>JAQFVV010000172.1:1200000-1676104 GCA_028023455.1 Epiperipatus broadwayi
GCAACACATATCTTAATTAGTTTCCTACAGGTAAAAGTTATTCCAGTATACTTTTACACAAAGCAATAAAACCTTAAGAATATGCACCTGAAAAAACGACAGTAGGGACCTTTGCAAGTCTTTAATACAAGATTTATTTAAAAGACAAGAGCGGCTTTTGTCTTTTAAATAAACCTTGTGTTAAAGATTTGCAGAGGTCTCTACTGTCATTTTTTTGGTGCATATTCTTAAGGTTTTAGCCTTAATAAATATTACATTAAGTAATGAGTATGCGCTTTATAAATATAATTATTATAAAACAATAAAGAAAAGTATTCATTATATAGTGAATGCTAGGCTTGGGTGGTTATATAGATTGTCTCTAATCTAATATCTAAAAAATTGGGTGGTTAGATAAATTGTGTTTCTAAACCTCATACTAAAAAAAAATCTAAGTTTTTTTTGGTAATTGAAAAATTGAAATTATGAGATGGTTCACTTAATATTAATCAATATTCGTTTAAGTAAATAGATTAAATGTGCATTTTGTATTTCTAGTTTTCTTTTTAACACATATAGTATAATCTCATGAAGAAAAACATCTATAAACGGCAAATGACCCCTACAATGCACCTTAAGTTATCTCTCACATATCTATTATTTTTGTTCAATATTCGTCAGTATCAAATTATTTCAATTTATTGAGAAAGTGCCGAATTTACTGCCCATAAGGAGTAAATGTGGTAAAATTAAAGTTGTAGGTTATTAACATTTAATTAAAGTTTATATTTGGGCTAAAAATTATATGACAATTTCTAGCCTAAGAATAATTAGTAATTGCCATAAATTTATTTATCTGGAGAGGATGGTGTCACGGATGTATGTTTATATAAGTTGGCATCGTAATAATAAATTGTGTCTTTTAATATTAATGGTAAGATATTGGTTTTAAATTATTTTTTAATCCTTTCATCCTCACGTTAATGTAAGATTGGAAAACAATTTTGTTTTAAGATTTGATTAATATTTAGCGATTGAAGTAGCACATATGTTAAACAGTTGGCGTTTCTAATTTTTTATACCAAAATTTCTTTTAGACAAAAGTTCCCGATAGATTTAATAAGTTTGTTTTGCCAGCAAATAATGATATTTTAAGAATCATTTGGGAAAAAGCAAAAAAGATATAAAATAATTTATATAAAAAATACCATTAAATAAAATAAAATTATGTCCATTCTATTTATGTGCATACCGTCTAAAGTTAAACAAAAAAAAAAAGCAGTTGTTTGTTTAATTAAGACTAAAAGAAAAGAAAATGATTAGAAAAATTATAAAAAAAAATTATATATATATCACTTCATCGCGTTTCATTTTCTTTCTATCTCTGTATATAGCGTTATTAATCCACTATAGAATTTAAAAAAAATGCAATTTTTTTCGGTAAACATCTTTATTAATAGGATACACACGTTATAGTACCTACTATGGTACTTTGTGGTTTGTATTTTACTATATGTATAATGTGGGTACCGATCTAATTGACTATCTACATTTGAATTTTCTCTGTGAGTCTTTAAACACTGTTAGTAATACAATATTTATCACAAAATTATTTCCAGTTTAAAATTTATTTTTACATTATTTCATGTTACTTTTAAATAAAAGATTAACTAAAAAAAATTGTCTTAATCTGCTGTGGCAAACTTTTACATGTTGCTATATAAAAGTGTTTTGGAAGCAGATTCATTTGTCGTATTAATGAAGGCTTTGGTGTTAGTCATTGTTTACAGGAAAGATTTTGTTAAAATCTGTCTGAGAATTATAAAACAATCTTTTGGAAATTTGGCGAGCCTATTTGAATCTAGCCCATATTATTTTGAATCAAGCATTTTGACTATTAATCCATAACTGCTAGATATGAATGTAGATTTTATTTTTGAGACTTAAAAATTTTGATTGACAGTTGACATATTAAAAATTCCCTGATCAATATCTATGTGGAAAAAGTTCTAAACATTTAATTTAATCGATTAATAATGGTACTGTCTATTCAACATGTTACTTTGGTATTGGGGTTTTGAGCTCCAAAGCATTGAATCCAATAATTATTAATTTGAATAATAACAAAGTCAAATAATGAATTTCTGCATCTTATTTTACTAAGTATTGTTAGTAATAAACTAATATAAAAAAAACATATAGACAAAGTGGGGCATTTTTTATATGCAGTATATTGAAATTTTTCCTTTTTTTTTCAATATTTATATATTCATAGCTTCTATTCTTCATATTATTTCAGCATAATTTTTTTCTTTCATCAATTTATTTAACTTAGGAGGTTTTAAAATCTTTTGAATTCCAATTTTGAACTTTCTTTCTAGTCCTCTTTTATTTTTTCAATGATGTTAATGATATTAGTTTTTTATTCATGTAATTGGTTTTTATTTCTTTCAATACTTCTTTGTTATTCCAAAAGTACTGCAATTTATCCACTCTACTTTGAACATTTTATAGCAAAAACCTTTTATTGTACATATATGCATATAAATCTGTTTCGACTGTCCTGCAGTCTTTTTCAGAACCACATTTATTTTAATTTTTTAAAAGTAAATGTGACTCTGAAGAAGACTTCAGGACAGTCGAAACATAGATTTATATGTATATAAGTACAATAAAAGGTCTTTGCTAAAAAGTGTTCTGAGTAGAGTGAATAAGTTGCATTTATATAATATATTACAGTAAAATAAAGGAAGTGGTGAATTTGGCAATATTTCTTAAAGTTCTGGTTAGATCACTGTTATGTAGGTAAAGGATTTAGCTAATTATTTAGAATATATGAACATTACTAACAGATATATTAAAGAAATAAAGAGAAAGGCCAAGGTAAAAGCCATTTGCAATGATATGTTACTTAGTAATGCAGATGGTAATAATTATTGTAAATAAACAATGATTTCATTATGGTTTGTTTGTCAGCTGAATCTGATAGGAAGCTATAAACACTGGGAAATAACCAGTTAGCAAGGTTGGTGAGGTTAGCAATGCAAGCAGAACAATGTGGTAAACATAAGATCTGAAAACTATGTCATACATGGATATCAGGAATAGGCAGCAATGAGGGAATATATGGAAAACTAACCCCAGCAAAGATGGATTCATTGAGACATAATAAGCGTAAAAACAAGCATTGACATGACAAAAAACTGTACCACTGCAGCCAGTGGCCTTCAAGACAGCAATTGTAGTATCTGCAATACATCTCAGAAATATTAGTAGTGTGCTGAATGATAGGAAGACATTGGTTGAACAAGGGCAATATCAAGCAGACCTCAAGAAGAGATTGAGTCAATATCAGAGTGAACAAAAGAGAAGAATAACAGGCAATGTATGCAGGTACTAAAATAGGTAAAGGTAAACATATACATGCTTTAATCGTAAATATTATATGAATATATGATCTGCTATGACTATAGCTATCTCCAAATAGCAGAAGCAACAGCTGATACTTTGATCAAAACAGACAATGAATCCCAACATTATACTGTTGTGAGAATCCAATGGCAACCAACAGTGGAGAGAAGATGGGCTGTTTACTGTTTGTATCATTGCTGTAATAATAAATATATGTATACAATACACTATTAATAAATTGTTACTTATATTTTAGAGTTTGCATTTATAGAACATGATTGCATATCAGGTTTAATCACAACAGATATATATATACATACATACACACACTTGCTAGCACCTTAAATTTTTTTGCGGTGAATAATTTGAACTATATCATATACACGCATTAACTCAGAGAAGTTTTACTGACTTCTTTAGATCTCACTTGCTTCAATTTCATAAATTGGAAGCCTCACTATTTTCAGAAAGTATTAGCATATAATTCGTGATTACATGTCCAGCCTTGATAATTTATATTTTTAATACTGTAATTATCGATTGCTCTTTAACAATATATTTATGGATAGATAGACAGAGTAAAAATAGTTCCTCTTTTTTCTGAACACAAGTTGAATCCATTTTGCTTCTTATTATCGATTTCAGCTACATGTATATTTTAATAGGAGAGTCCAGAAAAGGTTAACTATTTGAAAATGACATCTGTTTTTCTAAATTCTTTATTTGTGTAATATTAAAAAATGTATGAAAATATTATTTAATTTAAATAAATAAAGTAACATGATTAAAATATAAATATTTTGAAAGATCATTATATAAACTTGATTTAAATAATATTTGCTAAGATTTTCTATTTCTCAATGACCTTTTTTTATTATAATTGTTAACAATAAAAAAATAAAGAGGAAATAAAAAAAAGTAGGGTGATTGTAGCTCCGCATAATCTTTTTCTTGAAATAAATTGGCCACATTAAACTATTCAATGTCCATGTGATGCTCCCATTCACTAGCTGACATCTATATATAGCTTTGATTTTATCTAACACTTATTATGAAATAACATCTGTAAATTTGAGCTGTTAGACAAAATTGTGTCCTAGGTGCGACAAGCAAGAAACTCTCACTACCATTAAATGTTGAATGTATAGACAATTATTTAAACTTCTCAAATACAAACAAGTTGTTAATAATAACACACAAATAGATAACACAGGTTAGTAATTACACAACATTTTGAGTAGTAATATTCTCTACTCTTCTTTAGGTATTGTTGGCCTGACCAGTAACAATATTAGCATCAGTGTCAAATGTACACCTTTAGATTTCTGAATATGATGGAAATAGTCCAACATATTACCACATCTAATATATTTACTACTATTGTATTTCTGGTAATATGAATTATAATCTACAGTATATATTATTTTTATGACATATAAAAGCAATCTTTATATATTTTTAAGCATTTACAATTCTATTTATATTTTATTTTAGACTTGAAGTATAGAAGAAAATGATTACTGTTTGGTACAGTTGAAAACTTGTCAAAATGAAAATAAAAAAAGCATACAAATCAAAGGAGAAGGAATTTATTTAATAAAGTTATAAACATTGTAGCAAAACCGCTTGTTTCAAGATCATTTTTAGTCATACTTTTATTATGTATGCTATACTACATAAATATGTAAACTATTGATATTATTTATTTATCTCTCTATAGACATTTATAGAAACATATGGTTTACATATGGTAACATTTGATGTAAGAAGTATTGTTAAACTTTATGTTCAAACTTTAATATCAAATTGCATGTTGCATTTTTAAAATGGAAACCAATTTACTATATTTCTGAGCAGCTGATGACATCAGGTTTGATTGTCAGAAATATCCATTCTGAAAACGATTAGTTGATTTTTTATCAATATAAGACCATAAGTTTCTTCAAATTTGTACAGAGGATATAAATAAACAATGCTAATAGATAAAATACATATATACACATACACAGATGTAGATAAATATTTTTGAAAATATTAATCTGCTAGATTATTTTGTGTTTTTGAGTAAACATTGTTATTCAAATGTATTTTTTTTTTGTTTTTTATACTCAGAAATATGAGCAAACATCAGGTTTAGTTTTGAATTCACTAATTTCTTTTAGCATTGAGTTTTATTTTTATGAAAAAATTGGAAACAAAAATATTAATTTCGATAATTACAAAATTATCATTATGGCTGAGATATGTCATGTGATCTCACTATTTATGGTGACTTTTTTAACTTCTTAAATTCTTCTGACAACAACAAATTTATTATGGAAATGAAAAATAATAACCAACTTTCTTAGATATTTTACTTTAAAGCAAAAAAGGTGGTCTTTTATTGCATGCTATAGTGACCAAATATTATTAGATAGACCAAAAAGATTTTCTTTGTGGTGGCCATATTTGTCAAGATATTGCTGTTACTTTAAAAAATGCTTTTTAACAATAGTATAATAATAAAAATTAACAAACAATGATAAAGAAGTAGCAAATGCTTCTCACAGTACTGCCACCCAGTGCAAGCCTTAGTAATCAATGGTCACAAGATTTGTGTGCAAACTCTCACAGTAGTGGCCACCCAGTGCAAGCCTTAGTAATCAATGATTGCAAGATGTGTGCATATAATTCCCAATCTAATGTATGTTACCAATATCCCCATAATATTTTTTAGTTTGTGGCTATCATCAGTGAGTAGCCTTGGATCTGAGAGCACTGCACCTAGATCTTAGGATCTAATACAACTCTCAAGCAAACACTTTTTTCTTATTTAGTTAAGTATAAAACTACAAGCCCAAAATAAAATCATAGTAATGTTTTCAATCCAAGCTCATTTGCTTGTATAGTCATATAGACCTGAACTCAGTTCAGTATCTATACATTTTGATGTCTTTGATTTTTTTAAAAACCACAGTCATTAAAATACTATGGACGGAAATGGAATAAAACCACTAAAGCATCACATGATCACGATTTCCTATACACTGCTTTAACAGCTTGTGTAAGCATAAAAATAGTGATCACGTGATGTTTTAGTGATTTTAAACAAACAATGATATTGTTAATTAAAAATTAATGATATTGTAATAAACTGCAACAAATTATTTAAACATTCACGTACTTTTATAAATTTGTTATAGGTAGGTAATATTATGTTTATTAAAATATTAAGAAAATATATATATATTCTTAGATAAAAATTTCAGGTTGAAGATTTGTAAATATCTTTTAAATAAAACTCACCTGGTTTATAAAAACAATCATTTAATTTCAGAATTATTTTAGAGCTGTCTAGTCTATAGGAAGAATCAGACGCAGTTATATTGTTTATCTAATAATATGACTAGAGAAAGGACTGATTATCAAGTAATATGACCAATTTAATAAAACACAAATCAAGATCTAATGCTGTTTTTAAAATAATTTTATTGTGGCAGACAACCCAGATATATAAAATTTATATGTTTTAATCAGTTTTCGAGAATCCGGTTAAGAGATTAATTAAATAGTCAGTTGATGGATGCCAACTGAAAAGCCAATTAAATGGAATTGAAAAAACTGATATCGACATAAAAAATACAGATTCTGAAATAATAAAAGATACTGCAAAAGCAACTGTGAAGAAAACTGTAGCTGATGTTATAATTTTTCTATAAAGTTTTTATTTCTCATGTGTCATAGCATCAGCTGGGAAGCGAACCCGCTAACCCAGGGACAACTGATTGTAAAGCAGCTGTCGGTGACCTCTCGACCACCAATGCTTGACCTTTTTTTTCTATAAAGTTAAAAACCAAATTCATTATTATTGCCAGAACTTTAAATAATATGAGTAACAAAGGAAGCTTTTCTTTGGATTATCCCTGTATTTCTTCTGCAGATGTCTAATCAGCATATAATATCTCTTGGCAACTTAAAAAACCCCCAGAGAACTGCCTAAAATAAGAATGACCACTCTGATATGAACTATGCTAATATATATAAAAAAAAGAACTTCAAGGAAATGAAATCTATCTCATTAAAATACCATCCAGGAATTTAAATAAATTTTATAAAGTATTATAACTTTATCTTTCTTATTTCATTGTCAAATACATATAATATTAATATCATTTATATTCTCTATAACTTTTTACAATGCTTTTTATAACCCACTATTGATGGTTTCGACTGCTCCAGCAATCTTCTTCAGAACAAATAGAAAATGTCAATAGTGAGTTGTAAAAAGCTTTGTAAAAAGTAATAAAGAATATAAATGATATTAATATTATATGAATTTAAATAAAATAGCAACAGAGAGAATATCAATATGGGAACTCAATCTGATAGGCAATTCCATAATAAATTAGTAATTTTGAAAAACATGCATGCACACACACAAATCTTATGTAAAGAACTATGTAAAAGACTAATGCATTGAATCTAAGGTATCTTAGACACACTGATTTACTTAGAGTTTTACTGGTATGAAATGATTTCTCTTAAACAACTTGTGGCCAGAGTAGTATAAAAATATATATGAGCGTATTTAATATTTAACTGTATTTTATTGTTTTAATGTGTGTAACATACTTCATCTATCTGTGCTAAATGATCTTTGTTATCGTAGCCCAAATTAGATTAATAATAAATTTTTATTTAAAAAAAGGTCAAATTGCTTCCAGAAATCTAGGGTTACTCAATTTAATTACATCATCTCAAGTATATATCATGTTATACATATTATCAAATTATTTATTTGCCTAACTATTGAATTACCTTTTTATTAACTTATTTTGTGTTAGTTAAACCTTTTCTTCTCTCTCCCTTATACTCTTTCATTGTGTATAAACTATATACATATAATTTCTGATCTATTGACTAATTAACTAAAACTGTTAATGTAATAAACTGGTTGGTATATATATTTAAGTATGTATATATAAAAGAAAAAAAACTGACCAATTTTCATGGTATGTGAAAATATAAATGTATATATCTACATTTCATTGTCAGAAAAATTGAGAATCAAATGATTTTTCTGTCAATGTAATGCAGATGTATACTTTTATATTTTCAGAGTCAATGGAAGTTAGTCAGTTTTCTTTCATTTACATATACTTTAGTGCTGTTTTTATTAACATATTTTCATTATATATAGTAAAACAATCAAGTCATACATCACGTGACTTGACTTATTAAACTTGTACTATAAAAGTAATATAAAGAGCATGCTAATAGCTCTAAACAGGCTTTTCTGATAAATACCACAAGAGAATGCATTTAAAAATCTCTATCTAGGATTATTCCTAACCCCAAACTGGTTTCAAGCTACTTGCTATCCCCAGTGATGCATTAGTATATGCAGACATTAGATCTAAAATACCAACTCAAGTGCAGCATTTATCTAATATTTAACTCTTAAGTAGAATATCTGAAATTTTCAGACATTTATACATCTTCAAATCCAGCCATCTAATTTAAATAGCCATATGGCTATTTACTATTATAGTTTGCTTTTAATACTTTGGTGACATTACAATGCTAAAGCTATTAATATATGGTAGATCTGAATTTAGTTCAGTTCCATATGGCTATTTAAATTAGATAGCTGGATTTGAAGACATATGGATGTCTGAAAATTTCAGATTTTCTACTTAATAGTTAAGTATTAGATAAATCTGTGCTTAAATTGATATTGTAGATCTAGTGTCTAAATATCCTAGCACCTCACTGAAGAAAGCCATCATCTCAAAACTGGTTGTGTATAGGGATAATTGTAGATAGAAATTTTAAATGCTTTCCCTTCTGGCATTTATTGGAAAAGCTTGTTTAGACCTATTAGCACACTCTTTTTATATATATATATATATATATTTTAAATGCCCTACAGCTATATTATTTCAGCCACTCTTCCCCTTTAAATAAAAAACAAACAAACAGAATTTTGCAGCCCATTCAAAAGAAATGGGCTGGCTGCAAAATTCAGTCTTTTCTTTATTTAAAGTGAAAGTGCTGAAATAATATAGCTATTAGGCATTAAAAATATATATATATATTTCAGCTAGAATTGTGCATTGTCTCTTTTTATATATGTGTGTGATCATTATGAACCGAAATTTTGTGCTTGAAGTCTGAGATTAATACACTGGAAAAGTGTAAGTGGATTTAGGTAGAGTAAATATTAATGTAAAATCAGTCACTTGAGGAATTTAGCTTGTGGAGCTACTCAAGGAATAATCATTTCTAATCTTAAAACAGATTAAACCTGATTTTACTGGATTGTTAAAAAAAATATAAAAATTTCATTTTTAATTATTCTCATGTTCTCATATATTTTAGTTAAATATTTTGACTTTGTTATTTTAAAGATGGTGGGTCTTGACTTTCTGTTAATCCAGCCAGCATGCAGTTTTAAATATTAAATTAGATGAAATTTTAATAATTTTAATGAGTGTGTAAATAATTTTACGGCATATCAAATATATAATGCTAAGAATATAAACCTAAACACGGAAAAAACAAGACTGCTAATTGAAAGTTTTAATCTTTTTGAGTATTAATGCTTGATTTATTACTAAGCAACAAACAGAAGGTCATATATCAATGGTCAATGAAAATTATCTGATAAAATAGATTGCATTGATATAAGAAAAAGTGTGTAATATTTGCAAATGCATTTAAATTCTTCTTTCAAAATCTAGCTTGTGATTTATCTTAGCAATCTACTCAAATTTGTTCCCTGAATAGATTTCTATATATACCTGGGTCTCTTTTTATGTGGACTTATTTAACACGATTTTGAAGTTACGCGATTCACGTTTCACCGGAAGTCGAACTCCGATAATGCGCTATTACTTTAAATACTAAATTTTGTGTATATTGAAAGTAATAGCACATTATTGGAATTCGACTTTCATCTTAGTAATTTCAATATTTTCAGTGCTTTATAATAGTAAGATTTTATGCAATAATGAAATTAAAATCATGATTTCCACATTTTATGTATACAGACATTAAATTTTACAAGATTATAATGTAAATTTGTTCAAACATTGTGCGTGTTAATTTTGCATTTTAAATCACATTGTTTTTGCTTTTTAAAAAAGAACGTAATCAATTATTAATTATTTAGTGTCCGCAAGTTTATTTTTAAAAGGCGAGTAATAGCAGTGGGCACAATTAAAATTGAAAATTAAAAACTTAAAGACAAAAATAAGAATTTAATTTTTAGTTGTTAGATTAATTACTAATTACGTTGTCACCAGAAAACCATTAACACAACGTGAGAGTGACATTGACACTAGTTGTATTTTCTCTTTGAAGAATCTGATTTTTTACCAGTTTGCAAATGAACCTGTTTATCGGCAAATAGTGATAATAATTAAAACATGTATAAAAAAATGTAAATTACTATAAATTATGCATAAAAATATATTGTTTTGAATAAAATTAAATATTATAGTTAAAAAATGTTTGTCTTGTATCAATTTTTTTTAAATTTGAAATTTTTTATTAGTCATATTTTATTTCCTTATTTTTTTTTTGTGCAAATTTTAAAGTAATTTTATGTTGGTGCTTTGCCTTTACGTGATTTTTGAAAAATCACAGTCCATATCCCCCCTTTTTCAAGGTAAGTTACGTCTATTTTTGCACAATTTCGTTTGCGCGTGTTTTCTGAGGAACCTATCTATCGCGTAAAATGAGACCCAGGTGTATATCAATAATCTAGATAAGCATATATTGCAATGGATGTTCTATTTGCCTTTTTATATACATAGATAATCGATAAAATTGAATTAAACAATAATAATATTGTTCTCCTTACAAAATATATTTTTTTTGTAAAAAATGCAATCTAAATTATATATACCTATGATCCCTAAGTTTTTTACACTTCTACCTCTTCCTCACATGAAAATTTGATAATACCCATTGTTTGTTTACCATGCCTAAATTATAAGTACAATATGTAAAGATATTCATAATAAAATGAGAGTAGTTGTCAAGTTCGTAGTCGAGAAGTCAGCGCAGCTGCATTGCAAGCAAGCAGTTGCTTACAGATGGTTGTCGCGGGGCGCTTCCTGGTCGATGCTTTGACATATGGAAAAAATAAATAAATAAAATAAGAGTAGTTTTATTTAATATACAAATTTATAATTCCTAATATTTTAGTATTAGGCACATACGATTAGAAATGAAATCTAAAAAAAAAATCATATACTTATTTTAAAAAAGAAGATATATATACAAAAACAATTTATTTTCATGCGATTTTTATCGATTTCAAAAAATTGAATTCTTCCAATATATATATCATTATCCAAACCTTAAGAGAGTTTCTTAAAAATTTCGCGACCCCCAACAATTTTTATGCGACTCCATGACGGGTCGCGACCCATGATTTGCGCACAACTGATATATAGTATGATATAAATTATTTCAATCCTTGAGTGTTTTTAATATAATTATTTTTATTACCTTTTGTGAATTATTGTTTTATATTTAGATTAATATAGTTCTATTTATTTTTATTTTAAATTTATTAAATTTCCTGCATGTTTTTATGTATGGGTGCGTAAAAAATTAAATATTAAAATGAAAAATTTTAATTAAAAAGTAAATAAGTAAAATCTGGTTTTTCTGAGCTTGTAAAAATAGTATTACAATGTGTTAAATTAAAAAAACAAAACAATTTTCTGTTTTTAAATGATTATCGTACTTCAATAATAAACTTTTTTATTTTGTAAAAATGTTTTCAAATTAAATTTTTTGTTTAAAATTTTAAAACAGTATGGCACCTCGATATCAGCTTTCTATTTTAAGGTCATTGTTAATTTTAAAAAAGAACAAATAACACACATTTTATTTAATCTAGATAAGGTCATTAATTTTCTCAACCGATGAATGCTGGTTCGCACGAATTCCGAATAGAGGAGGTCATTTATCTTTTTCGCACGTGTGTGGTCATGTGTATCGGTTGTATAAGATGGAGTGAATGACAAAAGGGATTTTGAAACTCTGGGTTCAAATCTCCTATAATTAAAGAGCTTTTAAAAATTGTGTCATAGATATACACTGAAATAAATACATTAGTTTCGTATTCATCCAGGAATATATATATGCAGAAAATATGTTATTACATTAATATATCATCATCATCATTTTCAATCATTACTGATCAATTGAGGATGATGATCTGTCCAAATTCAATTCAGTTTTTCTAATCGCTAGCATCTCCTCTACGCAACAGATTAGCAAACCTTCCTTATTTAATCCATGTATCTCACATATAGACTTTTTCTAGTTTTTTCATAACTTTTTGAGAATTTATTTAGAACTTCAGTTCATCTAATTTTGTCCATCCATTTCATATGTGGCCTTTTTGTAGCTCTTTCACAACCTCTTAGGAATTCATTTAGAACTTCAACTTTTCATCTAATTTTATCTACTTATCTCCCATATGTCTTTTTCTAGATCTTTAACACTTTGGGGGTCTAATTTAGAACTACAACTTTCCATCTATTAATCATCTCTTCTAGAAATACATCTAAGCAAATTCCATGTCAGTCTCTTAATTTTTTCAATGAATAACTGTTGTTGTATCTTCCAAATATTTCATTCTTCAACTCTTCTTGTTACTTCTAACATCAGATCTCTCCATGATTTGCTGAGTGGTTTGAATTCTTTTCATTGCCCTTCTGTTATGTTTCTCAGATTTATAAATAAGAACTGATAAAACACATCGATTAATAACCTTTCTTTTCAACCACACAGGCTTATTTTCTTTTGTATTAAGTTCTTTCTATATTCCAACTAAGTTTAATTCTATGATTAATTTCATCCATTATTTTTCCATTTGTGTTCATAATCTGGCTAAGATATTTGTAGATATTGACCTCTTCTATTCATGTTTATCAATTTTGATTTCCTTCTTCTGAAAAAATCTATTAAACATTGATTTAATATTTTTAGCATTCACCTTTAATCTTACTTTATTTTCAGCTGGCATATATATAATACAAATAAAATACCCATTAATTAGAACAATATTATAATTGCAATAAGAATAATAAATATAACAGTAATAAACTACTACTAATACTACTATTATTATTATTACTATTACTACTACCACCACCACCACCACCACTACTACCACTACTACTACTACCACTACCACCACCACCACCACTACTACTACTACCACTACTACTATTACTACCACTACTACTACTATTACTACTACTACTGCTACTACTGCTACTACTACTACTACTATTACTACTACTACTACTACTACTACTACTACTACTACTACTACTACTACTACTACTACTACTACTATTACTATTACTATAACAACATATATAGGCTGCAGAAATGAGTTTGCTATTAACTGAAAAAATACCTTTTGATTTCTCTTTGAGGCCTTAAAATAACTGAGCAGGTCAAATTCCTAATGTCCACTCCATACGTTCTTGTCATAGCAGCTGTTATTACTAAGTGATTATTCATTTAGTATACAAACATGGATGGACTGCTCATCAACATGTATTAGCCAGTGTGAGTTAATTAGCTATTTACTTCATAATTTAAGATCAGGAAACACTATGGTCTTTCGTCTTAGTTTCCTGATCACTCTTAACTGAAATATCAGTTGAGATGTGTGTGTGTGAATGATTTTTTTCTCTAATAGATATTTACAATAATGACAGACAAAACTAAATTATGACCCTATTCCCAGGAGGTTATAAAATCACCAGACAAGGCAGCAGTTGGCAATTGAACATGGAGAGTGCAAATAGTTTTCTGATTGTGGATCCAGCCATTTGATGATAAGTTTTTTATTTAAGTACTTACAACTGCAGATCACTTTCAGGTGCAGGTAGATTGCAAGAATTGGAAGAAGAACTGTCTCATATTAAATGGGACATTATTGGACTTTGTGAAGTTAAATGAAAAGATGTAGAGACAATTGATTTAAAAACTGGACATGTACTCTATTATAAAGGCACAAATATTGGAAATATAGTGGAGTAGGATTCATTATAAATAAAAAATGGAAAAACAACATTGTGAAGATTGATGGTGTATCAGATGGAATGGCAAGATTAATTATCCAACTTAATGTCAGATATCAAATGCAGTTCTCATTGTGAAGTAGCAAAGGATTTTATAAAGATGTACAAAAGGCTTTTGTTGAGACAAACAACATTTTAAAATTGTCACGAGAGACTTTAATGCTAGAATTGATTAACAATTAAAATATGACAGTGCTGTGGATAAATTTGATTATAATGATATAAACGAGAGAGGATATAGACTTGTGGAGTTTGCAGAACAATAAAAACTTTATGTTATAAGGTCTTTTTTGAGGAAAATGCTAAACAGAAATGGATATGAAAGCATCCAAACTAAGGTCAACAAAATTGAATTATATTTTGACTAACAAAAATATGTATTTCAAGATTATGGAAGTAATACAATTTTCATCTTCTTTCTTTTTTCTTTATGTATTGATTGCTATATTTACATATGATACCATTTTGAACTTTCTTATACACTTAACAATACTATTCTTTACACCAAAACTTTACTCTTACAGTTTCGACTGTCCTGCAGTCATCATCAGAGCTACAATATCCAAATATATAATCATACAATTAATACATTATATTTATATACATAATCAAAACATACATCTTAACCTGACCATTATAAATAATCATTTTCCATTTTATTATTCTATTCTTAACTAATTTTATTTTCTTATTTATAGTACTTTATTATTAAATTATTTTAAATAGTAGAGTTTAAAGATTAAAGTTTTAAAATTATAATAAAAATTGTTTTAGAATAATTTAATAATAAAATATTATAAATAAAATTAGTTAAGGGTAGAATAATAAAATGGAAAATAATTATTTATAATAATCAGGCTAAGATGTATGTTGTTGATTATGTATATAAATATAATGTATTGATTGTATGATTATATATTTGGATATTGTAGCTTTGATGATGACTGCAGGACAGTCGAAACTATAAGAGTAAAGTTTTGGTGTAAAAAATAGTATTGTTAAGTGTATAAGAAAGTTGGAAATGGTATCATATTTCAAGATTGTAATGTTCTTTATAAATTCAACACAGGAAGTGATTATTGAATATTAACAGATTTTGAATTGGTTCATATTTGAATAAAGTCAATAGGAAGATAACTTTTATACTTTTATAAACTGCAACAAAGATAGCTAATACAAAAAAAAAACAACAAGTGACTAATAAAATTTCTACTGAGACAAGATAATTTACGAAGAAAAGGAGAAATATAAAAATATATAAAGGTGATGTATTAAAAAGAACTGAAAATTTCCTTATAATGATATAAAAATATATAATCATGAATTTGCAAGGAATGCTATAGAAGAAATAAACATATTCATTTATTACTCACTGAGTTTTTAATTTACGATATTACTGCGCGAAATCTTAGATTTACTACACCGCAATTTTCTAGATGTTAATATAAGTTATCAGCAATGTATGTAAATAATATTTATCTAAATCGCATGTTATTATTAAGTTAGTAATAAACTGAAAGGTTGCTAATCTTTCACATGCACCAACAGTTGTTTCTCAGACAGCCAATCAAAATATTTGTCATGTGTCAAGGCCTGATCGCTCTTAAGACCGCTGTTTAAATATCTGATTGGCTGTCTGAGAAACAACTGTAGGCGCATGTGAAAGACTAGTAACCTTTCAGTTTATTATTAATTTAATAATAACATGTGATTTAGACAAATATTATAGAAAAAAATAAAAGACTCAAGAGTGTAAAACATTTTGGTATTGGTAAGAAACTTATTTCTGCAATAAGAAAAAAAGAGGGAATTATTACTAAAAAGAGAAATGACATCATGAAATGTGTAAAAGAATTTTATCAAGAATTATACAGGAATAAAGAACAAGAAAAAGTATCTCTCACATCTACTATGTCTTCTGAATTGCCCAGGATTTTAAATAAAAAAGTAAGATATGCAATTAAATTTATGAGAAAGAGAAAAGTTCCAGATAATAATTGAATTATAATCGATATATTAAAAAAATCAGAATGCAGTATTAATGTTAATATTTAAAAAAGGCAATAAAAAGATATTAGAAATTACAGACCTATCAGCCTTTTACCAGTTTTATACAAAATTTTTACCAAGACAATTACAACTCGTCTACAGAGAACATTGGATTTCAACCAACCAAAAGAACAAACTGGATTTAAAAGTGGTTTTAGTACAGTGGATCATATATCCGAGTATTGAAAGGAGTTATAGAAAAGACAAATGAATATGAGTTGCCATTATGCTTTAAATTTGTAGATTGTGTAAAGGCATTTGATTCTACAAGCATTTCTTTAGTGATTAAAAAATTGGATCATCATGGTGTAAACTTAGGATACTGTCATATTCCGAAGAATATATATAATAATGCAACAGCAATTATTACATTACATAATGATACTAGGCAGATTAACAGTGAGAAGGATGTATGATGGTTATCTTCAAAACGTTTTACAGCATTTATGTCAAAAATATTAAAATGGGAAACTAAGAGAGTAAAAGCAAATGGAGAATATTAAGTCCTCTAGATTTTGTAGTTGAATGTACTGGTTTTTGCTTCAGAACTTGAGGAAATGCTGCAAGAGTTTTCAGATGAAGGTAAGAAAGTAGGACTAAAGGGGAATGTTAAAAAGACTTAATTAATGTTCAATGGATTTCAGATTATTACTGCAGAAGAAAACATAATGGATAAAATTAATCATATAATTAAATTGATCGGAGTATTTTTGAAAGAAATAATTTAACATTAAACGAATAAATGTCATGTGTTTGAATAGGAATATTTTTAATAAAATGTTTTACCAGGTTTTATTTGTGGATCTAAGACTGGGCACTTAACAGATGAGCTACATAGACTTCAGGCCACTCATTGAAGTATGGAGAGATGTATGTTATGAGTAACAAGAAGAGATCAAGAATGAAATACATCGATGTTGTTAGCACCATTCAAAGAATTAAAAAACTGAAGTGGAGTTGGCGTAAACATATTGCAAGAAGAATCGAGACTAAAGTGGAGTTGATCTGGACATACTGCTAAAAGAAATGGTGATAGACAATTGAAATTTGAAAACTAGATTCCAAAAGACTGTAAAAGACATAGAAAGAGACTACATGTAAAATGAATGATGAAATAAGAAAATGTTATGGGATGGTGTGGAAAAAAGGTTAGAGATAAGAGAAGCTGGATTGAACTTGAAAAGACCTTCATCCTACAGTGGATCAGTAATGGTTAAAAAGGATGATGATAATATATATCTGTATACCCCATAACTATAAGAGTAATAAGTAGGAATCAAAAAAGAGATATATGGGTACAAAATAATCTGATATCTCTGATTTCATTGAAAAATTACATTTCATGGTTCAGTGCCCTGGTAAAATAGTAGATCTGGAGCTCAGTGTCTCTAGATTGCAGTCCAACTCTATCGCGTCCGGTAGTCAAACATTTTTCTAACAAACATTGTTATTCTATTCCAAACTTCCAAAAAATTGAGATTTATAAGGTGGGCCCAGGGATTATGCAGTAAGACCTAAGTGAAATGTGGATTCATAATATCACCACAAACTTCAATGAATACCTGTTTCCTGTGCTTTTAAGTACTGATGTTGAGAGTCGTAGCTTGAAACTAGTTTGGGGATATTGGATCAAAGAGCACTAATTAGGGATGTATTAAGGGTTATTATCTGGCATCTATTAGTTTCTAAATGTTACACTAGGTGGCATAATGTCAGTGAAAAAAAGAAAATATGATGCTGAAACAATTAAAATTGTAGATCAAGAAAAAAATTTTTTTTCCCTTCTTAATGCATTAGCCCTCAAATTAAATAAAGACACCATTTTAAAAATATGATATATATTATTTGTAATAATTGTCTGCATTAAACACATTTTTATAGTCTTCAAAATAGCTTTTGCCTGAATATTTAATCTGCCATGTCTAATTTATTATCTTACAGATACTTTTGATCTTTTCTCATAAAAAAAATTATTATACTCATCTATTTTTCATGATAGAAGAAAATATCTCAGGCTTTACACTATCTTCTACTAAGGCTGTAACCTCAGGAATATGCATCTGAAAAATACGAAGGTAGGGACCTCTACAGGTCTTAACCACAAGCTTTCATGATATAAGCTTGTGGTTAAAATCTGTAGAGGTCCCTACCTTCGCATTTTTCAGACACATATTCCTGAGGTTACAGCCTTAGTAAATATTACTTAATATAATAATGTGCATTTAAAATAAATTTATAATTACAACTATCTTCTACATTTTTCCCAACATATAAATATTCCATTAGCTAGCTACTCTATCTTCCAACATTGCTTCTGTATTTGTCCTAAGTTTGAACTAAGGATATTTTTTAACACATCTGTATTTTATCCTAAGTTGAAGTAAGGATATATTTTATGTTTTTTATGTTGATAAAAAAAATTGAATGGATTTTTTGCTCAGGAGTTCATAAGAACTTCAAGCATTGGAAGTATCAAGGTGGAGTCATGATCCACGGTCCTTGACCCCTAGAATACATCACATTGTAACTGCACCAAACCAAGCTAATGGTGTAAATGTACAAAAGGAAGCTATACATTTTACTTATTACTTAGTAAAACAATTCCATTTGACATGTGATTGCAAGTTGAGAACTATTCATTATTCACTATTTTTAACTATTTTTTGTTATCTTTTCTGCTAATATATCTATACCGAAAACTAATCCTTGATTCAATATGGCTACAACTGGTAAGTTGAGTGATAATTTTAATTTTCTTAATCTTAATTTTGGGGACAAAATTTAAAATTATGAACTGAAGAATTGAAAGGGTCTTAATATTTATACAGTTTTTTTGTCTTTTTCCAAATTTTGATTTTCTGTTATTAATCCTGCAGAGGACATGGCTGATTTTAGAGATGCAAAGAACTCTTTTCTTAAATATTGTTAAGTAGTGGGTGGTTCATAAGTACTGCAACACTACCAGAAAAAAAATTAATTATTAAATTTGGGCATGAAAATATCAATACTATAACAGTCATTCAATGTTTTACGTAATTATTACGTAAAACAACTAATTTAACTGTTTTTAAAAATAATTATTTTAAGCGATGTCGAAATTCTATTCAAAGGTGCTGCTAATTATAGCAGTGCCAGAAATATCAGCAAGTTTCACCAAATATCATTCACTTTTATTAACATGCATAACTAGTCTCATTGGATCTGCTCGCAGCCACAGTGTCAATAGTTATTTGAGCATGATATGTTTATCTATTCTGGTTTCTCTTCAGAGCGAATAAACTTCTGTTCCATTTAGAGAGAAAAATAAAATATTCAATTTTTTGTCTTGTAACCAACATTTATAAATTAACATAAAAACATTCATTACAGAATTATATTTATTTATCATGATGGGTGTTAATGTTCAATATATATAAAAAAAATTATATTTTCCCAATTGCCATTACATGAAAATGTTGAAATAACATGTAATGGAGATCTACTCCAGATATTATATTTGTCAAACAGCTGTTAGTAAAAATAAAAATAAAATATTACTGTCAAGCGTTAGTGGTTCAGTGGTCAGCACAGCTGCCTTTCAAGCAGTTGTCCCGGGTTTGCAGGTTCGCTTCCTGGCTGATGCTTTGACACATGGAAAAAATACATCAGATCTTTTAACAAAGATTTTTATGAAAAATAAAATGGTTGTGTGGTTGAAAAATTAAAAACGCTCTGTTTTGATTTCGTTGCATACTTTTTGATGGCAGTGTTGTGCTAAAGCACCATTGCTTAAAAATTTCATGGACCACCACTGATATTGTTAAATATATCAAGGGCATAAGTTCAAGGTCATGACTAGTTGTGTTTGTACATGAATAATGTTGAACCATAGCATTTAAAACCTGTCAGTTTGTTTATAACATGCATTTTATATGGGTGTGTGATATCTGATAGTAAATTGTACCTGAGAGATACCACAAACTCCAAAGTCAGTATCAATATAATTATGTTAATAATTTTAAGATTGTAATTGAAATAAACAAAAAAATATGTATTATTATATAAATATAATAAAAATAAATTTGCGGTGCTTTTAATTATTTTTGGCATTTCAGCATAGTCTCATAAATAATCTAATTCTTGAAATGCGCAGAATTCTACTGCAACTGTATTGACCATGATATTTATATTTTTGCTTAATTTTCTACATTATAACTAAAAATAAATAAAAAATATGGGTTTTATTATATAAATGTAATAAAAGTAAATTTGCAGTGTTTTTAATTGTTTGCATTTCAGTACATCTTTTGGATATCAGTGAACTCTTTTTGACCATGACTTCTGCAGGATGAATAAAGTTATTTTGTATCCTCAGGAATGAGAATCTTAATTTTTTTAATCAGTTTGTAAGACATAGACAGTCATAAATGAGTTTTGTATAACTAATCATATTTTATTTTTACCATTTGTTCATGTCAAATATTTTAATTGCCTCATAGAAAATTATTACAATCAACTAAATAGTCCAAATGATAATAGTGGTTTTCATCTGAGTAAAGTTTTATACATTATAAACTTTTTTTTTTTTTTATATTTTCTAGATCAAGAAGAATTATGGGATATTTAAGCTCTGGAAAAGACAAATTAAAGTTTACTTCAGAGACCTCTATATTTTTTATCTATCACTCTTAACACTGTATCTAATTACATAGGATAAAAACAAAGTAATAATATAACCCTCAATGGCTACAACTGGTTTTATAATGTAAATGCTACAATAGGTATATGATACTGCTCCTAATAAAAATATTATTTTATAATATAATTATGGTTTCAAATTTGATTTTTTAATCATAAATAATTATTTACAATAAGTAGTATAACATTTGGATAAAAAAATAAAAATGTATAATTATAAAATTTCAAAAAATGAAGAAACAAAATTACTTTTGTTTAAAATTAGTTTCTAACTGTAATCAGATGATTGTTTTCTTATGATCAGTTATTATAATGAAATAAAATTTTATTTTATTTATTAGAAGTAATACTTACTGAAAATATTATAATGTATTTTGATTGTGAGACATTTTTCATGTCTGTGCCACAAAATGGTTTATTTTCCTTTTGCAATTTAGAGAAGGCTGAGGGCACTCTATGGTTCTGGTGGACCTCAAACTCAGCCATATCTAATTTGCAAAAGAAACCAAAAACCATTTCATGTCTCAGACATGACAAATGTTTCACAATCAAATTATAAGTACAAATGAAGTGAAAATATTATAATATTGTATAAAAAAGTAGAAAAAATATAATGATAGATTGCAAAAAATGGAGTTTCTACTTAAGAATAATTGGTTGCTTTCATTTAGAAAAAAAATCTGTTTTTATAATAAATACATTGGATTGTTTTTTGTTGTAATCATTAT
The DNA here is from genome assembly GCA_028023455.1 of Epiperipatus broadwayi. Taxonomy (NCBI): domain Eukaryota; kingdom Metazoa; phylum Onychophora; class Udeonychophora; order Euonychophora; family Peripatidae; genus Epiperipatus; species Epiperipatus broadwayi. Next base: position 1,221,947 of record JAQFVV010000172.1, read on the forward strand.
TTAGAATAAATAATAATATATTTAAATGCAAATGTAGTATATATATATATATATATATATATATATATTGTATTGGCATATATATATATATATATATATATATAAATATATATATATATATATTTAAGCTATATGTAATTAGAGGCGATTTGAACCAGACTTTCAAACTGCCTTCCATTCCATCTTATACAACCAATACACATGATCATATAAATATGTAAAAGATAAATGATCTCCAACTGATGAGTGCTGGTCCAGCATGAAATACATATATTGGAGATCGTTTATCTTTTTCATATGTATGTGGTCATGTGTATCAGTTGTATAAGATGGAGTGGATGGATGAAAAGAGCTTAAAAGTCTGGATTTAAATCCCTTCTAAATAAATAGCTTAATCCTTGGTATAAAAGTAAAAAAAATAGCCACATATTGAAAAAAACTGGAAAAAATTACCTACATTTAGATTACAAGTGGTATGAGATACCACTAAATCTGCAAAAAGTTGTATAAAATGTACACCAGGTGGGAAAAATTCAAGCTAATTTGATTTTTGCAAAATACAGACATATCTAGACAAGTATTGAAATTGACACCTATTTAGTTAAGAAACTTGTATGAAATTAAGGCATATAAATTTTTTTTATATCACATACCAGTTGTAGATTGAATGTTAACTTTTGTGATTTCTAAAATTAAAATTTTCTAGTTCACTTTATTTTAAATTTAGTCTGAACTTTCCTGTTGGCTGTTTGTTTCTAGATTTTTTTATGAATTCATGTAAATTATGAGTCATTGATAAATGTAGACATTAGTATTGCTAATTTCTTATTCATCACTTAGTTGAGTATCCAGGGAGTGCCGTATGTCACTTGTTTCATTTCTATAGACACAATATGAGCATACATTTTACACAGACTTCTGTTTAATAATTGATTATTATAGTTTTATCTTCTAAATATCAGCTACAAACAATAGTTGGCCATGCAGAGAGAGAGAGAGAGAGAGAGAGAAAACCATTCACTATAATCAGGCAAGAATTCACTTCTATGCCTTTACAAATACAAAGTGATTTTGACTTCTTTTCTTTTAATTTGATGGTAGCAAAACATAACTGTTTTCACTTTAATTTTTCTAAAAATATATATTATTAAATATACATTTTAAAAATAACTTAGCAATATTAATTTATAATTTTTAAAATATAATATTAACTTTTCACTTTGTATTTATAATTTTCTTGCAAAACATTTTTCACATCTGCGATATATACGAAAGTGCCAAAAGTGCACTTAGCCATGTCTAAGTTGCAAAAGGAAAAATCATTTTGTGTCACAGACATGAAAAATGTTTTGCAATCAAATTATAACTTTTTAAAGTACATTTTATTTTTATAAATACATTAGCACTATTAGAAACTCATTTGATGGTAGACATGAAATACTTTTATTAGTAATGCTATTAAAACAGGCAAAACTCTCCATACAAAAGTGTCACTTATTGCAAGCCAGAATAATCAATGGATTCCAGAAGGCTTGTGCGTAAAATACCTATCTAGTATCTACTCAACCAATATCTCCAGACAAGTTTCTGGCTTGTGGACTTTGTCAGTGAGGAGCCTTGGATTTGGGAGCACTGCACCTAGATTTTAGGATCTAATGCAACCCTCTAGCAGCCACTTTTTATCTCTAATTAACTACAAAACTATGAGAATAACTACTGCATGGAGAGTTTTTTCTGTTTTAAAAACAGTTATGAGCAAGCATAAGAAATGGGGATATGTGATGGTCAGTAATGCTATAACAGTGGAGTCATAAATGATGCTGTATTTTGTTTAAACTCTCCTAGCATACAATGTATATAGCGTATAATAGCTCATTTTATTTATAAATTTTGATTAGAGTAAGATATATATCATTTATTGAACAACATGTTCACAATACTTTTAAACACACACTTATGTGTAATGCAAACACTTTTATGAATATAGTGTGCATATTTAAATTAAGAATATAGTATAAACAAAATTTTAAAATAATAAAAATATTATTAATTATAAATTGATGAAAAACATTTTCATATGTTTCATTGAATGTGTGTTCACTCATTCATTCACTGAAAAAATACGAAATGAATTTTCTGTACAGCATTTTTATTTTTAAATAAAGAAAATAGCAAAATATTGGATTCTCATTATTTAATATGTTCTGGCTGATATTCTTTGTTTTTAATAACTTTCTCTCTTATAAAAACATGATAGATCTTTTTATCAAGAAATTAGGATTTGTCTAATTAATTGTTCTGATACCTTAAAATCATTATAAATATATTAAATAATCTTTATATTACTACATATTCTTTTAAATTCTTATAAATATACAATGAAAGATAAATGACCCCTAAGATGCATTTTATGCTGAACCACCACTCATCAGTTGGTCTTGGTCCAGGTTACCATTTCTCATATATATATATATATATATATATATATATATATATATATATATATATATATATATATATATATATATATATATATATAAAGACTTATAAATCCAATCAGGGAGGGTTTGTTAAATGTATAATACAATCTTTTATCAAATCTGTAATTTTTGACTATTTTTACTGTGTATTTTTTTTTTCTTTCTGATGAAAACCAGTCCTCTAGTTGAAATATAATATTATTTCTTGGATTTATAAGTCTTTTTTTGTTTTTATATGTATTTCCTTTGGTTAGTTTTTTTATACATTAATATATATATATGCTAAGAAAAATTAATCTATATTAAATAATTACATTTTGAATTACAAGTGTCAAATTAATTCAACCCACATCATTGACACCATCGACTTTAAATAAATATAGTAATAACTGTTATTAATCATTAAAAATTATTAAAAATTAAACTCAACTATTAAAAATCAAAAATATTAATCTTTAATTGAGTTTTGAAGTTTGTATCTGTTAAAGATAATCTCTAGTTTAGTAAATGATTAATAAGAGTCATTACTATATTTATCTAGAGTGGATGGTATCAAAGATGTGGGCTGAGTTAATTTGGCACTTGTAATTCTAAATGTAATTTTAAAATCAGTATCAACTTTTTAAGTATGATCTAAAATTTGTAAAATTTTAATATTATGCTGAGAAAATATTTTATTATGCAAAATACGGCACATCAAATTTAGAAAGGATAATAAAAAATAAAATTTATGTATTTTTTAAATAATCTGAAAAAATATTATTAATAAATATGATTGTATATGATGCTTTGAGGCATATTGTAAAATATATTTGCAAATTTTAATTTTTTAAAAAAATGTGATTGCATATGGAAGTCAGAGATGGAAGAATTGTTGCTCACACATTGTAAAATATATTAATGTTAATTTTTTTGTTTGTTCCGTATCTTTTTTTAATTTGAAAAGTTAATTTTTTTATTAATAATAATTTTGTTATTTGTATTTATGTTTTTAATATAAAAAAAATTCCTAAAAATAAATATTTGCTAAACATGACTAAAGCCCACTTTTTGAAATAAAATTGAACAAAATGGCGATCAGTGTGCTTATGTATTGCTCGACTAAAATGCGATAAATTGATAGTGAAAAACTTATTTTTTTTATATATGAGATGTTTCATTTGAATAAAATTTTTGTTGACATAAAAGTACTTTTTGGAAAAATTATTATTAAAATTAACTTTGAATAACTATAAGAATATTGATTTTTGCATACATTTGAATTTGTAATTTAAATTTGCAATATTTATTCATCTTCATATTGAAATGGTTTCTTTCTTCTTTATAACCTAATGCTAAGGGCACTTTTGGTGAAGTTCACCATAATCAGACCTATGATTATGGTGAACTTTATTGAAAGTGCACTTAGCATTAGGTTATAAAGATGAAAGAGATCATTTTGACATGCAAATGACCAAACATTTGCAAATTTGAATAACTGTAAGAATGAAAGGATACCAAAAGCTATACATCTGTTTAATGAAATAATACAAAAAAATTTTGACCTTCATGTTAACTAGAATAATGGGATTTTTGTTCCCACATAATAAGTTTAAATTCTTCTAAATACATCATTTAATTATAAAAAATATATTTTATATCTATTAAATACAAACATCTTTTAAATGATTGAAAACTATCTTGAAACAAAAGAATTATGTTTAGAATTCTTTCTTCTTGACAAATCAAATGTAAAGAAAATTCTGACATTTTGTGCAACTTGAGTTGTGCAATTTAATCCTTAAATTATTTTTTTAATTTTTTACTAATAACTCCTGCCATCTAGTAATAAAAAAATTAAAACATATAATATTTCTTATTTATTTAGAACTATTTAAATTAAAATTCAGACTATTCAAATGCTGTAGAAGTTACATCAAGATCAGTAAATTTAATCTGCAGTATCATGGGGCTTGTTAAAAAAGGACCAGAATTTTTATATTTTAAATAAATGTTTATATCTTTATGGTGAACAATTTGAAAGATGCATTCTGGATAAAACTAGCCTTTTCAATTGAACCAAGTTATATACATTTCTCAAAGGTATTCATCATAATTCACTATTTATCTAGAGTATACTGACAATTCTATTTACAAATATTAAACAAGAATTAAAAGAATGTAATTGTAAGGCTTGTTGTTCTAGAGATCATATATTTGAATTCCAAAGTCATTGATTGGACTTAATAATCAGTTATAAATCACTCATAATACCTTTAGTGGTGCTGCTATTGTATATTGGTTAACTTATCAATTTACTATATTTTTGTTTGCAGGTTCAAATTAACACAGCCAATGATTTGCCTCCAATACAGTCTCTTAATAGGTAACATAAAGAAATCAAAACTTTGTTTCTAATAGGATTTTCCATTACTGCCAGTATGTCTTTCTACAATAAATTAATGTACTCTTACTTCCTTTTGCAATTACAGTTAGATAAAGTATTAAAAGAATCTTACATTTGTCAATAAAAGGACATTTTGTATTTTATATATGTATTATAAGCTGTACAAACTTTAATGTAGTCTCAAGATATAATGGAAGACATCTCATCTATCATTTTTACAGCCTTTGGGTCAAATTCACTTAATGTTTAAAACTTGAAAAGGTTTTAATCAGGCTCAGAACTTTCAGATAATCCTTTTACAGCCATTCTAACCTATCTGTTATTAGTCAGTAAATGGTTATCTTGCTATTCATATTAAAATTAGTGAGCAATGCTTTTGTTATGACTGGATTTGAAAGCTAAATGTTTCTGGATAAAGGCATAACGTCATTTCCAGTGTTAGTATGTCACATGCCTTTCTAAACAAGCATAGGAGAAATTTAACATTTCTCTTATGAACATTTAAGCACTGATGAAATAATTGTATGTATATGTTGGACTATTTCCATCATCCAATATGAGTATTGGTTGTCTCTTAGAAAAATTTAAATCTATTTAAGTATTTCAAATACATTTAACTGTTAATAATAGCATACAAGAATACTTAAATATATTTGGAATATTTAAATAAAGTTAAATTTTTCTAAAAGACATTCAATACTTAATTTTAGATGATGGAAATAGTCCTACATATAACTAAAACACCATCATCACAAACCTTCAGGAAAAGCAATATTTTTTTCTTTTAGGAAATTCACTTTTATGATGAGCCATTCACCTAGCATTCTTAAGGCCTTGGTTTGAATTTAGTTAAGGTTAAATAAAATTGAAAAAAAATTTCAGGTTTCAATCAGGTTTACAGTTTTATTTTCAAACAATTTTTCCACAGCCAAGCCAGCAAGTAAAGCAAGTGAAAAAATGTTCTAATTCACATCAACTCTCATTTGGAACATGTAGCAAGCAAAGTCTCTTTTTATTGCTGGATTTGATATTCCTGGATAGAATCTTAACCGATCATTTCTGGTGTTGGTTTGTCACATGATTTCTTAAACAATGAACATTTATATTACTTTTTTAGTCTATGCAATTTAACAGAGATAAAAGAACGGACTCAAAAACGAAAGTTTTACTGGATCAAAGTTTCAATGATCTAATATCACATGACTTTCGGAATCAATAATTATTCAATGAAGTAATCTTATTTAATCTCAAAGTGTATCTCAGAGATTGATGTAAAATTGAGGATCCTGAATCAATTGCAAATCAAAACATGGGAACATTTATAAATGAAGTATCGATTTTTAAAATTCTTTACACGTTTGCTAGTGTTTTTTATATATATATAAGTTAATGCTTCCGGAAATTTTCAGTAGACAAGAACTTATTTGATGTCACGTGATATCTAGCGAGTTTGACGGGCGGGGGATGACTTTTTTATTTACTTCCTGCAAATATATCCGATTAGTAAGAAAGAAATTAAGAAGAAAAAAACGGTCTTCTACAACTTCTGTGTATGTGTGCGTGCGTGAGCATATATATTACAGTATTTATAATTTCTTAGCGCGATTGATATTAATGGCTAGAAAAAAATAGTTCTATAATTTATCTTTAATATTATTCGGTTTAAAAAAACAAATTGATCCTTAGGTTTATTTTTATTTTAATATTTTAGAGATGACATCTCCGAAAAATCAAATTATGGTACCTAAAGAAAAATCATTTCTTCAGGCTTGTAAAGACGGAGATGAAGATATGCTTTTTCAATTGATTGCACGAGGATTATCCAAAGCGGAGATTAACGAACAAGATAAAACAGGCCGGGTAAGTGTTTTTTTTTTTTTAAAAAATCTTAGCGGATGGTATTATAATTGAACACGAACATTTATTTAGTTTAGTTAAATACATTTTAAAATTAGTATTTCCTCTTTACATACAAACACATAATAATTATACGACAGAGAGATCTTGGTTACTACATGTGTACGTTTGTATTTATATTGTAAAATTTTGAATATATATAAATTATTGACTTTTTTTAAACATTGAATGAAAATATGTTTTTTTCTTCTATATGTCAAATGCGTTAACCGGGAAGCGAACCCGGGCCAGCTGCTTGGAAGGCAGCTATGATAACTACTAGGCCATCAACACTTATGTTTTATATATAATTAAAAAAGTATAAAAATTAAGAATTAATGAATAAACAGTTAGTAAACTAATCATTTCTATATAGATTGATACACATATTTAATAATAATCAGATTATTAAATCTATGGTAAGCAGTTAAATAAATGATTAAGAAATACATAGAATAATTCTGACATTGACATAAATAAATCACTATTATATATGTAGTGTAAATATGCGAAAAAATGAACTATTGATAAATAAATGTATACAGGAATTGTGTTGATAGGTTATTTTATATCTTATTCTTACGCCAAATGCATATCCAATAGGTTGAAACAGCTATAAAAGGTTGTTATTAGTATTATTATTAAGTGTTATCAAATTAGCACCCTCTATCGATAATATGAAATGATATTCTATCTAAACAATGAGGATTGCCAATTCCTCAACAAGCTTTGTGATAAATGCTAAGCTAGAGAAAGTATTTAAAATATCTCTATCAGGACCCTCCCCCCAAACCTCTGATCATGGTTTCAATTTTTTTATAATGAGGCTAATTATTATTGAAGAACTCAGGAGGATTTGAACCAACCCTCATATATAAATATATCAAATTTCTACTATATGTTGCCTTTGACAGAATAGCTCAGTTTGTAGAGCGTTTGCCTTAAATTTGATATTCAAGAATCTAAAGGTGTGAGTTCAATTTCTAAGTGAATATTGTCACTGCGCATATAGGCCAGCAACATCTGAAGAAGAGTGGAGAATAATACTACTCGAAATGTTGTGTAATTACTAACCTGTATTGTCTATTTGTGTGTTATTACTAACAAGTTGTTTGTATTTGGAAAGTTTAAATAAAGTTTAAAATTTTCTATACACTCAACATTCACTCATAAATGATGGAAATAGTCCAACATATCACATCTTATAATATACCATCATTACAAATCTTCAGATAAATATCTTATTTTGATTTATTGTTTTAATTAATGCTATATAAAAATTTTGTGCTGATATTTGAAATTAAATATTAATATTAATAAAATAAATTTATATAGCATAAAAAGGTAATTTAATATAAGCAAGCTGAAATTTTCATCAGAATTTGAATATATATTGAGAAGGGAAAAGTATTATTATAATAAACACACAGGACATATAGAGCAAAACTTTAATAACGTTAATTAAGCATGATGTGCTTATCATCCTTTTGACTTATTACATTTCTTTAGAGATAAACTATCGAATTTATAATAACATTTAAAATATACAATAGCCAAATTTTGAATTGTAACTATAGCCATAAGATCAGTTTCAGGTAACCCTGTTCATCAGCTTTAGAAACTTGCAACATCATTAATCATAATTCACATATTTATTAGATTGGATATGTGAAATAAATGAAGAATACAAGTCTTCCCAAAAAAGTAAGTGATATTTAATTTAAGTATAGTTTTTATATGAGACATTATTCACATTCTAAAGATTATGTCTCAAACATTATAAAAAAATTACAACATCATACACCGTTATTTACCTTTCTCTGCTTTTTAGTCTGTCTTTTATATTATAATTTTCACCCACTTCCCGATTCCAGATTTAGTTGAAATTTTGTGTATATATGTATTCCCAATGACAATACATTTTTTTAGAACTTGCAAACAATTTTAGCAAAAGATTAGTGGGAAATCATTTCAATTTTATATGTAACATTGAAGCTAGCAGTGCCGACCCCATTCCTTGTAATTTAAAATTGAATAGTTAATTGAAAACTGGTTTTGATAATTCTGTGTTATATAAAACTAAAAAAAATAAAATCCAATTAAAATATTATTCACAGATATGTACTAAAAAGTGAAAAATAAATTTTCTTTAGCTTTCACAGATGAAAGCATGTTAAGAAATTTGAAGACAGACTCTCAGAGAATAGTATGTGTAAACTCGTAAATAATGCCCACTTTATCTAATACTTAACTATTAAGTAGAAGATCTGAAATTTTCAGACATCTATATGTCTTCAAATCCAGCTCTCCAACTGAAATAGCTATATGGGACTGAACTAAATTCAGATACCCATATATTAACAGCCATAGCTATCTAATATTGCCAAAGCATCAATAGCCAAATTATAATATTAATAAAATCCAAGTCATACATCACATGACTTATATAGCTTGTATTTACAAATATGTAAAATAAAGCTAATGGTTTTATTACTAGGGGGGTTATAAGAAATTCAAGCATCAAAACTGCGAGCACCAGAATTGCTCCTGCGATCTCTCAACCCCAGAACAGATGCTTTACCACTGTACCAAACCACCCAGGGCATCAATAATTAATTCAGATAATAAATAATCTTTATTTGATTATTACGTTGGTGTAGATACAAAAAAGTGGACATTATTTATAAGTTTATTTGAATGATTCTTCACTCCATGCTTTTATCTGTGCATTTACATGAATAAAAAGGATTAAAAAATTTTTAAAATAGAGTAACACAACACTTATATATGTATAATAGTATGGTAAACAAAAATGAAGGCAATTCAATATTTGCAGAACACCAAAAAACATTTAATCATAAATTCGAACTTTCCTGCACCAAAATTGTTTGCAAAGAAAGAAATGACACTAAAAGAAAAATAAAAGAAGCGTATTTCATTGCAAACGATCCAAACACTGTCAATCGAAGGGATCCCTGCTTTACAATATCAAAAAATGGACAGGATAATGATTTGCATAAATTTGCATTCATTACATTTATCCATAATAATGGCTATGAATATGAAGTAAACATACTCCGAAAGCATTAAGCTAAATGTTGTTATTTGTGGAAATTTTTATTAACTTTACCTATATACGTTTAAAGCATATTGTAATATTATTTTTGGTTTGTAGTGGGAAAATATGGCTCAGAATAAAATTCTGAGTTAGCTACAAATTAGATACAGTGTTGTCGTTTTTTAGAAAGAAATATTTTCTGATGCAGAAGTTAAAAGACGCCATCACAACATATCAAATAAATAGAAAAATGGGCACCCTATTCTGTACATGGATATACTTGTCATCCCAAAAGTTATCTCTAAGATATATGTTTGATCCTTCTATCTTTTTCTTTCTTGGAGTTGGTATGTCTATAATTATCTGCTATTGATGATTGTGTAACATGGCTTATGGTATGTTGTCTGGGAGTTAAAGCATAATTTTATAAATGTCTTGTTGATTAATAAAGATGTATAAATAAAAATGAAGCCCACAGTGACCATTCCACTTTGAAATCTTCCATGCTGCCAAAATATTGAATATGTAGAAGCAATTTTACAAAAATGAATAACTATTGGTTTATCCTAGGATGAATCTTTTAATAGTGATAATATTCCTTTTTTCACCATCTCATTGACATTTTCTCAACTTTTTCTTTTAAGGAAATTGCATATTTGCATGGTTTACAGATAACAGGATGCATGTCTATTATAACTTCAATGTCAACCAGTCATGATTTTATTTTAATTCCACTGTAATCAGTTAGGTAAATATATGATTTACATATCACTTATTATATGTCCTAGAAGCACTAAACACTTAAATCTTCAGACCCAGTTAGACAGGTTGATACTCTTCTGTTAGACAATTCTCACCCATAAGGAAGGACTGTTTTCAACCACTTCTAATACCTTGTAGAAGATGGATTATTTATTGAATTGCCAAACTATTTTTAAAATTTAATGGGGCAGCCCTCATCTCAATTCCATCATGACATAACCAGCTTTCATCACAATAACTCAAACCATCTTATGTATATATATATATATATATAAAATTTAATATATATATGTGTGTGTGTGTAATTATATAATTGAATATTTATAAATACAGTAATTAGATAATTAAAAATTTTATCCACTTAGGAGTGTTTTTGATTATCCTAGTAATCCTTGTGCGTGGTTAGTTGACAAAGATTACTAGGAAAATCGAAAGTGCTCCTAAGTGGATAAAATTTTTAATTATCTAATTACTGTATTTATAAATATTCAATGATATAATGACGTATATTGCTTTGAAAAAATATAGATATCGAATAATAATAATAATATTATATATATATAATTACATTTTAAATTGCAAGTGTCAAATTTATTGCACCCACAACTTTGACACCAATGACTCCAGATAAATACAGTAGTGGTCATCACTAATCATTTACTAAACTAAATGGTGTCTCTAACCCAAATATAAATTTTAAACTTCAGTTAAAGTTTATTATATCTGCTTTTTTACATTAAACACACCCACATGGGCTATTATATTTTTCTGTCCCATGTTTAACATCTTTATAAATATACTAAACAACCTTCACATCATCACATACTTTTTTAAAATCATATGAATAAAGGTGCAATAAACGACAAGTGATCCCCAAGATGCATTTCATGCTGACCCAGCACTCATCATGTGACTCAGATCACCATCTCTTATATATGTTCAGCATAAAATGCATCTTGGGGGTCATTTATGTTTTATTTTAAGGTCTTACATATAAGGTGTCAGATTAACTTATGATCAACATGGGGGTGATAACAAAATTGGCAAGCAAGGGCTTTGAACATGCCATCAGATTTTCAATGATATGATGACTGAAGAATTGGAGAGTGGAGAGGATTGAAGCCTATACATTAGAAATTGAAGATTTTCCATCTTAATATAGGCCAAGCTTTGATTATATATATGTGTGAGAGAGATGATGATCCGGACCAACTGATGAATGCTGGTTCAGCACGAAATGCGTGTATCGATGATCATTTATCTTTTTAACATGTTGACATGTGTATCAGTTGTATGGAATAGAGTTAATGACTAAATGGAGCTTTAAAGTCTGCATTCAAATCCCCTCTCATATTTAATGAAATTTATTACGTTTTTTTATGGTTTTATTGTTCAAAAAGAACTGTTTATTATTCAATGCGTCTATATTTACGTGCTGAAAATATTTAATGTAGTTATTAATTATTAAGTATAAAAATAACACCTAGAAATGCAATATAATTCTATCAAGACAAACTAATCTTCCAAATAACGTGGAAAGTAGAAGAGATTTTATGGAAAATCAATGCACACATAAGAGAACTTAGCAATACTTTTGCAAAAACTTTAATGGAAATAAAACTTTAATCCGCTCTCTCGAATTTATGTGCCTGTAGAAGATTATTTTATTGTTACTCAATTCTTATTTTAGTTTTTATTGTGGTTTTATGTTTATTATTAATATTTTTTTAATATTTAAATACACAAAATAAATAAGTTGCCAGTCATATATGATCAAAATACCTGTGAAATAATTTTGAACGTTAAAAAATAAATTGCGGCACTCTTTAACTATTTTTTATAAATCAGAATTTTAAAAATAGTAAAAGGGTTATTTTACTTAAAATAGAAAAGAGGTATAATTTTAGTATAAGCTTGCAATATTATAATATATATTTTTTAAAGAAATATTCTCCGTTAAAATCATATTCCTGTAGGATAATTTTCATTACCCACTCTACCGCAAGGAAGGGACTGTTTTCTATCTGCTTTTAGTATATACAAGCGCTTTAGAACGCTGGTTGAAGAATCTATTAATAGCAAACAATCAAAATGAGTTAATCTAGGCTAAGCATTTTCTAGATGCTATACCTCATAATCATAACCAAAATACTAATAGCTGTGATATTATTATATGGTAATATATGCAAATGTATATGTAAATTAATCAGTTTGTCTAGTTTCTGAAGATAGCACTAAACATCACATGATCACCATTTCTTATGCTTGCTCATAAGAAATAGTGAAGCATGTGTCGCGTCTATTAATTGCGTTATTGTCGTTGATGATAAAATATGCTTCTTTTATCTTCTTTTTGCTTTTAACACCATTTGGAGAAGTGTAATTATAAACATATGATGAAAAGCGTGAAAAAGACATATGATCTTCAAGATGTACATTTCATGTTGAACCAATCAATGCTCATCAGATGGCCCATACCACAATCTCTTACTTAAATGTCTTTATCATCATTCAGTATATATAGATAGGAAATTACTACAGTTTAATTGGTGTGTTAAACTTACTGCTCTCACAACTTTAACACAAACCACTTGATGGAAGTATTTTAATAACTTTTATTAGTCATTCATTAGATTAGAGATTATCCATTTAAGGAATAATATGGTTTCTATCCATTTTTAACATCTTGTGGAGATGTGTAATCACAAATTGGTATGTTGTAGTACGGTTTATAATAAAAAAAATACGTTTGAAACTGTGTGTACTCCAGAAGTTAAAAGTGTTAAATAATTACATGTGAAAGGAAACGAGTTGATTTAATAAAAACGAAAATTAGAAATTACAAATGGTTTTTCATATATATATATTTTATAAAAAGCAAGGTGTAAAACCAGATGGAAGATCCGAATAAATAATTAATTAAATGAAGGATTAAAAATGTAAAGAACATTTTAATTAATTAGTTCAGAAATAATCCCAGAATACTTTTGCGAATAAAATTGATAAGGAATAAACAATAGAACAAAAAGTAGATACAATCTAGCGGGAAAAAGTCAGTCAGCGTCAGTCCTGTTTTTCTGAGAGACTTATGTGTAGCGTAAATTTCGGAACAGGACCAACAATGGAAGGAAAACCGGATATTCTGGTCTGAAGGTACCAAAGACCGACCTAGGTAATTATACAGACTATACCTGTCTTATTATTATTATTTTTGTAAACCTTACAGGCGCTAGTAAACTACTGATAATCCTGTTTATAAATGCTTGTTGATCTTTATTACTAATAAAATCTTGTATCTGTTAAGTGGGATATCTTAATTTCATGCAAGAGAGTAATAGTTACTTGAATTAGGTGTATTCTTTATTTCTCATAAGTAACATTAAATCAAGTACATCACACAAATATATGACCAAAGACGTGAGAAAGATATATAATCCCCAGGTACACATTTTATGCTGAACCAAGAGTGATCAGTTGAACCAGATCATATTCTCATTCACATATCTTTATCATAGTTCAGTATATTTAGATAGAAATTTACTACAGTTTATTGCCCACATAACTTTGGCACAAACCACTTAATGGGAGTATATTAATAAATTTATTAGATATACTTTAGATTAGAGATCATCCACTTAATGAATAATTTTTTCTATAGGGTAATTTTTACAACACTACTTTCAAACAAGGTAGAGACTCATTTCTATCTGCTTTTAAGACTTTGTGGAAGGGTGTAATTATAAACATAATGATCAAAGGCAAATGAAAAAGATATATGATCTCCACGATGTACATTTCATGCTGAACTATCACTTATCTGTTGGGTCCAGATACCATTCTCTTACACATATCTTTATCATTGTTTATTATATATAGGGAATTATTACAGTTTAACTGATGTGTCAAACTTACTGCCCTTACAGTGTTGATACAAACCACTTGATAGAGGTATATTAATATCTTGTATTAGTCATTTATTAGACTAGAAATTATTCACGTAATTACTAATATTTCTGTGGTGTAAATTTCACTACACCACTTTCATGCAAGGTAGAGATTGGTTTCTATCCACTTTTAACACCTAGTTGAGAAGTGTAATCTACAGAAATATTATTCACTAAGTAGATAATCTCTAATCTAATGAATGACTATTAAAAATTATTAATATTCTCTGTTAGAATTACATAAAAAATCGTTAATGTGGACAAATGCAATATGTATGTAGATAATTAATTACACACTACATAAATATGTAACAATATTGAAATAATACTAATTTAATTATAAGGTATGACTTCAGTTTGCAGTGCCAGTTTTTAATTGGTAGTTTACATCATAGCTGAAGTTTATCTAAAAATTACACAGAAAAATCTCTCTGAATTATCAATATTTACATGTAAAAGTTGTAAATATCTTCTAATTAGTATGCACATAGTATGTCCCAGTCAAAAGGTGGCAAGTTCTTTGTCCAAACTGTCTAAAGTTCCATCTTTAAATCAACACATGTATTATATTGTCACACATTTTAGTTATTCACCATAACATTTTTAGAATAGGTGGAGTGACCATCAGTTATGACATGAAATGTGTTTCATATCTTCATAGACGGTCTAACTTTTTTCTTATGACCTCACTATATTGTTTGAATCATTTCAAATGTTTCACTAGTAGTTTTTCCCAATTTAAAATTTAATGTTAGTATATTTTTCCATCATTGGTTAAATTTCAAAGTCAACAAAATGGAAAGTCTTTGATCAGAGAAAGCACTGTTGGATATTTGCTTAAGGTCATGCTTGTAAGACCACCTTCAGTTTTTTAAATTTCCAATTAACAAATATTAATTTATTAATTTTAAAAAAATCTGAAGGAATCAGTATTTTTGAATGAATGTTACAGTCATAATATTTCTGCCTATATTTATGTTTAATGGATTTAATTCTCTGTAATCCAGTTTCAGTGCTGTTTGTGAGATTACTTCGAGAAAATTTTTAGAATAAAAAAAACTAGATTTATCGAAAGGTTTATTAAAAATTTGTGAATATTTTTACACAATAATGATATAATAATTATTAAAAAATAAAAGTGTTTATGATTACACTTTTATTTTATATGTATATATCTTAGTTTTAAAAATAGAAGTTAACAAATTCCAGCACAATGCAAATAAAGAAAATCATGTCCATACAATAACCATGCCCTGTGAAACTGTTGCTAATATCATTACTGACAGTATGGAAGGATCTTTTGAGATATTCTAAAAATTATAATGCAATTTTAATATTTTAAAGCAGAATTTCAAAAGCTTATCAGAGCTTCACATATATTCATTTCCATTTTAAAAATAAACTTTAGTCAATGAAGATATCATAGATTTTCTGGAGTTGCTTGCTTATCTGTTTCTTACCCATCATGAAAAGATGAAAATATCTTTTATTTTATGACTGTTTTTTCAATATTTGCAAAGTTCGGATAAGATTTTTTAAAATGCTTTTCTTTGTAAATGTATGATTATAACAAATCAAGTCCAATTTATTGATTGAGATGTAGAATAATATTTTAATGCTAAAAATAAATATTGAATAATTACAAAAAGTACCACCAGGGAAACAATGTGAAGGTGTAAAACACACCGTCACCATTTTATGTTATAATTCATGACCCAGGATAAATCAAGTGTTTACTTTTTCAGGAAAAACAAACCCTATATTTAATTATATGTTAAAAAATATTTTGAGAACAAATAAATATAAAGATTTAAATATTGCTTTAGATTCCAAATTATTATTCTCAATTAACGTACAGTATTTATGTTTTAAAGCATTTAAAGTTGTGGACTGCATCTTTAGCGGCATAATATTCCTCAACTGAGAAAGTTATTAACACCTTTTTATGTCTTCACTAAGACTACTTCTAAACTATGGCAGTGTTGTTTGGATTGTTGATGGTTAATATCACAGTAAAGCATTGGATGCGGTACAAAAAAAATTGTATGTTATTATATTGCAAAATTTGGAGCAATATATAGCTACCTTCATGTTTCTTTAGAACTGTTAAAAAATCTTAATGAGGTAGTTAATGAATAAATTAATGTAGTAAGTTGCTTTGTGAAATTTCTTATGCTGTTCCTGACATGTGTGATTTTTTGTAAAAATAAATTTTAAAAAAGATTAGAAATAGGATCAAATAGTCTGATTAGTGAACTCAAATCCACAAGTAACCAAGAGATGTGAATTATGATAAACTCTATTTTGTGGACAAATGATAATAGAACTGGAGGGAAATTGCAAATTTCATAGAACTTAAATCCAAGCTCTAGGAAGATTATGAAATGTGCACTTAAGCAAAGATAAAATAAAATAAATTGAATGGTTTAGAAAAAGTTATTGCATTTAAGACATAGCTGGATATTGCATCTTTCTGATATACTGAAGATTTGAACCCAGGTCAGGCAAATGTTACATTTTTGTCTTGTGTGGTTTAGTTCAGGATTAGAGAATCAGTCTCTAGAACATAAGGTCCTCATATCAATTCTGACTTTGGCACTTCAGGGATTCAAACCCCTTATGAATTCCATAACAGTAAAACCATTCAATTATTATTTAATGGTTTATTGTTTGGGGGTTTGGGCTAATCCATGGATTTTGACTATCATAACCTCCAACTCTACTATTTCACCAAGAAACGCAGGACCAAAATGAAAGGGAAAATGTCAAAAGAACAATGCTAGAAATACTGAAGTATTAAAAGAGTAGAAGATT
Organism: Epiperipatus broadwayi; assembly: GCA_028023455.1. Lineage (NCBI taxonomy): Eukaryota > Metazoa > Onychophora > Udeonychophora > Euonychophora > Peripatidae > Epiperipatus > Epiperipatus broadwayi. Next base: position 1,239,287 of record JAQFVV010000172.1, read on the forward strand.
CAGAACATGATAAATGCCAAAAATGTATAATTAAAAAGGTTTGATTTTATAACAGCTTATGAAAGTTGCCTTGGCAACAGGTTAAGGATTTATGGTGCAGATAAGTTTCTGCTGCTAACATATGATCTATATTTATGACCTGTTTAGCTTTGACCAATATCAGGTTTATTATTAATAAATATTAGTAAAGGAGTTCAACAGTTTTTAAAAGAGATTATATTTGCCCTTTTTAATAGGGTTTATTTAAACTTCTAGGAATATAAAATCTCAATCTGTTAAAGTTATGTGCCTCTACTCCTTGTCTGTATTAATATCTTACACCAAAGTGAAAAGTGGAATCCACATTTTACTTATAGTGGTTGCCTTGACATCAAATTAAAGAATTATAGTGTAGAGAATTAGGAGTACTATCACATGATTTGCATATATATATATGGAATCTTATAATTAAATATTAGTAAATACAGTAATCAAAAATTTTGAAAAATAAAAAATATATAATTGTCACTTAGGAGCACTTTCAACTATCCTTGTAGTCTTTGTCAACTAATATTTTTATTAGTTGACAAAGACTATGAGGATAGGAAAAAGCGCTCCTAAGTGATGATTATCTTTTATTAATTGACAAAGACCATGAGGATAGTTGAAAGCATTCCTAAGTAATGATTATATGTTTTGTACTTTTCAAAATTTTTGATTACTGTATTTACTAATATTTAATTATAAGATTCTGTTTATTGCTTTGAAGAAATACAGACATCGATTTATAATATTATTACATATATATTATAAAAGATTATTTTGATTTGAAAAGTAAAACATATGATGAAAGAAAGTATTGGGTTTTGTTACAGACTGAGGGGAGATAATAATGAAACAAAAAATATCATTGTCATCATTTTCACTCATTAGAAATCCTTTGCAGGATGAAGATTTATCTGACTTTAATCCAGTTTTTCTGATCCCTAGCCTCTCTTCTACACCCTTCATTGGCAATTTGTTTCATTTCCTTCATCCATCTCACATGTGGTCTCTTTCTAGGTCTTTGGAAATCTCTTGGAATCATATTTAAAGCATCATTGACATCATTAAAAGAATTGATACTGAAATGAAGCTGCTGAGCTGGATATATTACCAGAAGAGATAATAATAAAAGAACCGTTGAACCTTTAAACAAAAAGAATACATTGTATTTTTATTTTTAAAATAAAAATATTTAAAAACATTTTTGTATTATTTTTTAAAATTAAAATTTATTCTAACCTAATAAACATTATATTAAAAATATTTAGATATAGAAATAGAAAGAATTCTATTTTCAGAAATGATTTATTCTTTTGTGGTGTTATTATTTCAATTTTTCATTCTTGATATTTTGTTCTATATAATACATTATGTGGAATGATTTAATTAAAGGTTATTTCAAAAAGCAAATGAAATAAACCCCAAGATCATTAAGCTCACAGAGAAAGAAAAGAAATATGATTATAAACAGTTGAAGCTACAAAGAAAACAAAAATAGAAAAGTAAATATAACGTTGTAGTTAGAAAAAGAATTTTTCAACCAAATTAGTATTTGTTTAGTTATTAGTTATTAATATTTTATAACAATCAAAATTCAAAATGAATATATATATATTAATATTTATTTTTGAGGTATGGGAGTTTGGTAATCAAAACAATTCAAAAATATTTTTATGTTGATCACCACAACAGTTATAGTTTCGAGTTACCATGGTAATTATTGTCTCAAATTACCATGCTAATATTAGTCTTGGGTTACTTTGGTAATTATAGTCTTGAGTTACCATAGTAATTATAGTTTTTAATTACCATGGTCATTGTAATCTCAAATTACCATGGTAATTAATGTCAAGTTACTAAGGTAAATATAATCTCATGTTGCCTTGACAATTATAATCTCAAGTCATCATGGTAATAATAATCTCAATATACTATGGAAATTATAGTCTCCAGTTATTATGGAAATTATTGTCGAGTTAGTAATTATAGTTTTGAGTGAGATTTCATGGAAATTACAATCTCAAGTTTCCTTAGTATTTATAGTCTCAAGTTACCATGGCAATTATAGTTTCATGTTACCATGGTAATTATAGTCTCAAATCACCATGGTAATTATAGTCTCAAGTTATCATGGTAATTATATTCTCAAGTTATTGTGGTAATTAGAGTCTTAAGTTACCATGGTAATTAGAGTCTTGTGTTACTATGATAATTATAGTTTGAGTGAATTATCATGGGTAATTATAGTTTCAAGTTACCTTAGTATTTGTAGTCTCTAGTTACCATGGTAATTATAGTCTCAAATTACTATGGTAATTATAGTCAAGTTATCATAATAGTTATAGTTTTGAATGAGTTACAATGGTAATTATAGTTTTGGGTTACCATAGTAATTATGGTCTCTAATTACCACGGTAATTATAGTCTCAAGTTACCATAGTAATTCTCATCTGAAATCACAGTCTTGAGCTACTATGGTAATTATAGCTTTGAGTTACCAGAGAATTTATAATCTCTGGTTACCATAGTATATGTGGTCTCAAATTACCATAATATTTATGGTTTATGGTTACCATGGTAATTATAATCTTGTGTTACCATGCTAATTATAGTCTCAAGTTAAAAACATCACTGATTGGTATGACTACAAATTCTTTCAGTAATGATTGTTTTATGGTAATTAGCCCAAATTACTGTAGAAACCAAGTTGCCCTTATGTCTACTATGGTGAATCAAGAGTAACATTATTGAAATATTAAAGCAATATATATAATAAAAGCTAAAATAGATCCTATAGTAACATCAATGTTTTTAGAATATGAAAAAATATTAGGTCATATTTTCAGTCTTAAGGAAGTATGGATGGTTTGTGCTGAATGTATTGATAGGAAATGTAAAATTAAAGAGGCCTGGTTTATTATTAACACAGTATTTTGCAGAATGCATTTTGGAATATATATAACAAAATTTATGATTTTGTATTTTCATTAGTTGCATTTAACAAGGGTGTCCAACTCTAAAAATGCATTAAAGTTATATTTAATATTTTCAATATTTTTTAGAAATACACCATGTGTTCTAATGATAAAAGGTGACTGGTTCTCTCTCCGAGCTTCTTTCAGTGCATCTCTGAATCAATATATTGTAACGTTTTTCATCTTGCTAGGCCTCTATACGCATATAAACTGCACGAATTGATCAAGTTATGTCAAAAAGAAGAAAAAGGTTTATTTTTTTATTTAAAAAAAACATAACTATATTTTCTGATCAACTCTACCTAGTAATTGTTGCCAATTACACCATCAACAAAATCAGCTTTTAATTTATTTGATCAGGGCGCCAGGATTCTGTAAAAGAACCTGCTAAAATCTGTCAAGTAACGAATTGCAAATTAAGAAGAAAAATGTTTTTTTAAATGAATCGGTATTACATAATACCATAAGGAGAATTATTTTTTTAAGATTATTATTCATGGAGCTTATGCAAAACATATTGACAAAGGTAAATTACGTTTTTAAATCTTACTAAACTAATAATAAATGTAATAATAAATATTAATAAATATTATTAATAATGTACAAATGAAATTGTTAATAAAAGTATAATCTCTTTTATTTTAACAAACTAAAAATATTTTTAAGTTAAATTAAGAATTAAATAAACTGGAGAGAACACACACTAATCCAAATAAAAATACATTAATACAAAGCAACAGTTTCACAATTAAAAAAGTTCTTGGATAAATAAAAGTTTCTTGAACAGAAAAATTAAAGTCTCTACCGGGTCCTATTATACGTATATTTTTAAGAGTTGTTTGCAAAATGGTTTGTCGACAATTTAGTCACAATTGGGAATAATAGTGAGTCATAGATTACCAGTAAGTTTTGTGAATTCATGAAGATTGTAGCTTACTATGCATAGTTTTTTGAGTTAGAATGAGCTCAGCCATTGGTTATAAGTTGATCTTGGTGCTGATTCTATAGGCTAGTTACGTAAGCTTCTCTGGTGTCCATCAGTAACAATGTCAGTTAAAGCTCCGGCCTATTCCCGCATGAATAATTAGTTCATCGTGGAGTGGTCTTAGATTATTTAATCCAAGACCAACCAAAAGAAATACAGACAAACCAAGACATTCCTCAAAACTGGTCTCTACCTTTTTATACTAGAAGTCCAGTTTTCAGACTTCTGTGCATATCTTTTGTTTGTCAAAATATACGTTGATAATCTTGTACATTCTTTATAAAATTTACGTTATAAAGTTCTCTTTTTTTATCAAGTTTTTCGGCCATCTTTAATTAGCTAAAATATTTTTCTTTTAGCTTTTTACTTTTGGAATTATTTTAAGTTATCTGGATTAGTAATTTGTGTGTCTTTTGTTCTCTCCAATTTTAACTTTTATTTTAAATAAAAAAAAAAAAAAAAAAAGAAAATTTAAATTTTCACTTTACATTTTAAAAAAAAAAAAAAAAAAAAAAAAAAAAAAATAAATTTTCTTTTTTTTTTCTTTTACAAAATTAAAAAAAAAAAAATATTAACAAAAATAAAAAAAATAAAAAAAAAAAAAAAAAAAATAAAAAAAATAAAAAAATTTCTACTTCTTCACCTGCTTCTTTTAATATATCAATTATAATTTCATCATTACCTGGAGCCTTTCCTTTCTTCATACATTTAATTCCATGTCTCACTTCTTCATTTAAAATTCTGGGCAATTCGGAAGATGTAATAGATAGAGGAGGTACTTATTTTTTACTACTATATAATTCTTGATAAAAGTTTTCTACCCATTTCATGATGTCATCTCTCTTTTTAGTAATAATTCTATCTTTTTTTCTTATTGCAGATATAAATTTCCTACCAATACCAAAATGTTGTTTTACATTCTTGAGACTTTTATTTTCTTCTACAGCTTTCTTTGCTAATTCACAGGTATACTTTCTTATATCATTTTCAACTCTTTTCTGTACCATTTTACAAAATTCGAGATATTCAATTCTTTTTAATGCATCATTTTTGTATATCTTCATATTCCTTTTTTTCTTCATAAATTCTCTAGTCTCAGTAGAAATTTTATTGGTCAATTCCTGCTTTTTTCTACCAGCTATTTTTGTTGCAGTTTTTAAAAGTGTATCAGTTATTTTCATATTAATTTCATTCAAATCTGAATCATGTTCAAAATCTACTAATAGTTGAAACCGATTTGTAAGTTCTAATTTAAATTCATTAGAATGTTTCTGAAGATTAGGAATATCAACTGTAAAAATTGTTTTTCTTAATAATTTTTGTTTCTCTAGTTTTGCATTAACATGTATCTTACATCTTACTAATCGATGATCACTTCCTGTGTTAAATTTATTAAGAACATTACAATCTTGAAATATGTATTTTCTGTTAGTCAAAATATAATCCAATTCTGCTGTACCTTCATTGGGATGCATCCATGTCCATTTCCTTCTAACATTTTTCTCAAAAAAAGAATTCATAATATAAAGTTTTTCTTTTTCAGCAAACTCCACAAGTCTGTGTCCTCTCTCATTTCTATTACCATAACCAAAATTACCTACAGCACTTTCATCTTTCATTTGTTTACCAATTCTAGCATTAAAGTCTCCCATAACAATTTTAAAATGTTGTTTACTCTGATTGAAAGCCTTTTGTACATCCATATAAAAATCTTTTACTACTTCATCACTATGAGCACTTGTTGGGGCATAAACCTGAATTATCTGCATTTGGTATTTGCTATTAAGTTGTATAACTAATCTTGCCACTCTGTCTGATACACCATCAATCTCCACAATATTGTTCTTCCACTTTTTATTTATAATGAATCCTACTCCACTTGTATTTCCAATATTTGTGCCTTTATAGTAGAGTACATGTTCACTTTTTAAATCAATTGTCTCTTCACCTTTTCTTCTAATTTCACAAAGTCCAATAATGTCCATTTAATATAAGACAGTTCTTCTTCTAATTCTTGCAATCTTCCTTCACTTGAAAGTGATCTGCAGTTATAATTACTTAAATAAAATGACCCAGAAAGAGACCACATGTGATATGGATGGATGAAATAAGAAACTATGCAGGGGTGATGTGGAGAAGGGTAGCTAAAAATAGGAGAAGATGGATTAAACTTGGAGAGATCTTCATCCTGCAGTGGATTGATAATGGTTGATGATGATGATATATATATATATACTATAGAGTATTCATTACAAAAAATTTAAGCACAAGCACATTTGATCTGTTTTACACCTTAATCATAATGAAACAATGTACTAACATTAAATTTTATTTTAAGTTGGGGAAAATAACTACTGATACATTTGAAATGATTCAAACTGTATATGGCAATAAATTCAGAATCACAATTCAACTACGTATGGCAATAAATTCAGCATCACAAAATCATTTTCAAACTGTGTATGGCAGTAAATTCAGAATTACAAAAACATTTTCATACTGTGCATGGCAGTAAATCTAGGAACAGAAAATGTTTTCAAACTGTGTATTGCAATAAATTCAGAATCACAAAAACATTTTTAAAATTCTGTATGTCTGTCACAAAAACATTTTCAAACTGTGTATGGCAGTAAATTCACGATCATAAAAACGTTTTCATGTAGTCTTCAAGATTTTGTAATAGTGGGGAGAGTATTAAAGTCAATGCATAAAAGCACAAAATGTACCATCTCATTTCATATCATAACTCATGATCCAGACATTCTAGCACCCTAATATTTTTGTGGTAAATAGCTAAACATTATCAATATGCAATGCATGTTAATTTAGAGATGACCCTGCAGGCAGCTTGGAGAGCGAGCCAATCATTTTTCCCCTGAACATTCTATATATATATATATATATCATCATTTTACTGTGTATTTTTTTCTTTCTGATGAAAACGAGTCCTCTGGTTGAAATATAGTATTATTTATTGGATTTATAAGTCTTTTTTTGTTTATATATATTCTGCCCTTGTCATCGTGTGTAGCTCCACTACACATCAGGCCAATCACGTTGAGGGCCATAATCTAACTGCCCCGTTCCCGCATCTCCACTTCCCCCAAAATAAATATAATATAGTGAAAATCACCTAACCGGGTTCTAGCTCTAATAATTAATGAAATATTCAATTAAATGCTTTACTAGCTCAAGTTTCTTAAAATTAACTTAGGTTCTGTTTTAAACTAACTCAAATAAATATTCAGGAATTCATGAGACTAGAAGTGGAAATACGGGTGACAAGGTAGATTACATTGAGACAATATCCCACAGGATACCACCTCAATGGCATAAGAACACTATCCCCCCTTATACTACTATTACACATAATAACTACATAGTATTCTTATGACTTCCGCAACTTCTAATCACTAAGACTCATTTAACAATTAAAGTATTAATCTTTTATCTCTAATAATAATAATAGTAATCATCTAGCTCAAATGAAATAATCTCAGGTTCTTAAATTTATTTGTATGTTAATAACATATGGTAGCAAAATATGATAAGGGATTTTATGTCATAATCTACTACTCTGAAATTAGATTAATAATAAAACAATAATAATCACAATCTTCATTGCTTAATCCAACTAGTACAGCTTTTCTTTAATCGCAAATTTATAACCGTAATAAATTAGTTAATAATCTAATATCCCCTTTTTTATCTTTAAGTAATAAAATAAATTAATAAGTGGCAGTGTTTAGATAATCTGATAAATAAAGCAAGTGGCAACTAATAGCATATAATTTAGCAAAATATTATGATAATGGATTGATGACCAGTAGCGTCGTGAAGGCAATTTTATAATTATTTAATTACAAGAACATCAATAAATATTTAAGATTAAACATGCTTCTCTATTTATCTTTTGTGCAAACAATCATATACTTAGTTTAATGGTTGTGAAAATACCCTGTGAATTCATGCAATGATGTAGAGAAAACAAAACTCAGACACAAGTTTTAATAAACAAATTTTAAAATTTTATTAACATCAATAAAAATAAATAAAACAAACAAATCCATCTACATGTATTTACAAGGGATATCCTCATTTTTCTTTACACTACAATAGCTGAATTATACACATTTATATTTCTTTTATCGTTAATTAAACTTATTATGCCTTTTAAAAGTTATTTATTTATTTCTCATTAGGTTTATCATATCACTTATTTTAACTATTTTATGGGTAACACCATTCTTTACCTTTTAATATTAAAGTTACTGTATTATAAATTATCTATGTGGATAAACATCATTTATAACATCATAATTTTACAATCAATATGGTTTTTAAAAGAAAATTACATTTTCTTGTAACTTTATATAAGTCACTCCGCATATTATTCAAATATTATTATTACTTTTAACGTTTGTTCTCCAATGCCTGTAAACTATAATACGTTTATTCCATAAGCCATACTCATGTATAATACTATAACATGGGTTTAATTATCACCTGTTACAGTTTCACATATACTATAATTATCGAATGTTATTGTATTTTTTAAATATGCAATACTTATATTTTTAAAATATAATTAACAATAAGAAAACGTGAAATTATATTTAATATTTTTGTATATTTCTATTTGGATATACTTTTATAAAATTATAGTTCATTTCTTAAAAAAGAATTAAAATAATTCTCTAACTCCTTCCCTTCTTAGGATATATGCATCTTTCTTTCAATAATCATAATCTACTCTTCGTTAATACTTAACTATTCTTATTCCAAATAATAGCATGACATACATTCTAAAAATATCTATTGTTTCCTTTTTAATAGACTTATCTTATAACGATGTAGTTGCAAGAAATACAGATAAAGATAGCGAAAGATGTATAGGATATCGGGAAGATAGATAGATAACTTATCCGCAATATACTTCAAAAATGTATGGAACAGTGTGAATAGGTCCGACATTCATTGTCTAATAACCTTGGCGATAAGCATGATGTGGCAGCTATTTACTCAGCTTTACCAAACATCTAGTACGACTCACAAGAAATATATAAAATACCACTGTCCAAGACAACATGTGTACCAGTCGTAGGGCTTTGTTAACTATGCTGATTAACATCTAAAACTACCTATTATTTCATTCCCTGTAGCATCCTAGTTTTTAATACATCCTCTTGGTTTCCGAATCACCACGTACTACCAAGTCACTACCCAAACTATCTCTCGAGATTTTTACTGTATCCAACATCGATAAAATACTAACTACTTTTTTAAAAACAATAAACAAAATTCGCTAATATAAAACATTTCCCTATTCCATAAGAACAATTTGTCTTGCTTTATTACACTGTAGGTTCAACATCTACGTTTTGTTAAAATAACATTTAAATATCCCAATCGGAAAATTAACAGAAAATATCACATAACCATCGGTTATATTGAACTATATTAATAACACAAAAAATGATTATCGTATGCATATTTTTAAAAAAATCTAATCACATCTCAAAGTGTTTTAGAGTTGTTTTCAAAAATGCGTTTTACAACAATAATAACAATAAAACTTTTGCGCTACATTCATTCGATTCCCAGCTGATCTAAATAAATAAAACATACATTATATATCATTAATAATTATAAATGTTACCAAAAACAATCTTTATCTTCCTATCAGAGTTCATAGTAGGTTTCTTTCTCTTCGAGCATCGCAAATATACAAATTTCCACATACATACAATTTTATTTTAAAATTCAAAATCAAAACATATTATTTCATATAATGTTATATCACGAATTAATGTATTTTGTTTTCCCTATCACTATCTAAAACTTAATGTTTAACTTAGATTAGTAAAGAAAATAATTTAAACCATAATCACATATTTTTCTGACGGTATATCTTGGTTAGTCCCATAATATTTATTATTTCTTCTTTTGTCTGAATGTTCTCCTTTCTGCTTATTAAAGTTTTAAATAAATTAGTTCATTTAATAAACTGTTTAGACGATCTTTAGTTTTAGTGTTTAATCCAAAATTATTAGAAAACATTTTATTTAGTTATCCCACGAAGCTTTTTAATGTTCTGGCGAATATTACCTCGGCGCATTGATGCATCCTTATTTCTAGTTAAACTACAATTATTTAATAATTACGGTACCAATTGCGTTTTCCATGGATCCAATATTTTATATTTCTCTTCTGTAAAATTTTTTTTTTTTCTTTAGGCAAGTGTTTTCCTTGGTAAACTTCACTTTCATTCATTATTATTTTATATACACTACTTTCGATCTTTAACTATTTTCTAGAGTATTTTCTCAAGTCATCTTAAAGAAAGCAATTCAAACTATTTCAATATTAAAATTCCTTTTGTCCATTTATTCTTATACGAATAATACTTATTTTTATTTTCCATTATCTTCATTAATTTTGCGCACAATGTCCTTTCTTTGATTTTATACACACGAAAACAACTTTCATAGTGATACGCTATATAAACTATATCAACGAATAATATTAACATATTTGGAACATTATAAAATTTACAACTTGGTTTTAAGAATCTATCCATTTTCTATTGAAAACTCCGATTATATTTTGATAGAATCCACTGGCAGGTTACTGTAAAGTTAGTGAAACATTACTATGAAAAACTTTTTTTTTTAAAAACATTTTATTCTAAGATTCTCTTTGGATGATTTTTAAATTGTCAGTTGGTTTCTTTCAAAAATATTATTAAAATTATAATAAAATTGATTAATAAATTGAAGAAAAAAAATTTTTTAGAGAGCTTAAAATTTTACCTCTGCTCTGGAGTCAACACATTTTGTTCTCCCCCGTTTATACAATTAGTTGGCGCGATTTTGGTTGTCTGCCAAGATCTATTTTTTATTGGTCAATCCCTAATTGGATTTATAAACAATTTCTAAAGTTTTAAAATCATGACGTAATAGACTTAAATGTTAACTCATTATTATTTTTAAATCAATTATTATCTATTACAATTTAACTACCTTTAAAACAATTTTGAAACAATAATTAATAAAGGTGTATACTACTTATTTTTATTATGATGTGTGACAATTCCATCCACTTCTATAATATAATATTTAAATATTTTAATTATTAGTATTAATTTAAACTGGTGCTTTTACATAGAATATTTCAGACAGTCACGTAGTCATTTCCGGTATTTAGTCTATTTTTATCTGTCTTAATAAATTTGCTACTTATATTATATAAAATAATTATATAAAATTTTGAAAAACAATTTAGAAAAATATAGAATTAGATACAATTCTCACCATCACAATACTTATTATTAAATATATCATATTAATCTTTTACTGCTTAATATAGTCTATAATTTTAAATACTATATAATATTAATTTTAAAATTTTTTAGTAATTGACCATTTATAACCATCATTGACCTATAGAAAAGGGCACAATATATATATATATATATATATTATACCAAATATTAATAGCATGCATATATATATATATATATATATATATGCATGCTATTAATATTAGTTTATAAGACTCTCTCAATGGTACTTAATTGAGATATCATAAATAGGGAGAAAACAGTATTTAAAAAGCCCACTATAGAGCAGATTGCTTCTACAAGGGCCTTTCACTGAGAAATGGGGAAAAAACCTTGCAGCCATGTAGGTAAGGAATGATTGAGTAGTTTTTTTACATACATCTGTTTTAACTAAAAATAATAAAGTTCTATTATATGACCATTATAGGATAATTATATGGATTGACAAAAAAATATCTAAAATTGATTGAAATTACAAAAAAATTCAAAATTTATTCACTCTGGTTTGAACTACTAGTAAGAAATATGAGCTTTTAAAAGTGACTGTGTTATGTTAATTCAATGTCCTTAAAAACCTAATAAGTAGTGAAACAGTTTTAATAAGTTTTACCACCTATTACTTTATTAAAAGCATTTAAATTAACTATTGATTTACTGTGGGAGGGTTTTGAGTTCAGGTAAGGATTGACAGAAGTTGGTCAAACTCCAAATTCTCAGATACGTATATGTTCATTATACCACTAAACATCACACGATCACCATCTCATGCTAGCACATAACTGTTAGTAAACAGGTAAAAAATCTCTCCATATAGTAGTACCACCTTGTGCTAACCAGAGTAATCAATAGATGCCAGAAGGCTTGTGCATAAAATCCCTATCTAATGCCTACTCATCCAATATTCCCAGAGCAGTTTCTGGCTTGGGGCCTTCATCAGCAAAGAGCCCTGGATCTGAGAGCACTGCACCTAGATCTTAGAATCTAATGGGACCCTCAAGCCACCATCATTTATCTCTACTTCACTACAAAACTATGAGAATAAAATTGAAAACACAATAATATTTTCAATCTAAGCTTAATAGCTTATATATTCATATTGGTCTGAACCCAATTCAGCACCCATACATTTTGGTGACTTTGGCTCTTTAACAACTATAGCCACCATTATTCTATTAGGCAGGATGGGTGTTAAACCACTAAACATCACATGATCACCATCTCATGCTAGCACATAACTGTTAGTAAACAGGCAAAAACTCTCCATATAGCTCCTCACTGATGAAGGCCACAAGTCAGAAATTAGTCTGGAGATATTGGATGAGTAGGCATTAGATAGGATTTTTATGCACAAGCCTTCTGGCATCCATTGATTACTCTGGTTAGCACAAAGTGGTACTTCTATATGGAGAGTTTTTACCTGTTTACTAACAGTTATGTGCTAGCATGAGATGGTGATCATGTGATGTTTAGTGGTTTAACACCAATCCTGCCTAATAGGATAATGGTGGCTATGGTTGTTAAAGATCCAAAGTCATCAAAATGTATGGGTGCTGAATTGAGTTCAGATCCATATGACTATATAAGCTATTGAGCTTAGATTGAAAATATTGTGTTTTCATTTTCATAGTTTTGTAATGAAGTAGAGATAAAAGGTGGCTGCTGTGGGGTTGCATTAGATTCTAAGATCTTGTTGCAGTGCTTTCAGATCCAAGGCTTCTCACTTATGAAGGCCACAAGTCAGAAACTAGTCTGGGGATATTGGATGAGTAGGTATTAGATAGGATTTTATGCACAAGCCTTCTGGCATCCATTGATTATTCTGGTTAACACAAGGTGGCACTACTATATAAAGAGTTTTTGCCTGTTTACTATATTGTGACAGTCAGATGATGTATGTTGATTTAACCCAGTTCGAGTACTAGGCAAAAGTACCTCAAGGCCACCCATATGCGAGATATTAAACCAAGAATACTATGACCTCTGCCCTATTCATCTAGTCTCGAAGCTATCATGAACCGAACAACACTATCTGAGACACGCATAGATATTTTCTTCCCGAGCCACGAGCTTAGCATCAGCGGGAGACATGGACAGAACCACCTACGGTGCTAAAATAGTTAAATGTGCAAAAATACTTAGAAATATGTGTTCTGTGTGCCTGGATAATTTAGAAGTAAAACAAAGCATTGAAAGATAACTAGCAAACTCAAGCTTTTTAGTTAAATAAATATCTTTAATAAATGACATTTGAAATATTATTAATAATTTAATGGCCTTCGCTATTCCCCGAAATTTATGAATAACTAATGAGACAATGAAAACCCGATTAATATGCTTGCGGTCTAAATCTTTCCTTCCCAGTTTTATTAAACATTGTCAACTCGAATCTGCTCGATAAAGTGCAATAATAAAAATCTTTCGCAAAGCAGTTTCTAATTGCTTTGCACTAAAACAGAGTTTAAAATCATTTAAGATGTATATCGCTAAATCTGACATATGTAAGAAGCTAATGGCGGACAAAAGAAGCGTTATCGAGGAGATCAAGTTGGCAAACAAAAAAAAGGGAAACTTACTCGTACTAAATTTTACAAGTATGAATAAAACTGGAAAGGGATTTTTTATATGAACAATTAACTAATAAACTTAACCGCAATAGAATTAAAATATTTACACATGGGAATAATGAAGAATAGCGAAGGAAAAGGGGTTAAATATCTAGATAGATGATCACATATACATATATCTAACTAGTCTAATAAAAATAGTTACATTATAAATATCATTAAGCACACATTTCATAAATATTCAAGGAAGCAATTATAAAAAGTATGGACAAAAAGGGTAGCATAATAAATAGTTCATGAGGAGAGATATGATTACCGTCCTTATTTCTTGGTCATGTTCCATCGACGGGCGTAGCTTGATCCGTCTGATGAGATGTGTTTGTCCGGACAAGGAAAGTGGAAATCAGTAGCATGGTTTCACAAAAAGTCCTCCAGACACGGCACAGAGTTCAGATGATGATTGAGTAGATACTACAGCATTTTTCTGGTATTGAGGAACCCTCGGCGGTAGACAAAGTTATTTATTTGCCTAGCCAAGCATGGTAGACTCCATCGAATTCATATAATAAAATCACAACAGGCAACAGCAAAATTTCTAAAGTTCTCCACGGAGCAATCTGACAGCCCGCAAGAATACTCTGAATGAATAATCTTTTCCAAAAGGAAAATCTGAATGACTGATCTCTTCCAAAAAGAAAATCTGAATGACTGATCTTTTTCCAAAAGGAAACTCTGATTGACTTGTTCCAAAAGGAAACTCTGAATCCCTGATCTTTTGTTCTCCCTTTTATTTATACCCTCTCTGTCAGCTACCTTCTATTGTTTGTATGACCTGAGATCTTGATAAGCCTCCCCATGCTCCTTTTTACTCTAAATTTCTTTCTTTAAACTTTGGGATTTTATTCATTAAAAAAAAAGAGAAGGCCATCTTTAATTTGACTTGAATGGGCTTAACTAATTAAAAATATACATTCTTTTAGAAAATGTTGGTGGGCTTATCTCAAAATCAAATCATACTAAATATTTGAACATGATTTAAAAGTAAAATACATTCTTATTTCTTTTAATACAATAAGCGTTTTATTTCAGCAGAATTTTGCATTAACTCATATATATATGCTTGACGTATATATATGTTTGACTAAACGGTTTTCACAAGTAATATTTTTAACAGCAATTTAATGTTACAATGGAATTTATTTAAAAGAAAATATTTACAAGCAAATACAAATTTAATAAACGTAATTAATTTTAGCTGTAATGCAAAACCCTGCTGATATTGGCCTATAAACTTAATTTAGGTTTACAATATTAATCAAGTTTATAGGAAGATGTGAAGCATGGATTGGACTTCAGATCCATTGCTTCAATATGTTCATTATATAACTGATTTAAAAGCTAGAAAACTAACAAAAGTGTTGTCTTTTGATTAGAAAGCAGCTTTAGACAAAGTACTATTATATCAGTATGCACAAGTTTTATTTTATTTTTACCTTAAAATAGCATGGCTTGAAACTCTAACTAGTGCTATTACAGGTTAATGAGAACACTTATTTAGCCCCAGGAATTGTCAATTAGTTGTAATTGATAGTTTCTTGGCAACATCAAAGGTTAAAGATTATCTCTGTTTACATGGATATAATCTCATTTCTATTCATTACTATAATAACAATTCATGGAAATATTTAATTTAATACATATATAAAGATTAAATAAATATAAAATGTATAAAAATAAAAAAGCATATAAAAATTTATAACTCCTAACCATGCAAGGTAAGTAATAGAATGACTTTGGACTTTATATGTACTTTTAGCATTAGAAGTGACAGTGCTAAGGCATGCTCATGGACATTGAGCTATCTATCAAAGGCTACCCCTCAACCACAGCATCAAATTGCATAGAGAAAATAATAAGATGGTATACAGCTCAGGACTTCATAAGCACTTTGATTATTAGAATCAACAAAAAAAATCTACAGTTCATGGAATTTGAGTTTCAAAGTCTTGCATTTTACTAGTGTTCTGAACCATAATTCATTATTTGAGAATTTTAAAGAAGTTTGAACATTAGAAGTGAAGATCTGGGCCATGACCCATGGATCTCAAGATCTGCAGTCTGTCATTTGAACACTTTGCCAAACCATGCATAGCAAAAGGTAAACTTATTTAATAAAAAAGACCTGATTGAAATTTACAGCCTTAATAAGATTCTGATGCTTTGGATTTAAGAACCTGAATCATTATTACATCATGGTCAATTTCTCATTCCCTCTTTAAAATTTGGATTATTAAATTTTGTCAAATTTCTCTATCTTACAATATGGAAGAATTAAAATATTAATGTTGGTGGATGATTAAAATTCCATAGAAAATAAAATTTACCTTACTATTTTGAAACAATTTTATAAATCTTTAAATAAGAATATATCTAAATGAGCTTCCAGTTTCTAGACTGGGGTTACTTTTAAATTACCATCTACAGAAGTTCCACAAAGATAAAACAGAACAAGCATCAATATTGATTTGCAATCTTTGATACACTTATTGCTCAGTAGAACTTAGTGCAGTGGTAGGATGGCAGAGTCTAGAGTGTGAGGTCCATGGATCTTGACCTAATTTTGCCATTTCCAGTACTTAAACTTTATTTTAATGTTTGATCAATAAAATTATTTAGAAACCATATGCAAATGAGTATGACCATTCCAACTCCATGACATAAAGATAAAAAGGCAACAGAAAATGATGGTGATGATAATATTAATAATTATATATATATATATATATATATATATTGTACCACTAGCGGCTAGTTCATATTACATATTTTTTCATTTAAAAATAAATGATCAGGTTTATTATAAAAGTAATAATTAAGGAGTGGTTTTAAAATGCAGTTTAAAACATAAAGTAAAAAAATTGCTTATATTTTGTTTTTAAAATATAATAAAACTATTTGTTATAAAGCAAGCAGGGGAAATCTAAAATAGAATTACAAAATAGATTTTAAATCTTTTTTTCTCTATTCTTGTAAAAAAACTTCTTTTATAGTATATAAACTAAGCAAATGTGAAAAGAGACTAAAAATTAGTTTGTAAAAATAAAATGTTTGTAAAACTTTCAAAAATATAATTAATTGGTTTATAAGATTGCTGATTAAATTGTATTATTTAAAAAAATGTATATCTTATCAAGATCATTTAGATGAATCTGAACAAGGATTAAGATAGCAAAAAAATGTAAAATTAATTAAAAACAGATTTCAAGTCAAGGTCAAAATTAAAAATAATGATAAGAAATTAAAACAATAGGAGAGAAAAAAGTATATAAAGTCACTCTCTCTATTGTTATTCAACATGGTCTGCATTTTGTGAACAAGTGATTCTAGTCATCAATTTGTTATTAGTCTGGAATTCAGGTTCTTTCTAAAGAATGCAGAATATTTGGAAATTGTAAATGCAGTAGTAAGCCAATCAATACTGGTGTGGTTAACATTAACAGAAATGCCACAAAAGCCATGGAAGTGTCTGATAGGGCTTCATACACAGGCCCTCAGCAATCAACAGTGCTTGCCTGAACCAACACCTGAAACAAATGCCTAGATATTTAATGCTGCTGCTAATCTCTCTCACCCATTGTTAATCCAAAGAATGGAAGACAAGCCCTGGAAACCATTGATGGAGAAACAAAAGTCCAACCAGTTGGAAAGCAAAACCAAATGGAAAACAAAATCATTGGACAATACACATAAAGTAAAGACCTGGGTAAATATACCTTTAAATAGATGTGTGCAGACTTAATTTTAAATGAAATAAACTTTAATTAATGGACTATTATAACTATAGCCTAAAGTCATTTATATTTTTCTTACGTTTATTGTATTATATTATATTAAATAAATGTGCACATAAATAATTAAATATTGATGTTTGCTTTAATTGTTAGTTTGTCTATTTTCTCTTTCTCTCTTGTCATTAGATCACCACTAAACTATTATTTTATGTGTTAATATGCTGGACCCTGAGACAGAGTGTGTGCTAATCATGGGCTATTTCAAGCCCTGGATAATGGGTCTGTCACTGGAAGCATGCTGATTACATAACTTATGATTGACTGGTGCCAAATGTTGATCCTCAAAACAAATAAAATGCTTTGAATTGCAGGGGTTTGAATCTAGCAGACAAAATGGGCCATGGTCTGGAAATATGATTGTGTTATGCTTTGCATAGTTTGATCTGACCATGAAGTATCATTGATGGCTCTGCTATTGATGGTATTCTTCTCTCTGCTTGAAGGGCTGGTCCGTTCATGTAATATTAAAGATATAAATTAAAAATTATGTTAAAAGGTGTGCAAACCCAAATAAATAACCTTCCTTAAATGAACCTGGTTCAATTCAATATATATATATATATATTTGAAAACCAGGCACTCTACACAAATCTGGGAGCTTAATTGTAAGTATAGAGGACCTGAACTCAGATTTTCAAGCACTCTTCAACTATCCACACTATCTCATACAACTGATACACATGACCACACACATGTAGAAAACATTAATAATCACCAGTATACATATTTCATGCTAAACCAGCACTCATCAGTTGGTCCAGATTATCATCTCCCACACATATATATAATCAATGCACAGTTTATATTAAGATAGCAAATCTTCATACTTTAATGGACAGGCTTCAATCCACTGCAACTTCCAACTTTTCAGCCATCCATATCATTGAAAATCTGATGATGAAAACTCAAATCCCATGCTGATGCTAATATTATTGCCATGCCCATGTTGACCTGAAGTCACTGAACCCTCATGTATAGGACAGTATCCATTAAATACATATAAGAGGGATGGACAGAATACAAGCTTGATATGTAAATATTTGAAAACCAGGCACTCTTCACAAACCTGGGAGCTTAATTGTAAGTATTGAGGACCTGAACTCAGATTTTCAAGCACCCTTCAACTATCCACACTATCTCATACAACTGATACACATGACCACACACATGTAGAAAAGATTAATAATCACCAATATACATATTTCATGCTAAACCAGCACTCATCAGTTGGTCCAGATTATCATCTCCCACATATATATATATATATATATATATATATACCCATATATATATATATATATTTATATTATATGACTCATTTCACCCACATATATATATATATTATTTAATTTAAAAAAAGAGAAAATTTTTTTCTTATATATATAGATTTATGTGTGTATTTATTATTATATGATTTATAAGTAGTTAATAAATAAGCAGCTGTAAAGAGAGAAGGTAATGAGAAACAATATTTAATATATGGATTTATTATATTTTATTAAATAATGTGTTGAAATTATTTAGTTGTATTCTTATTAAATAAAGCAGATCAGAAAGAAAGTGTGAAGTAAAGTGATCAAGATTAGTAGATTAGGATATGAAAATGTACATGTGTGAGTATAAATATTTTAAACAGAAAACATTTTTACACAACTCTTTTAATGACTAAGATTGTAGGCTTTGTTGTTTTTGTGTTATCTAGATTGTAGATATCTAGAGAGGGGAGTGATGCTTGGATGTAATAAAAGTAACAATTAATCCTAATTTTTTATTAATTATGACAGACCATCAAACTTGTGAAGCTTTGATCTTTATCTCAAGATAAGATTTCCAAGTGGTCCTTTTCTTTGATCCAAGATTTGCAATATAAATGAATGAAACAATATTTAGTGGTTAGTTTTTTTTTTCAATATTGAAAAGAGATGTAAACTCAGTTTTTTTTAAATATTTTATTAGAGAAGAGAAGCAGTTCAGTTTTTTGGTTTTTGAAGGAAATCTAAAAGAAGAAAAATGACTCTTATGTTAAAGTCAGTATAGACGAAGATGTGCATATATATAAGTAATTCCCAGCAAGCTAAGGAAAAAGAAATGGAACAAAATTGAATTTCTTGGAAGAAGTTATTGACAATTCTGTAAAATGATATTAATATATTTTGCTGTGTATAATACAATGAATTTGCATTGCTAAAGCCACTTCTTCTGCTTCTTAAAATCTGTCATCTATGGGGTAACTCACTGATCTATCCGTGGACTTATATCAAAAGTCCTTTATAACCAACAGAATGATCAAGTTTAAAGCCAACCACACAAGCTATTTGAAATGCCTCTTTTCTGGCTCCTGGCCTATTATGAGTTCATTACCTTTGAATGGAGGGAGAAGGGGAAAAAAGATAAAAGAAAAGGAAATTGTATAAAAACCTTATAACTAGGTTTGATTAAGCTATCAATCAAATTTTTGTTAAAGTTTTCCTCATAGTCATCTAAAGTGTCTACAATGATTTTTTTTTAAAATGGTAGAGACAAGCAAATCCACCAGTTCATACTTATCTAAAGGTATTTGTAATAACTCTTTTTGAAATGGTAGAAGCAAGCCAGTCAATGAATTCAGTGTTATTAAAAGCATCAACAATAAATAATTTTAAAATTGTGGAAACAAGAAAGTCAATTAATTCATGTTTATCTTAAAAGTATCTGCAAGAATTTTTTTTTAAATGGAGCAAATCAACTTAGTGAAGCTATACGTGAGACAAGCAATCTGAAAATTCAAACTTTATTTTCACTTCTTATAAATGTCTCATTGGGTAACTATGAACTTTCATTAACAGATCTTTTATTATTACTTATTAAAAGTAAACCTTAATTTATTGGTCAAAGCATTTTTTTTGATACAGAAACATTAAAGGCTTGTTTATCAATAGTTATTCTCAATATCACATAACATAACACAAACACAGTTTAAATCTTTAAACTTAAATTTTCATTATTTTTTTTATAGTTTTTATTATATATTGTAATATTGAAATTTTTTTGATTGTTCTTCATTTATTATGATAATGAGCAACCTATAAATATATGCATTTATAATTTTTTTTATTTATCCTGTTACATTAAAATTGATATAATGTATTTTATTTTCTTTTGCGCAAGGTTGCAAGAATATTTTTTATATATGTAATTTATGTATTAATCTCTAATATAAGGGAACACATTTTAAAAATATATGTTGACATATCACAGGGTGTGTGTGCATGTGTAACTGCTTATACAAACAGGTCAAAAGAATAGGTTATGCATAATTAGTTTAAATAGGGTAAATTTAAAAGCAGGGCTTCACATTTGAATGGAAGTGAAAGAAAACACACAACTTACATATGAAATTTATTTTTATGATATAATAAGTTAGGAAAGTCTTAAGTAAGCATTCAATGAAATATTTTTTTTTTAAATGTCATTTTAAGCCAGCTTATTTTAAGATATCCAAAATAACAAACTTGTATATTAAATTTATTTGATTATGCGTATCTAAAATTTTGTATTGATTCTATAGTTAATTAATATAATAATAGAGTCAATTGTACAGTTATTAATTTGATTTTAAAGAAAGAAAGAAGAATAGTATTAATAAAATATAATTATATATCTTATTTGGTTTCCGAGTTATTATTAAAAATATTGTTGTATTTTCTTGTCTTGATTCTATTGTTTTAAATGATCATCATCATTGCTCGCAGATATTAAGAATCATTAGCACTCGCAATATTTAAGCAAATGCTTGCAAATGTTAAGCAAGCTAGAATATTGATTTACATTTAAGTATTTAAGGATTATGCTTGATAATAACCAAGTTTTAATAATTGTAGGATAATAATAGAAAGCTAAAATTATGTTATGCCCATGAGTTTTGATCATTCTCATCAAAGATGGATATCATATTATTGATTAAAACACCATTTAAACATGGTACAGTATTTGAGTTATGATCACCATCATCATTGATTTAATAAATAATAATCATCAATCAAACCCAAGGTTAATAGTTAATATGTTTAGTAAATAGGGATTTTTAGAAAGTTGAATATCACATGGGGAGATTCGTGATGATCAGTCATCATCACTGGTATTATTGAATCCAAATTTTAACTATGAAAGTATTTGAGTAAATAACTATAAACGTATATAAATGCTAGGGAACATTATATTTAAATCCCAATTTAAGATAGGATGATTTTAAGAAGTGCCTATGGGTTTATAAAAAATAAATTTATCATTGTGAATTCATTATAAAGCTAGGGCTGGTATCATCATCATCATTACCATCATCAGTATTATCATCTTTATATTATGATAAATAATTAAGTTAAGTAAATAATTTCATGGCCATCCACTTAGGTAAAGGTCTTCACTATGTTTATTTGGAAGCCGTTAATAAGAGTATTTTTTTTTTTGCATCTGTTCATCAATATACGTCAAATGAGCTAGTAATATTTATAAGAGTCTTTAATATAAAAAGTTTTGTGATATTGGGATCTTACAATTTTATTGACATAGATAAAATATAAGAGTGTCATTTTTTTTGTTCATTAGTCATCCAAGTCATGTGTAATAAAAATGTACCGAATGAGTTTGAACTCAGTACACTCTAAACAGATATTTATCTAGATTTAGAACAATCTAGTGGCGCTCGTGGAAAACACATGTCCTCAGCTAACTGAATAAAAGTGATCCCATCCCTTTTCCAATTTATTAACTTTATATAATATGTTATATAAGTTGTCATGAATAGCACCAGTGTGTGCGTATGACCATGAATGGTCTTATATATTTGGAAAGAAGAATAGGAAGGATTCTTTGTTAAAAGAACCTAGTATTGGAGATAAGCGAAATGCACTCCAGGGATTCACAGTAATTTTTATTCAGTTGCTATATCGAATATTTGTTTATCTGATGACAATGGCCAGTATGTTTTATTGTTCAAATGACTCCCCAATATCGAAATATTTTAAATCTTTAATGATAATAGTTGTCATTTTCATTTTGGCATTTTATATGTTGAGAAATGAGATAATTGATTTATTTCATTATTAGCGTGACAGAATTAATGTTTAGGATAGTTGCAAACGGGCTATAATATTATGTTTAATTAATTACAAGTAGACACCCAAATAGAGCATGATATGCATATGTTCTTATTTATATGTTAGCGTCATCCTTGTTTAATTACAAATTGTATTTTAGCTAACACAGTAAATTCATTTCTTGTTTAATTTTACTCGGTTACAAATGATTTACAAATGATGAACCACTGGAGCATATCATATATCCTGTTTAGTGTTTAGTTATTGAATTATAGCACTATCATTTTATCACTCATCTATATATCAAACAGTTATAAAAGTAACAGCCTTTTATCAACCTTTTTATCAGTTCATCTTTAGTTATTCATACTGTTACAAATGGCGCAGATTATAAACATATTTGAATTAATAATTAATTAATAAAATTTTTGTTTTTATTTCTGTTTCAAATGGGTTTTTTTTCATTCAGTTACAATATATATATATATAATCTCTATTTTCTCTGTTGTATTATTTGTGAATGTATGTTTGTCTGTAAGGCTGTCATGTCAAATTCACAACCAATTTGAAAAAAAAAAAACTATTATGTTCATGTGAAGGAAGTAATTTAATCAATAATAAAAGCACTCAGAAAAATAAATCAGTATATGTGCTTTTAACTAAAGTAGTATACTATTTAAATCATGAAGAAAATGTGATTAAGTACATAAATTCATGTTTGAAATGTGATATTAAGGGAGGTGGGAAATAATTGCTACAGTGCTGTATTTACATTTAATTTTAGTTAGCATAGAATTG
The DNA here is from genome assembly GCA_028023455.1 of Epiperipatus broadwayi. Taxonomy (NCBI): domain Eukaryota; kingdom Metazoa; phylum Onychophora; class Udeonychophora; order Euonychophora; family Peripatidae; genus Epiperipatus; species Epiperipatus broadwayi. The sequence goes on from JAQFVV010000172.1 coordinate 1,262,901, forward strand.
AAGTGAAAACAATGGCCTAATACAATTCTTACATTTATTTATATACTATTATAAAAAAAAAACAATTATGTTTATGCTAAGAAAGTAATTCTGCCATTAATAAAGATGCTCAAGCAAAGATCAGTACATGTTTTTAAGTATAGAGGCATAGTATTTAAATTGTATAGAAAATGTGATTACAGTTCATAAATTTATGTTTGAAATGTAATATTTAGTGAGGAAAAAAATAGATGCTATAGTACTGTATTTGCAATAGTTTTATTTCACATATAACTCTTATCTATTTCTTCTTTCTCCCTCTATATTTTGCTTCTTTTTATATTTCATTATAAACTCATCAACACTTTTTTAACACTTTGAACAAATAATTTTATTTATTATAACAGTTTCAACTGTACCAGCAGTCTTCTTCAGATCTACAACATAAAAAATTATACAAATATTATATCAATACAACCAAAATTCTTATTCTTTATATTTTCATATAAAATTATAATAAAACAAAATAATATAAAGCAAAAAAAACAACTCAATCCAAAAACTTTTCAAACAAAAAATTTTTTTAAATGTTTTAAAAACCCAAAACATAAAAACTAAACTATAAAAAAATTAATAATAAAAAAATTAATAATAAAAATATAAAAATTTCTTTAAAATTATTTTAAAATTATTTTTTAAAATTACAACCAAATAAATATATTAAAACAATTCAAATTTTAACATCAAACCATTAAAAACAAAATCCTTAAAAACCCATTAAATACCATTAAAACATTAATCTAAAAATTAATACCAAAAATTAATTTTGTGATGACCATATAAACTGGTATATAAACAAGGCAAAACTCTCCATACAGCAGTGCCATTCTGTGCCAACCAGAGTAATCAATGGATGCCAGAAGGCTTGTGCATAAAATTGTTATCTAATGCCTACTCATCCAATATCCCCAGACTAGTTTCTGGCTTGTGGCCTTCGTCAGTGAGGATCTTTGGATCTGAAAACACTGCACCTAGATCTTAGGATCTAATGCAAGCCAGAAACTAGTCTGGAGATATTGGATGAGTAGGCATTAGATATGGATTTTATGCACAAGCCTTCTGGCATTTATTTATTACTCTGGTTGGCACAGGGTGGCACTACTGTATGGAGAGTTTTGCCTTGATTATAAACAATTATGTGCTAGTATAAAAGATGGTGACCATGTGATGCTTAGTGGCTTAACACTAATTCTGCTAATAGGATAGTGGTGGCTATGGTTGTTAAAGAGCCAAAGACACCAAAATGTATGGGTGCTGAACTGAGTTCAGACTCATATGACTCTATAAGCTATTGATCTTAGATTGAAAATATTTTTTGTGTTTTCAATTTCATTCTCATAGTTTTATAGTTAAGTAGAGATAAAAGGTGGTTGGTGGAGGGTTGCATTAGATCCTAAGATCTAGGTGCAGTGCTCTCAGATCCAAAGCTCCTCACTGACGAAGGTCACAAGCCAGAAACTAGTCTGGGGATATTGGATGAGTAGGAATTAGATAGGGATTTTATGCACAAGCCTTCTGGCACCCATTGATTACTCTGGTTAACACAGGATAGCACTGCTGTATGGAGAGTTTTGCCTTGTTTATAAATAATTATGTGCTAGTATAAGAGATAGTGATCATGTGATGCTTAGTGATATATAAACAACAAATACATTCATATATAGAACACACTGATCTATTATTTTATTTGATATTTTGTGATACTGGCTTTTAACTTCTGCAGAAAACTTTTCTTTCTAAAATAGTTCAATACTGGACTAATTGTAGTTCACCAACGTAGTCTATTCTCAGCCACATCTTCCCAATGGAAACAGTCAACATTTCCAATTTTTTAGAATCAAAGAATATATTTTTAAATATAATCCTTCTTATTTTCCAAATTCTATACTAAATAATTCAAATAAATACAATTATTAATATTTTACAAATACATAATTTTAATTCATTGGCCAGATACATTAAGTAGTATATGCAAACAAATGACCTGAAGTTGAACACATTAATAGTTTAGAGTCTGCTGTTACAAAATCACATTTTTATTGGGTAGGACATGTGAAATAAATGAACAGTAAAGGATATGTAAAATGAATAAACACTTCAAGACTTCCTAAACAGTGTTTATGGTTGAACATGATGTCCATAGGAGTAGTGTACTTCTTTCATGTTATACAGATCATTTTGAAAAATAGATTAAAAAAGTGCTATCGTCATTTGTGAAAATATGGTGGAGAATAGAATACATTATGGTTACAAATAGACATGATGTTGATGTAATGAAAAAAAATGTTTGCTGAAGAAGTTAAAATACAACAACCCATAGGGTCAAATAAACAAAATAATAGACCAACATATTCTATATATGATTGTATTTGCAGTTTACAGGTTGGCTTATATAGCTATGCAAAACTCATCTTTTTATTATTATTATTATTATTATTATTATTATTATTATTATTATTATTATTATTATTATTATTATTATTATTATTATTATTATTATTATTATTATTATTATTATTATTATTATTATTATTATTATTATTATTATTATTATTATTATTATTATTATTATTATTATTATTATTATTATTATTATTATTATTATTATTGTTGTTGTTGTTGTTGTTGTTGTTGTTGTTATTATTATTATTATTATTGTTATTGTTGTTGTTGTTGTTGCTGCTGCTGCTGCGACTGCTGCTGCTATTACTACTAATAGTACCACTATTACTACTATTGTTGTTATATTATTATTTTTAGTTGTAGTAGTAGTAGTAGTAATAATAGTAGTAGTAATAGTAATAGATCTGTGTATTCAGACTTGTCTTTCCCATGTCCTTAAATTTTCTTCTTTATTTAGGCTACCCCCTTTATACAATCAGATTTTTATAATACTAATCACTTTAATTTAGATCATAAACAGTTTTGCAATATTCTTAAATTTGAATGTCATTATTGATTTATTTAAATTTATTCATATTTATTTTTTTGCTTCTTTATTACTTCATTTTATATTATGTTATATGCATTGTGTTTATTCCCTTTACTATTTGTGCAATGTGGTAATTTGCTGTTTAGTGTTGTTTGAATTGAATTACCATTATTAATCGACATTAATGATATTAGTGAAATCTGTAATAAAAAATAATTCATCAGTATGCAGATGATACTAATTTAATTAGCATAAATTCAAATCTAGAAACTTGTTTTCAAAAATCTACAAAGTAAACTATTACATTCAAATATCAGCCTTTCAAGCCAATTGTGCAATTGGCTTGAAAGGCTGATATTTGAATATAATACAATTGTAGACATAGCGCTATATAAAAATAAATGATTGTTTACATATGATTAAGTTTCAGTTAGAGTGATGTTTAGTAAATTCTAGACAATTTCGCCGATGTCATTCATTCAGACATCGTAAATAGTAATTTAAAGTGAGTAGTCTATCCTCACGCTTTCCTTGCCAGTACTTCAGATTTGCTGATATATAAGCATTTGAGTTGTAGGAATAAGTGGATTCATTTTATTCCTGCATAAATACTATATCTTGTGTTGGAAAAAAAAGTATTCATTTATTATTAACACTCACAAAGTGCATGCACAATTGGCTTGAAAGGCTGATATTTGAATGTAATACAATTGTAGACATAGCGCTATATAAAAATAAATGCTTGTTTACGAAAGTAAACTATAATAATATAGTTCGTTGGTGTTTTGCTAAAAAAATATATGCTAATGTCTTAAAGCACCTCATTTAAAAAGAGAAAATTTTGATATTTTTATCCACTCCAACACTTGTACTACCTCTCAGAATTTTCAATGCAATGAGTTTTGCATATAATTTGACAAAATTGAAAGGATGAAATACCATGGTATTATTTTGCATAATATGTAGAGTGTCATGGTTCAAATCACATAAATCGACATGTACAAACGTTCAGACATTTTTACTTTATGTTTTACAAATTATCTTTTTCCTCCCATACAATATATTGATGATAATTTTATAGGCATTATGTTAAAAAGGTTATAGACATACCAAAAATAAGGTTAAGTCTAATACAGAATACACATCTATTATTGAAGATAAAAATAATGATTTATTTGAATTCTATAAACATTTACAGATTGTAATTATTAAGAAAATTATTTTAATAATACATTTAAGAAGTATAAGATATCTAATTAATAGTTCTCTTAGAAATAAATGTATCACTTCAGTTAGATACAGAAACAATTATGGAAGTAAACAATTAGCATTGTTAATTGCTCAACAAGCTCTGTGATAAATGCTTAGCCAGAGAAAGCATTTAAAATATCTTTGCCAGGACCCCCCCCACAACCTCTGACAATGGTTTCATGCTTTGGCACTCTTCAGAGAGGCATTAGGGTAGCTTCAGACACTAGATCTAAAAATACCAACCCAAAGCCAGCATTTATCTAAAAGTTATCTATTGAGTGGAAAATCTGAAATTTTCAGATACCTACATGTCTTCAAATCCAGTTATCCAACTCAAATAGCTATATGGGGCTGAGAGATCTTCAGCCAAACTTTTAGATAAATGCTGGATTTGGATTGGCATTTTTAGATCTAGTGTCTGAAGCTATCATAGTGCCTCTCTGATGAGTGCCAAAGCATGAAACCATTGGTCAGAGGTTTGGGGGGGGGGGTTCTTAACAGAGATATTTTAAATGCTTTCTCTGGCTAAGCAATTATCACAAAGCTTGTTGAGCAATTAGCATTGCTTATTGTTTATATCTTACAAGCTTAAAAGAATGGGGTCATGAGATCCATGACTCTATTTTTTTAATTGTAGAAGTAGATTAAAAAATATATATATTCCAAGAATATTTAATAAACTATTACCTTATATGTTAAATATAAAAAGTATAGGATTATTAAAAAGCAGAACTAAAAAAAATATTCAAAATAAGAGTCATAGATCACATGACCATATCTCTTAAGCTTGTAAGTTATAAACAATGAGGATTGCCAATTCCTCTACAAGCTTTGTGATAAATGCTTAGCCAGAGCCAGCACTTAAAATATCTCTGCTATTTGAGTTGGATAGCTGGGTTTGAAGACAGGTAGATGTCTGAAAATTTCAGATTTTCCACTCAATAGATAACATTTAGATAAGTGCTTGGCTTTGGGTTGATATTTTTAGATCTAGTGTCTGAACCTACCCTGATACCTCTCTGAGAAGTGCCAAAGCATGAAACCATGGTCAGGGGTTTGGGGAGGAGTTCCTGACAGAGATATTTTAAGTGCTGGCTCTGGCTAAGCATTTATCACAAAGCTTGTAGAGGAATTGGCAATCCTCATTGTTTTAAAAAAAAATGTTTTAAATGTTTAAAATTTATAGTTTTGACTTGTTTTTTCTACATTCTAGCCATTATTTTCTAAACAATATATTATTAAAAGAACCAATTTAAAATATCATCCACACAGTTTTCTTTTCAAAAATAGTTCATAACTTTCAATATATATAAATGAATTGTTTATTATATGACTATTATAAAAATATAATTGCACACTAACGTTTCAACTATATTTATTATTATATATTTGTAATTATATTTTCAGTTTTCCTTGAAAAAGACCATATTATAAAATAGTCAAAATGGTGTGTGGTATAAATACAATTTCCACAAACTTCAAACACTTTTTAGCAAACTCTTTATTTGTACATACACCTACGTTTCGACTGACCTGCAGTCTTCTTCAGAGCAATTCTACTTTTTTGATCTTCTAAATAAAAAAATATATTTTTTTATTTAGAAGATCAAAAAAGTAGAATTGCTCTGAAGAAGACTGCAGGTCAGTCGAAACGTAGGTGTATGTACAAATAAAGAGTTTGCTAAAAAGTGTTTGAAGTTTGTGGAAATTGTATTTATATGACATTACGGCAAACATAAAGAAAAAGTGTGATTTTGGTAATGGTGTATGGTATTTTTTTTATAATAATCATATAAAAAAGAAGTGAAGTGTTGGTAGCTGAGAGGTCAGCAGATGGTAGTCACAGGTTTGCTTCCCGGCTGATGTTTTGACAAATGGGAAAGAAAAATAAATTTAAAAGAAAGTTTGGTTGTATTCATTTATATATATTATTAAAAAAACAAAAAAGTATCTTTAATTTGTTTAAATTTGTTTTTTGTTTTTTTTTAATTTTTATTATTTTATTCTATTTGCTGTTTATAATATGTAATTTTATTATTATTACTTTCAAATTTCTTTCACCATTAACTAACTTTTTGCTAGTTATGGCTAAAAATGTGATGGCTTCCCGTAGTTCAAATCCCATCATTTTTAACACTACGGTAAAGATTTTATCGTCATTTGAAAGGTTATAAAAAGTTCCGTAAGATTCTGCCCTTTCTTGAATTATTTTACAAGTAAAAAAATCAATATATTCAAATTTTAGTTTTAACAATGGAAGAGGGCAGTCCGTTCTCAGCGCTGATTGGTTAATAACTGTAGAGGACAAAGAAAACAGCTTGTCAATAATTTTTACCATTATGATTTCTTTTGTTTCATTTTGAAAATGATAAATGAATATTTTAGACCATTTTAAAAGTATTTTTTGACAAATTATAAATTATTTTGATAAAATATGCTAAAAATAAAATTATTTTAGAAAAATACTTAAGATTTTTGCAAAAATTATTTATTTTTCTGCAATGTAAAATTGGAAAAGAAATCACTGATGTCAGCAAAACTTTTTGGTTCGTGAGTAATATTCGTTTTAGATTTGCAGCTATCGAATATTTTTATAATTATAAATAAAAATTTATTTTTGAAAAAACTTTCGTACACATAACCTGACAAATTATTAATATACTTTTTACAAATGAAACTAAAGTGAATATAATATTAAAAGATGAATATAGTTTGATGCTTGAGTTTGTGAATTGTCCAGTTAAAAGTTTAGACTTTTACCACACTCAGCCAATAAAATAATCAGCAAATTACACTTGATGCATATAATAAAATTAAGTCTTTAGTTGAAAAAATTATTCCTTATGGCTAAGCCTTTCAGAGATCCCTTCTCCATATTTATAGCCTTCAACTATAATAATTTATGCAAATCTATGCATATAGTCCATCTTTTCGAAATAGAAAAGTATGAATCTTTTCTGTTTATTGCATTTATCTCTCTTGCCATATACCATGCCTCCCTAATTTTTCTCTTGATTGCATTCCTTTCAGTAAAAATTATTGGAGCATTTGCAGGTCCAAAGATGGCTAATCATGAATTTGAACCTGCAAATGTTACAATAATTTTTACTGAAAGGAATGATATCAAGAGAAAAATGAGAGAGGCATGCATGCTTTTCTATTTCGAAAAGATGGACTATATGAATGAACTTGCACAGATTTATTCCACATTATAGAGGCTGAAACCTGCATTTGTATATGTAATATATGTAGATTCGAAATCAGACTTTTACATGACCCACCACTCTCAGTGCCATCTCATATTGCTGACCCACCTGATCACACACGTTGAAAAGGTAAATAATTACCAATATACATATTTCATGATAAACCAGCAATCATCAATTGGTCTAGAATACTATCCTCACACATATATACAATCAGTGCTCAGCTTTATATTAAGATAGCCAATCTTCATACTTTAATGGACAGGTTTCAAACTACTCCAACTCACAACTCTTCAGCCTTCCATTTCATTGAAAATCTGATGATGGAACGTTCAAAGCCCTTGTTAGTGCCAAGATTGTCATCATTGAAGGCTATAAATATGGAGAAGGAATTTCTGAAAGCGCTTAGCTGTGAGGAATAATTATTTCAACTAAAGACTTAATTTCACTATATGCGTAAAGGGTATTAACTCTTACATATTATTACTTTATTATTGTATTATCTTTTGTTATGTAATGATTATATATTTGTAAAAATCTATGAAAAACATTTGTTTTGCTTATTGGGTAATCAAAATAAATAAAATAAACAAAAAATTTATTATTATTATTGTTTTGTCTTTTTATCTTTTTTCCTCATTGGAATTTGAACGGCCATACTCATGGTGACATTCATTTTGCCAAAAACTATTGCTTATGATGATAAAAACATATAAAAATTAAAATATCATATTTATTCTTTTTTTTTTTCAGAAATAAATTCATTCCAAAATAAGAATGCCTCTCACCTGCACTTAAAATCGTATTTAACCACATTTGTAAAACAATACCCACAAATCTTTTCTCTTAAATGTAAATTTAACTTTAATCAATATGGTAATGCGATGATGTTTTATTTACTCAAAAGTGTTACTTGTCAAGCGTCGGTGGTCGAGAGGTCAGCATAGCTGCCTTACAAGCGCCCGGGTTAGCGGGTTCGCTTCCCGCCGATGCTATGACATGTGAAAAAAAAAGTGTTACTTCAACATTAGGCAAAATTATTGTCAAAATTTCAAGCAGCTTAAATATTTATGCTTCTAAACATATTTTAAGCTCCCCTGTGTTTTGGAGTAGTGTAAGAATGGTGTGTTTACAAGCTAAAGGTATCTCAACGGAGACAATTAATTAAATAAAAAAAATGTTTTGATACTATGTCGTTTGTAAGATGTAAATTTATCTTTGATGATGAGAAAATTTAAAGCATTAAAAAATGTTTCTACATTTTATCTTCAGAGAGCCGTTTATGAAATGACTAAACTAATTAGTTTCCCAAGTGTTAATAGTATAATTCCGGTTAACACTACTGTTGTGTTTGGCTGAATTGCAGGTTTCAGACCCAAACAATCAGTAATATCAAAAAAAATGTGAACACTCACAAAGTTAATCTGTATAATTTATTAGAACAAATATACATACATGTTATACCATTAATAAATACAATTCTTCATCTAACTTAGTCAAAAATGAGCTGGGCATGCTCGAATGACTGAACTCACTTTCAGCTGTATATATTAGCTTGCCTTACGAGTTCTAGTCAAGACTTTTCCGACTGTACTGGACAGCATGTTAGTCAAGACTTTTCCGACTGTACTGGACAGCATGTCTCAAGTTGGCTGTAGTCATAATGGCTTTAAGTCCTACTGTGGATTTACCTCACTGTGTAAATGTATCAGTAATGATTATAGTAGAAATATCTTTGTAGTTGAAAGTGGTTTCAATTGAGAGCATGTTCCGTCATTCAGGTTAGACAGACATTTATTTCTTTCTCTTTAGCTTGTCTTCAAAGAAACTGATTATTTATTGCAAGATCCTCTAACTTATTGGCAGCAATCAGATTCAAAGAGCATCATTGCCTAAAGGCCTGTACTAACCAATAGTAGGATTTTACACACATGTTTACACATTGGCCATACTTATGTTTTACCTGTTAGTTATATTTATACATTGGTTATTTACATGCTTACACATCCATTAGTGGCAAGGAGTGCTCAATCTGATTAGATAAGAAAGGAATCTGGACTAATCCAATTCTGAAGGCAATGTCAGATATGACATCTTCTCCCCAGCTAAATTTAGCCCTGGAGAACATAGTCATCGAGATGAGCTGGATGACATGTTTGTCCACTTTGTTGGTTTCTCAGGTTTATTACTGTTCTTGTTTTGTTCATCATCCTTCTTTGATCGTACTGTCCCTGTGTGTTCACCCAGATTGTTGCTGTCTTCAGTTTGGCGATGATTCAGTCTCAGTTGGTTTAGGTGGTGATGATGTTGATACCCATCTGCTATTTGAACTACTACAGTATAGAGTACTTTCAGTTGTGTAACTACTGCTGGTATCCATTTTATGGATCCATAATACATTCTATACAGAACCTGAGTGCCTATTTGTATTTTTATCTTGCTATTTTTTTGTCCACATATTTGGAATCAGGTTTCAGGGCTGACACATTATTTCTCAGACGTCTATTGAATAGCAGTACTGCTGGAATCTTTCCTGTTGCTATACCTGGTGTGGAGTGCTGTGCTAGCAGTGTTTTGGAAATCCTGGTATTCCAGTTTCCTGTAATCATTTTGCTTAATGTTGTTACCTGGTTCACTTTTGTCACTGCAAAGCCTAAGTGACTGACCTAGTCATGGCCTAATAAATTATTATGTTTACCTGATGCCACTACCAATGGTATATATTATAATGATCGAAATGAAAGTGAAGATCGAATCTAACCGCAAAAACGATATCTGCAACTACTAGGGCGCCATCTAGGCATTTGAACCTAGAAAAATTTATAAAGTAGGCAGATACGCGCTGTTAAGATTCCACTTTATTTAAATATTCCGATCGTTAGCCCAAGTCACTAGCTCAGCGGAGACGCAGAGATAAAAATCTATATCTTAAATATAAAAGACTAAAAGCCACTGCCAGAAATTAACACATAAAAATATTTATTTACGCACATATAAAATCATTCTAAACTCGAGGAATAGGTTTAACATTTTTTAGATTTTTAGATTACTCTTTAATTGTACATTTACATAAATTTCAATGAGTTTAATATTTTATTTAGATGGTCAAGTATGAATAGACTACATAGATTTGCATTTGAAAATAAAACATTCTATCCCTATTTAACCTTAGGCTAAAATTCGCAGTCAAACTGGCATCAATCCATCTGATACATTTATGTATTCAATGTAGCATGAAAATACAACAGCACAAATATACTATACTGCCAGGAATGGACATCTGAACAGTATAGTTAGAGAAAACATTGACTCTTGTCCAATACAGGAATATGACGTCTGTATAGCAAGAAGAACAATAAAATAAAAACTCCATAGGAAGGGACCGCGATCCTTTTTGCCGACTTACAATCCCATCCATAGGCAAATGGTTGGTGCGGTGTATACAGCGATTCTGCATGTAGCGAAACTCATACTACATCTACTAATTACACAAATATATCCAATCCATTGACCCAATTCAACAACGACACAAATAACCTAAGATTACCCTCCCCTAATATAACTTTACAAATCTATATAGCCATTCATGCCCGACTTAAATTTAACATTTAAATACGTTCGCACAAATGAATTTTATAAAATTTGTTTTAAAATGTTGAGTACAGATCAGCTGCACAGATTCCATGGTCAAAAACATTCCAAATTAAACACAACCGATCAAAATACAAAGTCATCGATAAACGTCACTTGCATAGGGAATATACAAATCCCATTAGCATTCATCGTAAGATGCTTGCAGTGATATCGTTGACATATATTCTAATCGAATGTGAAAACCACAACATTATCAACTGCTAACGAATCTATGCAACATCTATACCCAACCATAAATTTCCTCATTTAAAATTTAAACAATAAATAATAATACAAATAAATAATAAATGGAAATGATTTTTTTATCAAACGCAAACATATATAAAATTACACATTATCAATTGAGTTTACACATAAGTCAGAGAAAAGTTCTTTTTATAAAATTTAAATTAACTTATCAATCTTTAAAGTTCTTAATTAATATTATGATTTTAACAATTGTTCAGTTCTATTGCTTACGGTAGAAGAGTCCCTGTTCCCGTTGGCAATTCCCACGGAGACTTTCCTGGAAGACCGGTCTGATATTTTGGAGGTAGCATTAGCTGGTTCTGTTCTGGTATCACAGTCTTTGCATTTTTAAAATAAGTGAGTGAGGACGACAAGTGCGTCTTGTCGTTCGACTCACCAAAATCAAGTTGGAAAACTGACTGGAACTCAATATTTTTTCTTTTTATAGTCCTCCTATGGATTCCATGAACAAAAACGTCACTGTTCTGTTTTTTCGTTATGGTCCGGGCCTTTATTTGCTTCCATTGGTCAAGCTAAAATCTCTTTCTTCTCTTATCTAAATTTTCATCTGACTTTTTAATTAAACAGCTTTTAGATAATTAATAAACAATCATTTCCATTTACAGATTACAGGAATTAATTAATACCTGTTTTTATTTTAACTTACGTTATTTTTTTATTAAAATATTTTTATATTTCAATCTTGTATTTTTTTATTAAAAAAAATACGTTCAAATACTTTTTTTTTTTTGTTTATGAAAAAAATATTTTTAAAGTTTAGCATCTGTGCGAATATATATATGTTTAACAAACATTTTAATTTTAGCGTTTAGTTTTTTCCTTTTATTTGCGAACTTTTAAGTTTTTATTTTAAATTAATGTAACGACATATTTATATATCGTTACAATATATATAGTCTTATAAGGCTTAGTAATTTTAACTGTTGTTTGGTCCAACAGTTTTATTTTATTGTCCTGATAGTCTGTGATAGACTTGCTGCTAGGGTGCAGCTTATATTCTTTATTTTTATCCATGATAGCCCAAGTCTTTCTTGAAACAATGGACACTGCAGATTCTGTGTCCAGTTCCATTGTAACTGGGGTATCGTCAATTATAAAACTTTATATAAATCCAGATTAATTTTCTTTAATATGATTTATACAAGCAATTTGTTTATTTTCTTAAAATTGCCTTTGCTGTACTTTTTTGGAATGGATTTTTTTCTGTCTTATATAGGCTGTCTTTTTAATTTTAATCATGCAGCTTTTATATATCCGACCCACTTACAAAATATACATGTCATAGAGCGCTGCAGGCATTCTGTATGTATGTGAATTTGTTCACTACATCTATTGCAATGCATTAGACTATTTGACACTGAATTATCTGAACTGACTGAGGGTTGACATGACAACTCATGACACTTAATCACCCATTAACAATAATTTTATCAAAACCTTAATCATTCTCATAAGTAAACAAACACATTACTAATTCCTCTACAAGCTTTATGATAAATGCTTAGCCAGAGCCAGCACTTAAAATATCTCTGTCAGGAACCCCTCCCCAAACCCCTGACCATGGTTTCGTGCTTTGGCACTCCTCAGAGAGGATCTAGTGTCTGAATCTACCCTGACACCTCTCTGAGGAGTGCTAAAGCACGAAACCATGGTCAGGGGTTTGGGGAGGGGTTCCTGACAGAGATATTTTAAGTGCTGGCTCTGGCTAAGCATTTATCAGAAAGCTTGTAGAGGAATTGGCAATCCTCACTGTTTATAACTTACAAGCTTAAGAGATAGGGTTATGTGATCTATGAATTGATCTATGACTCTTATTTTGAACACATTACTCTTTCATAAAATCTATTTCTAATAAAATTAACTATTGGCAAACATATGAAATTGAAAGTAATAATAGTATATCATATAATAGTCAATATTTCTTGTTATGTAGTAACGGATATATTATGAAAAAGTTTAGATATTGGCACCTAGAATCCAAATATCTGGACTTCTAAATAAAAATAAATGTCAAAGCCCTTCCTATTAATTATTGTCTCTTCTACAAGAAACACTTCACAAATATAAATCCATTATGTGCCCTCTGTCATAGAAATGAAGAAACATTAGAACATTTTCTTATGGATTATTCCTCACTTCTTTCTTATTATACGCTTACCACTAACATGACTCATTCAAACTCATCAACAACCTCATAAAAAATATACAGAGTATTCCTTTTCCTAATATATGAATTACTACATTCATTCTTTTCACACTCTGGTTTATAAGATGCAATCTGAGCTTTAATCCTACATCTCTCACAATGCCAAATCACTCTTTCTAAAAAAATTAAATAACATTAGGACCAAAAATTAATCACATGCACCAGCTGATATTTTTGCAGCTACATAGAATCAGCTCTCGTTAATAACAACCTAGTGACTTGGCTATTTAATATCCTAACTAATATGCATTATATATATATATCAGAAAGTCCCTATCTCCGGACCAATTCGTTTCGAGCTTATGGCTCACCTTAATTTCTAGAGTTCCAGCGCTCCACTGAGGTGAGCCATAAGCTCGAAACGAATTGGTCTGGAGATAGTGACTTTCTGATAGAGATTTTAAATTCTTTCTCTTTCAGCACATAAAATAAAGCTTGATTAGAGTATTGGTAAGCTCCATCTAGTGATCATATATATATTGATTATTGCTCAATTATATGAACATCTTATTGCTTTTCTACTTGAAATCTCTTTTGTTTCAATAAGATTTATAAATAATCTCCAATACACATAGTAAACCTAATAAAGTTAATTTAAAACTTTAAAACTAAAAATGTTGAAGCAAGATATATTTATTTTTATAATTTGATTTGCAAGTGTCAAATTTTCTGAATTCACGTCTTTGAATACCATCTATTTCAGATAAATATTGAGATTATCTCTACTTCGGATATAAATTTTAAACTTCAGTTAAAGATTAATACATACTTTTTCATTACTTTCAATGAGCCACACACACACACTCAAACTTTTCATGAAGTAATCAATAATAATAATAATAATAATAATAATAATAATAATAATGATGATGATGATGATGATGATGTTATATAAAAAATGTTTATTATTTAATATAAAAATCTTTTTTAAAAAATGACCAGTATTAATAAAAGTTAATCATATTCAAATCATTATCATCATTTTTAGTTATCAATTTTTTACAGGAGGAAGGTCTATCCAAATTTAATCTAGTTTTTTTTTTAGCCATAACTATTCCTCATCACACCAACAAACTTATTTTCCATCCAATCATCTCACATGCAGTCTCTTTCTAACCCTATTACAATCTCTTGGAATCCAATTTAAAACTTCAATTGCCCATCTATTATTTATCTACATTAAATCTAATCCCAAGTTTACTATGTTGAAAATTGACTTCATATCAGGTCTGTTTACATTGTCTTGGGATCTGGTTTAAGACTTCAACTATTCATTATTATTTATAACCACTAGAAACCAGTCAACACTTAGGGAATCCCAATATAGATAACAATCAACAATCTCAAATTGTTGTCAAGGCAACCTCCTTTTAACAATATTATTATTTATGTACATTCAATCTAATCCAATTAGTGTATTGAAGATTAAAACAGGCACCACTCAGTGCAAGTCAGAATAATTAATGGGTATCAGAAGGCTTGTGCATATAATTCCTATCTAGTGCCTACTCAGCCAATATCCCCAGAATAGTTTCTAGCTTTCTTAATGTATTGAAGATTAAAACAAGCACAACTCTCCATACAGTAGTGCCCCTCAGTGCAAGCCAGAATAATCAAATGGATGCCAGAAGGCTTGTGCATAAAATCCCTATCTAGTGCCTACTCATCAAATATTCCCAAACCAATATCTCCAAAACACTTTCTAGCTTTTGTCAGTGAGGAGCCTTGGATCTGAGAGTACAGGTCTGAACTCAGTTCAATACCCATACATTTTAGGGTATTTGGTTCTTTAATAACCATAGCCACCACTATCCTATTAGGAATGATTGGTATTAAACCCCTAAACATCACATAATCATCATTTCTTATGCTTGCTCATAAGTGCTATTAAAACAGGCGAAACTCTCCATACAGTAGTAATGCAAGCATAAGAAATGGTGATCATGTGATGTTTAGCAGTTTAACACAATTCCTGCATAATAGGATAGTGATGGCTATGGTTATTAAAAAACCAAAGACACTAAAATGTATGGGTATCGAACTGACTTCAGACCTATATGACTATATAAGCTAATGAGATTGGATTGAAAAATATTATTGTGTTTTCAAATGTTATTTTCATATTTTTGTAGTTAAGTATAGATAAGAAATGGCTGTTGTATTAGATCCTAAGATCTAGGTGCAGTACTCTCAGATCCAAGGCTCCCCACTGACAAAAGCCTCAAGCTAAAAACTAATCTGGGGATATTAAATGAGTAGGCACTAGATAGGGAGTTTATGCACAAATCTTCTGGCATCCATTGATTACTCTAGCTTGCACTGAGTGGCACTAATGTATGAAGAGTTTTTCCTGTTTTAATAACAGTTATGAGCAAGCATACGAAATGGTGATCATGTGATGTTTAGTATATTGAAGATCAACAACATTATTATTTATGTATAGTATTATTTATGTACATTCAATCTAATCCAATTCTTGGAGTATTGAAGATGAACTTAATACACTTTAAGTCAATTTTATCTTGATTGTAAATAAGAATATAACGATTTTACACAAAAGCAAACCACAAGTGTTTAGAACATTCCTGTTTATTTTTGTGTCTATATTGGTAGTAAGAGGAATCATTTCTATGCATGAGATTTAGTAAATAAAAAAATATTTTAATGGCTTTACAGCTCGAGAGTTCATAGAAAAGTTTGATCCCGGCAACTACCTAAGAGCCTCATTCTAAAATTATGACCCTGTGCCATTGCCCCATAATGCATTCAGCATAAAACTTAGTAAGGATGAACTATTTATATATTCTCAGAACATCGTTAGTATAACGTTTAAAAATGTGTGTGCCCTGCAGGATTTAGTGCAGTAATAATTTGGCAAACTCTCAAGTTCAATGCCCATAAGATTACAGCTGTGTTCAGTTATTTACAGTACTCGAAGTTTTGTTTTGAATTCTGAAGCAGTAAGCTTTCAATTTTTTTTTTCAATAAATTTATTAAACGTAAATAAGTATGATATAAAGTGATTTTGTACAGAAAAGAAAAAAAAAATTAATACAAACATAAATTTTGTCCAAGTGTGAGTTTTTGATTATCTTCTGATTATCAGTTCTCAATTAACAGCTCATGTTCTGCAGTTCACTGCATCACTCATTCTTATAGTGAATAACAAATGTAAACCAATAAATCCTTAGTAGGCTTTTGCCCATGAACTGCCTTCATATAATCATTCTAATGATCACCTGTAATGTCATGTGCAATTCACTACTGGAAGGGCACAGTTCTATAATCAGATATGGCTCAGAAACTCAATATTGATCATCTTTATTATTTTTTAAACAGTGTCCAATGGATAATATGTTCTCAATCGGAAGAATTAAGCATCATTATTTGATGTTCATAATTTATTCATATGGCCAGCTGGGATACTTCTAATACAAGATGGATTGTTAATCAATATTGATTTTATCATAAATACAGATATAGGAATCTTCCAGCTAAAAGAAACAAATACCTGAGGTGACTAAAAATTATTAAATGTAATTGGTTTT
Source organism: Epiperipatus broadwayi (assembly GCA_028023455.1). NCBI lineage: Eukaryota > Metazoa > Onychophora > Udeonychophora > Euonychophora > Peripatidae > Epiperipatus > Epiperipatus broadwayi. The sequence goes on from JAQFVV010000172.1 coordinate 1,279,986, forward strand.
TTTTTTTAATTCACTAAAACTTTTTATTCTCTGGGTGTACTATCATATGCCTTAGGACAGTGCAATAGTTGTGAGGGCAAATATCCAACTATGTACAAGAACTGTTTCTTAAAACAAATATCTGTGGAGTAATTATTTAAAAGCAATTTGGCACTGGTGTGCCCTCAGCAAGAATAAGTATTTCCAACAATGATTCATTCAAGTCCATATTCATTTTCACAGAGAACTTATCGGCTGTCATTGCACCAATGTGAAAATGTTCAATTAGACACTACTGATATTCAATTCCAGCCATTCATAAGCTTTGTAATTTTCTGCATCTGTTTATTCATTTATAAGCATCCAGGTAAGTGTGTTTAAAATCATCTATATGATACTATTTAGGGCATGACATTCTAAACTATTTCGGTAGAAGAAGGTGCCCATTTCATATTGACATTTTATATCTATTACTCTATTAATCATAAGCACTGAAAGCAATAGTGTTGTTGATACCTATTGATTATTCTTTAATAGATATCAAATTCCATGTGTCCAGGAATGTGCTTTTATCTGTTCAAGTCATTTATCAATTTGGGAAGGGGGGGGGTACGATAAGTAAGCTGTTTGACTATTGAAGTTATGTTCCGACAGCAATTATTTTGTCAATTGAAAATTGATTAAGTTTTGCCCAGCGTGATTCGGTTCAATATTAGCGTGACTCTGTATGTCACAATCTATTGATTGAAGTTTATTTAACTCTACCACTTCCGTTGCTCAAACACCACGTGATTTCCCAGCGACAAAACATTCCACTTATTTTTAATGATAAAGCGCTTACACAAAATACTAAATACTATTTGGAAATTAATTTTATTTTGTTTGATGACTCCTTAATGTAATTTTATTTCTTTCACCCCTTCATCTACTGACCCATTGACATTTTTTGTATCTCCGTTATGTTTTTAATAATCTTGTTTTGTTTATTTAATTAAAGTTATCGAATTAATAGTCGTCTTAGAAAAAGAAGATTACGTTCATAAATAAATGTTTTAAAAGCTTTAGAAGTATTTAGTAAATGATGCTTTGTTATGGTAAATTTTTATAGGTCATATGAATATTTATTATAGAGTTCCCCCCCCCAATGCTTAAGGAGCGTAAAACTGAAACCTTCAGCACTAATATGAGTTCAAATTTTTCTATTTACATATTTCTGCAGTGTAATTTTCACATTATCCGCTTTCCATACCTTGTGGAGGGATGTAATTACTTATCTATATATACTGAACAATGATAAAGATATGTGTAAATGATAAATATTTTCCCAATATATATATACAATCATGATAGACAAAAATAAATCATGGCCCTTATTTCATCTCACCAACCAAGGCAGCAGTTGGTGGCCAAAGGCGGAGGGTGCTAAGAATCCCCTGGTTGTGGACCCAGGCTGCCATTTGATGATGACTTTTTATTTTAGGTACTTACAACTGCAGATCACTTTCAAGTGAAGGAATATTGCAGGAATTAAAAGAAAAACTCTCTTATATTAAATGGGACCTTATTGGACTTTGTGAAGTTAGAAGATGAAGAGAAGATTTAAAAAATGGACATATACTCTACTATAAAGGCACAAATATTGGAAATACAAGTAGAGTAGGATTCATTATAAATAAAAAATGGAAGAATAACATTGTGGAGATTGATGGTGTATCGGACAGAGTGGCAAGATTAGTTTTACAACTTAATAGCAGATACCAAATGCAGATAATTAAGGTTTATAACCCCAACAAGTTCTCATAGTGACAAAGTAGTAGATGATTTTTATGTGGATGTACAAAAAGCTTTTGATCAGAGTAAACAACATTTTAAAATTGTTATAATAGACTTTAATGCTAGAATTGGTAAACAAATGAAAGATGAAAATGCTGTAGGTAATTTTGGTTATGGTAATAGAAAGGAGAGAGGACATAGACTTGTAGTGTTTGCAGAAAAAAAACTTTATATTATGAATTTTTTTTGAGAAAAATGTTAAAAGGAAATGGACATGGAAGCATCCAAATGAAGGTACAGCAGAATTGGATTATATTTTGACTAACAGAAAATACATATTTAAAGATTGTAATGTTCTTAATAAATTTAACACATGAAGCGATCATTGATGTAATATACATGTTAATTCAAAACTAGAGAGACAAAAATTATTAAGGAAAACAATATTTACAGTTGATATTCCTAATCTTCAGATGCACTCTAATGAATTTTAATTAGAACTTACAAATTGGTTTCAAGTATTAGTAGATTTTGAACATGATTCAGATTTGAATGAAATTAATAAGAAAATAACTGATACACTTTTAAAAACTGCAACAAAAATAGCTCATAGAAAAAAGCAGCAATTGACCAATAAAATTTCTACTGAGACTAGAGAATTTATGAGAAATGAAGAAATATGAAGATATACAAAAATGATCCATTGAAAAGAATTGAATACTTCAAAATTGTAAAATCATGTGGAAAAGAGTTGAAAATGATATAAGAAAGTATAACTGTGAACTAGCAAGGAAAGCTATAGAAGAGTTGTTGAGTGTAAAACAACATTTTGGTATTGGTAGGAAATTTATACCTGCAATAAGAAAAAAAGATGAAATTATTACTAAAAAGCAAGATGACATCATGAAATGGGTAGAAGACTTCTATCAAGAATTATATAGTAATAAAGAACAAGTACCTCCTATATCTATTATATCTTCCAAATTACCCAGAATTTTAAATGAAGAAGTGAGACAAGCAATTAAATTTATGAAGAAAGGAAAGACTCCAGGTAATGATGGAATTATAATTGATATATTAAAAGAAGCAGATGAAGAAATATAATTTTTTTTTAGTAAAGTTATATACCAAATGTCTAAATACTAAAGTTGTACCAGATGGTTGGAAGAATGCAGTAATAATATTAATATTTAAAAAAGGTGATAAAGAAGATATTAGAAATTACAGATCCATCAGACTTTTATCAGTTTTATACAAAATTTTTACCAAGATAATTACAACTCTACAGAGAACATATTAACCAAAATAACAAGCTGAATTTAAAAATGGGTTTAGTACAGTAGATCACATCTAGGTATTAAGAGAAGCTAGGTATTAAGAGAAGTTATAGAGAGGACATATGGATATGAGTTGCCATTATGCTTTGGATTTGTAAATTAATTTGGTTCTATAAACATTTTTTAGTGATTAAAGCATTGGATCATCAAGGTATAGATCCAGAATATTGTCATATTTTAAAGAATATTTATAAAAATGCAACAGCAACAATTAGATTACATAATGATACTAGGAAAGTCAACATTGACAAGGGTGTAAGATAGGGTGACTCCATATCTCCAACACTTTTTACAGCAGTGCTGCAAGAAATATTTTGTGGTTTAAAATGGGAAGCTAAAGGTGTGAAAGTAAATGGAGATTATTTAAGTCATTTAGATTTTGCAGATAATGTAGTTGTTTTTGCAAATAATGCTTTAGAGCTGTAGGAAATGTTGTAGGAGTTACCAGATGAAAGTAGAAAAGTAGGTCTAAAGATTGGTGGTCGAGAGGTCAGCGTGACTGCCTTGCACTTGCAGCCAGTTGCCCGGGTTGCTGTTCATGTCCTGGCCAATGCTATGACACTTAAAAAAAAGATTAATGTTGACAAGACTAAAGTAATGATTAATGGATTTTCTCAAAATATGAAAGTAAAGATTGATTATGATGAATTAGAAGAAGTTAACAGCTACAAATACCTTTGGTCAGATTATTAATACAGATGGAAACATAATGGATGAAATTAATTATAGAATTAAACTTGGTTGGAGTGCTTTTGGTAGAAATAACTTAATACTTAAAGGAAATATGCCTAAGTGTTTGGAAAGGAAGGTTTTTAATAAATGTGTTTTACCAGTTCTTACTTATGGATGTGAGAGTTGGACACTTAATAGAAAAGCAAATACAGAGACTTCAGACCACTCAAAGAAGTATGGAGAGATGCATATTAGGAGTAATGAAGAGATTGAAAATGCAATATATGGATATATGGATAAGAGAACATGTGTTACTAATCTCATTAAAAAAATTAAAAGACGGAAGTGATGTTGGGATGGACATATTGCTAAAAGAGATGATAATAGATGAACAATTGAAATCTTAAAATGGATTCCAAGAGATTTTAAAAGACCCAGAAAGAAACCACATGTCAGATGGATGGATGAAATAAGAAAGTGTGCAGGGTGATGTGAAGAAGAGAAGCTAAAGATCAGAGTAGATGGATTGAACTTGGAGAGATCTTCATCCTGCAGTGGATTGATAATGGTTGATTATGATGATGACTGAACAATGATAAAGATATTTGTAAGATATTGTGATCTGGGCCAACTGATAAATGCTGGCCCAGCATGAAATGGGCATCTTCAGCTTCACACATCTTTTTCATGTCTTTGATCATATGTTTATGATTACACTCCTCCACAAGATGTTAAAAGTGGATGGAAATCAATCTCTATCTTGCATGGGAATGATATGGTGAAAATTGCATTACAGAAACATTATTCATTAAACCACTAAACATCACATAATCACCATTCTTTATGCTTATGCAAGTAGTTTACACAGAGGCAAAACTCTTATATAACATAGTGCTACTCAGTGCAAGTCAGAGTAATCAACGAATGCAAGAAAGTTTGTGCATAAAATGCACACTGAGTGCCTACTCATCCAATATACCCAGAATAGTTTCTAGCTTGTTGCTTTCATCAGTGAGGAGCCTTGAATCTGAGAGCACTACAACCCATCTTTTACCCAATGCTCTCAGTTCCAATGCTCCTCACTGATGAAAGCCACAAGCCAAAAACTAGTCTGGGGATATTGGATGAGTAGGCACTAGATAGGGACATTATGCACAAACCTTTCTACATCCACTGATTATTCTGGCTTGCAATGATTGGTGCTACTACATGAAGAGTTTGGTCTCTGGGTAAATATTATTCATTAAGTGAATAATCTCTAGTCTGATGAATATATGTTCAGGAATAATATTTGGACTTCACATTTGGTAGATTGTTATTGTTTGCCATCTTAATGCAATTGATTCTAATATTCTTTAAAGCTGCTTCATAACTTTACCAATATCTTAACAATATTAAGATGTAACTATTATTTATTGCTTATATAAATATATACGTAGTATTTGTCAGAACGTTTTTTCTGAAGATGATATTTTGATATTAATTATATATTGGATGATAAGCTCATTTAATTGGAATGTTATCTTAAAATTAATATTTATGTATCTAAAGTCCAGGTTTGATTCCAATTCTAGTACGGTTATGCCCAAACTAGCAACACCTGAAGGAAAGAGAATAGATCCATTGGTATATACTAACATGTATGCTACTTCTATCAGTTGAATATACTTGAAAAATTTTAATAAATTTAAATAAATTTGGATTTTTCTAAAGACATTCAATATTTAATATTAGATGATGGAAATAGTGCAATATGTAACTAGTAATATACTATTATATTTTGATATTCTGTTATTATAACTATTAATATGTAAATAAGCATTTATTTTATATAGCGTATGTAAACAATTGTATTACATTCAAATATCAGCCTTTCACGCTAATTGTGCATACGCTTTGCGAGTGTTAATAGTAAATGAATACTTTCTCACCAATACAAGATATAGTATTTATGCAGGAATAAAAGGAATCCTCTTATTCCTTCGACTCAAATGCTTATATACGCTATATAAAATAAATGCTTATTTACATATTATTAAGTTTTAGTTGGAATGACGTTTAGTAATTTCTAGATAATTTCACCAACGTCATTCATTCAGACATCGTATATAGTAATTTAAAGTGATGGTTCCATCGTCACGCTTTCTTTGCCAGTACTTCAGATTTGCTCATATATAAGCATTTGAGTTGTAAAAATAAGAGGATTCCTTTTATTCCTGCATAAATACTATATCTTGTATTGGTGAGGAAGTATTCATTTATTATTAACACTCGCAAAGCGTATCCACAATTAGCTTGAAAGGCTGATATTTGAATGTAATATAACTATTAATATAAAAAATATTAAAACAGCGTTTAAATATTAAAAATTTTAGTAAGATTTATTGTACTACGTATACTTTCAATGCTTTCCTATCATATTCATAATTAGCTGCTGAGTACAATAATTTTTTGCTTATTTGAATACTATATGATTTTTGATTCATTGTGTATTTATTTTGTGTAATGAACTATGCCTCCTTTATTTTATGTTTATGATCGTTCCTCTCTTCACACACAATGTGGTCTATTCTGTAAACTTCAGTCAAAAAGACTGCCCATGTTTACATTGTGGTGAGATGCAAAATGATGCAATGTTCATTAATGTATAAAAAAATCTAAGATAAAGTCCAAAACTGTTAATTCATTGGTCTTTAATAATCATGAAAGAGAACACGACCCTGGTTGTGATTCAAGTGTTGTTAAAATTGTATGCGAAGAAAAAAAAATCCCAAATGTAAAATAAAAGAGGCATGGTTTATTACTTAAAATGAATATGTAACGAACCAAAAATCAAATAGCATTCAAGTCGGCAAAAAATTAATGTCCTCAGCACACAACCGTAAATATGAAGTGAATGCATTGAAAGTGTACTTGGTATAATAAATCTTTATTAAAATTTCTAATATTTAAACTCTGTTTTAGTATGTTTTACATTATTTAGTAATATATGTAGCATGTAACTACTGAAGAACTAATTATAATCAATTAAAATAATTATACATATGCGATTTTTTCGCATGCGTTAGTGAAGCTGTAATTATACTATAATGTTTAATATGCCTGCTTAGCGTTTTCGAGATTTAATATTCTAATCTCATACTCATAGCTTTACTGAATAAAGACTGTTGTAATTTATTGTACACATATGCAAATGCACTTGAATTTTTAATTAGTTAGTCCATTGTTTGGAGAGAGCAAAGCATGCCTCTCTTCTATTAATGGAATGCATCACTCTTCTCTGTGCAAATTATTTGGGCAGAACTGGGTTCAAATACATGGCTTGTAGCTGCTTGGTGGTCCCAGGAGATTGATGTTCCTTCATTGATGGAGGAAATCAGAGAGAGAGAGAGTTAGAGAAACTGGATTGGACATAAGAAGAAATTATAGTTTAATGAAAGATGTTTTAGAGGGAATGGTTAGTGGAAGTAAGAAGAAAGGATAAAAGAGATTGGGATTGTTGAATGATATAAGAGATGGGAAGAGTTACATGGACATGAAGAGCTGGGAAAGAAAAGAATAGAATGGGAAAATGGATGAATTGATGATGAGAGTACTCTCTGGACCTATCCATTTGACAGAATATTGTTGTTGATGATGATAGTTTAATGCAATGATAAAATGATAAGCCTTAGGATTCAAAGTCCATTGTTTAGGCATGCCATTTTCTGGTGCTCAAACTTTTTATGAAATCCTGAGCAATAAACCATTTGACTATTTATTAAAATATGTATGATTCTTTTTATGCAGTAATATTTTAATTACTAAGAGTACCTATGCAGTATGTTTAATTTGTGAAAGCTTACAAATAGCTAAATTTCTCTACTTGGCTTTAACAAATTGAATTATTTAATATTTATATGAGGAAAAAATGTTTTAAATTAAATTAAAATTATAAAAAAATTTCATGTACTTTATATTAAATATAAATACAATTTGTACATCTTATTTCAAATACTTATAGTAAAAAAATATTTATTGTATATATATATATAGTAAAAAAATATTTATTGTATATATATATATATACACACACACAATCTGATGTTTCAACTGTCCTGCAGTCCTCCTCAGAGTTACTATATAGTGATAAATAAAATGAATAATGAGCAAATAAAATAAATTAGTATAATTATTTTATTTGCCATTATATCATAGCCATGAGGAAGACTGCAGGACAGTTGAAACATCAGATTGTGTGTGTATATATACAATAAGCATTTTATTTGCTATAAGTGTTTGAATAATGATACAAATTGTATCTATAAGAATCATTAGAGAATAATCATTAGAGAATCATTCCTCTACACATGTGCACTATAGATGTAAACACTTTAGGAATACTCTCCTTTCTAAACACAAGATAAAGTCTTTTGAAAAAATAACCTTAACATTTTCATCTAAATGTATATGTATAGGTACATCTCAAGCATTTAAAAATGAGAGTGTAAAGGTCTCAATTAATTATTTTTAATTCCATTTATAATGTCTTAATGATTGACGCTTGGTAAATTTTTACAATTTACAGCATGTCAGTATTAGATTGAAATTTTCATACTCTCATTTCTAAATGCTTAAAATTTGCCTATACATATACACTTAGGTTAAAAAGTTTTAAGGTGGATTCATCTTATCTTGTCAAAAGACTGTATCTTGTGTTTAGAAAGAAGTGTATTCATGAAGTGTTTAAATCTATACTGTGTGTGTGCAGACAAGTGATTTCCCACTAATTGTTACAAATTAAAAACATAACACTGTATAAATAAATAAGATGTTAAATTGTATTTATATAAAGTATTACAGCAACATAAATGGTTTAGATACATTATGCTGATAGTGACAATTTCTTTATTATTAAGTTTCCCTGTGTGGTATTTTTCAATTCAATTTTTTTAATTGAATTAATCATTCTGGAACATCCCATGTAAACCTGTCCATATGAAAAGCAGGCTTCTGCTGATAAAATCCTGGACTATAACTTAACCACTATTCCACTCATGCTATAGTGCAAACTATCTACATAAAAGCATTTTTGTGAACTTAAACTGAATACTGATTTTAGAATGGCATCTGCAGCTAAAATTTGATTACTTTTATGATTATCTTTTAACATGGTCTATATCTCACAAACTCATAAAAAATCAAACCCTGCCACTTCTCATCATACTCATTTCCGATTGAATGCCTGGAATTGAGAGCACCTGCTTAGAGTTGGCAGAGAAACTCTTGTAAAATAGAGTATAGACTAATATTTCCTTCAAAAAAGTTTTCTTTGGTATACCTGGTGCAACAGAATGCAGTAGTGAAGATTGATGTTATATGTACATTGTTGGATAATACACGAATGGAAATATATAATGGTTAAGCACCATGCTAAAAGGGAAATGTGTAACCAATCAATTCAATTCACAGCTGTTTTGGGTATTCCATAATCTCATAAACTATTTAATAAATAAATAAATGAATGACTTTGTTGTTCAGGTATGCATAAGAAGTTTGAGTTCTTTGTATTATTAAGATGTACATGTAAAATAATCTTATTGGTTCAAATTCTCATTTACGGTAATTAGAGTCTCAAGTTACCATAGTAATTAGAGTCTTGCATTATTGTGATAATTAAAAATAGTTTTGAGTCAATTATCATGGAAATTATAGTTTCAAGTTACCATAGTATTAGGAGTCTCTTGTTACTATGGTAATTACAGTCTCAAGTTATTATGATAATTATAGTCTTGAGTTATCATGGTAGTTATAGTTTTGAGTGACTTACCATAGTAATTATAGTTTTCAGTTACCATGGTAATTATAGTTTCTATTTATTGTGGTAATTATAGTCTGTTTGATATCTTAACCCATGATGAAACAATGCATAACATTAAATTTTGTATTAAATTGAGAAAAACTGCTACTGAAAGAAACACCATCTTTGACTGTCCTACTATTCTTATATTATAATCATTTCTTTGGTGTACCTGATGATGTAGAGTGCAACTGTGAAGATTGACATTATATGTACATTGTCAGATAATATATAAATGGATTGATATTATATGGACATTGTCAGATAATATAAAAATGGAAGTATATAGTAATTAAGCCACATGCTAAAAGGAGATTGTAACCAATAAAGTTCAGAACATTTTTTGAGTTTGATTTCAAATGGAATGTCTTTATTGCCCAGGAATGTATAAGAATTTTGAGCACTGGAAATATCAGAAGTGGAATTAATATGAGGAGGTTACACCATAGAGTTTGGCACCTGAATACTGCCCTAACCATGCAAACACAGTCTACCAATTGATATAGTGCAAAGGATACTAGACCTATTTCTCTCACTATATCTGTATATCCTTAGCAAAATCCCTAAGTCATTGAATGAACTATAGATCTAAACACCTGAATCTTCCATTGGATATCATCGCCCATTTTTTCTTTGTGATTATGTATCAGCTGGTTTTAAAGCTTGAAATATCTGGTACAAAATTGGTATCATCTTTATAAGCCTTGAAAAGAAGTGTTGTACCTGTCAGGTTTAAAAGGATTGGGTTATTGGTATATGTTACCAGTTCCTAAAATTGTAAACTATGTAATATTTTAGACTGACATCTTAATTAATAATGATTATGTTATCTAAAATGAAAAAAATAAAACTTTTTAGAAGGATGGTCAGAAATTAATTATTGTGGGGAAACTGCAAGCATTATGAACTACAGGCATTATGTATTAAAAAAAAACCCATTAAACTACAAAGAAATACAGTTTTAGAGAGATTGTAAAACATCTAAACATCACAATAAATGCTAAGATTATCTGTTGCATCTTTTATGATTAGAATATTTGCAACTTAGCTACTATTTTAAAACCAAATTATTTGGAGTGAATGCTGTGAAATGGTAAAATCATATGTGTGTGAACTGTACAAGAATAAGATGAAACATCAACTCCATTGTTTTGGTTATCTTTAAAAGAAGCCTTTTAGGTATACTGCCACCTTTAATTCTAAAATATATATAGGGGAACTATGAGGATTTTGGCCACTTCATCATAGTACAATTTCTAATACAATGATTACTTTATATGGAATAAACATTTTGTGTGATTATGTTTATCCAATGGGATAATATATTATTTCCAGATAAATCTGTCCACTTTCAAGAAGACTGTCACTCTACTAAAGAAGGTCATGGGGACAAATGTTGATTAGAGAACTATAATGATATTAAATAACCTTCACATCTCCACACATTCTTTTGAAATCATATAGCTTTGAAAATGAAGACATAGCTCCTTCAAAAAGCGCTTTAGAAATAAATAGAATAATAATATATATTTGAGTTTGTGTGGGATTTACAGTAGAATATCTAATTTTATTACATATATAAACCACACATTTCGTTATTTAATAAAAGATAAATGATTTCCAAGATGCATTTCATGTTGAACCAGCACTCATCAGTTGGTCCAAGTCAATGTAAAACAAGAGCAGAGAAATGCTCAAATCTTCATCATCGACAGTTTGCAAGCTTGGTGAATACTGTCTTCTCATTCACTTTTTTTTGTGTGGCAGGATGTTAGAGTGATTTTTGGCCTATAGTAAGATATTTTAAGACTATTTTATATCACCTTATATATATATATATATTTGACTAAATATTTTGTTATACTTTGACTTCTATTAAATTTTTAAGAAAGAATATTTCGATTGAACCTGCTCAACTAATTTTAGGTGTGCAGTTTCATATAATTTAGATTATTCGTATCAATGTTATTATAATTTAGATTATTCGTATCAATGTTATTAATGCGGTATACGCTGTGCGATTTGGCGCAATTGATAGAATGTCCGATTTGGAATCGCGGGGTTTTTAGGTTCGAATCTGATTTGAGCAGCTAATTTAACTATTTTTAAGTATGTAGTTTAATGTAATATAGATTGCTCGTGTCAATGTTATTAATCCGGGATACACTGTGTGATTTGACGCAGTTGGTAGACGTCGACTTGAGATCGCGGGTCCTAGGTTCGAATCTGATTTGAGCAGCTAATTTAAGTATTTTTAGGTGTGCAGTTTGATATATAGTTTATTGATATTATTGTTATTAATGCGGGTACCCTATGTGGTTTGGTGCCGTTGATAGAACGTCGAACTTGGGATCGCGCGTTCCTAGGTTCGATTCTGGCTCTAGCGGTTCTGGCGATTGAATTTCTTATGAACTCCCGAGCAAGAAAGCCATTAGCATTTATTTTTTTAATGCGGGAGTTGAATCAATGGCAGAGTATAGAGGGTGTTTATGATCCACGGATCGCACCAAAAACGTCATTAAGTGATTACAAGTTTTTAATATTTACAAATTTGAATTACCGTGGCTATTAAATCCTATTATGTGTGTAATAGTTAAAAAAATTATCATTATTTTTATTAAAAAAAAAATCGATAGTTTATCTTTTAAAAGGTTTTTGTACCTCAGTAGAAGACGATTTTACTTCATCTAATTTTATCTTATAAAAAGAAATATATCAAACCGTCGACAAAAATAAATGTTGGTATAAAAGGAATAGTAGTCACAAATTGACGTTTCATTCATTTCGCTGATAAACGGTTGAAGTAACAAAGATTCCTTTCTTACAAAAACTTTCACAAAATTTTCAATATGAAGAGTTTTTATTTAAAATGTCAATAAGCTTAATAAATAAAAGCATTTTACAAAAACGCCATTGTTATTTTTATTTATTAAACTTTTCTCCATCATTTCCACATTGTTTCTTTATTTAAAAAAATTACCATATTTTCCGAATATGCACATTACGGATTTATTTCTAAATTCCAAAACACTTTATTTGATAAATAGTCAAAATAAGAGTCATAGATCACATGACCCTATTCTCTTAAGCTTGTAAGTTATAAACAATGAGGATTGCCAATTCCTCAATAAGCTTTGTGATAAATGCTTAGCTAGAGAAAGCATTTAAAATATCTCTGTCAGGACCCCCCCCAACCTCTGACTATGGTTTCGTGCTCTGGCGCTCCTCAGAGATGTGCTAGGATAGGTTCAGACGCTAGATCTAAAAACACCAACCCAAAGCCAGCATTTAACTAAAAGTTATCTATTGAGTGCAAAATCTGAATTTTTTTACTTTATTTGATATTCCAAATATTTATATTCTTGGGAAATTTTTTTTTTTGATACCTTATTTGGCATTTTTAATAATCTATCTTAAGTTTATAACCAACTCAAAGTTTATGATGTAGTTATAAGCATTGATATGTTAAAGTTTAATCTGAATTCTGGTGGCTGTTTTTTGGTACGTTTTCCAACTTGTCATGTGTCAGCAAACAAACATTTTAAATTATGGTTAGATCAAATTGATCATTTACCAGAACTGCAGAGTAGACTTTTACAAAATTATGTCCATCAAAAACTGCTGTAGCTACTAGAGAGATTCCTACTATTAGATTATCTACTTTTTAAATCTATTCCATGTGGCTGTCTAGGTGTAAAAGACTATTCACTGTGCCACAGCCAGATATAGATTTTTTCTTTCTACAAACGCTAAAGAAACTTAAGGATAAAGACAGAACTTTGTCGTCTAAATTTTTGTTTGAACTGACCTGGTTACCTTTTAGTTTCCCTAAATAGTCACAGCCTTACTAACAATTATATAAACACTATTCAATGTTTCGATATATTTTGGTTTTTTCACGCTGTTTCATGTTTTGTTCATTTTCTTTTTATGTATTAATCAATGATGCAGTGTGTGTATAATTCTCGCAATACTAGATTATATTGGACATCTTAGTGAACTCATTTAGAGCAGACACGAGGAAAATATATGAGATGACCATTGTTTGTACCACAAATGTAATCTTGACTTATTAAATCAGCTCTAGCTCTGTGATAGACATTGAGTGTATACCCTGTTAAAAGTACTCTTGTATTATATCATAATAGATCAAATGCAAGTGGGTTATACATACTGGTGTAGTAATACTTGTGTATTAATATAATTGATTTCAGTCCAACTTTTTATAATGTATTGATTATCTATTTAGCAATACTTGTCATTTATTGACATTAAGTGCACACCTTCTGTCAAATGTAATCTTATTATGTTTCCTAAGTTCCTACTCAATTTTGGGTTTATACCCTTTTATTGTAATTCAATAATTTCATGCCTTTTTCCTTTTGTCGCATATAACCTTGTATTATTTTATCAATGTATCAAAAGTAAACATGCATACACTCTGTTAATAAAGTTTTGGAATAATAAATTATGATTATCTTTAATTCGATGAGTCTTTTCTCTAACCCCTGTTTGCGCATTTGAGAACTTAATTTTTTTTTTATTTTTATGTCCTACCACTCCATTAAGAAAAGTAACATTCATTTTGCTTTCTAGAGGGTTTCTCATCTAATACATTTGATAATATAAAAAGAGAATTAGACTAAGCCTATTATCCAACAATTAACAAAGTTTGTTAATTAAGAGTTTAAATAAATAAACTGTCGCTCATGTCAACGCATAGAGAAAACGACAAATGTTTCATCATTACAGTATTTTATTCCAATAACAGGGATCTCATCACGTGACAGCTTTTATTATTTATTAAATTAATATTTTAAATTAGATTCTATTCAAGAGAGAGGGGGAAAGGAGGAGGGGGTGGCAGAAAAACTTCAAACTTTTGACAAACGCATATTTACATATTTATTATTATCCTAGGGGTCTGTATTTCATGAAGCTAATTATTATATATAAATTATTATATGTACGTGAAAATCTAATCAAATGGATTAATAATAATAAAACTAAAAAAACGTACACGCACTTATTAAAATCTTATTTTTTTAAAAAAGACAATATGTGTGCGTGTTTCTAGTTTATCTACCTCATATTACTTCCCTAATCATTTTTTACTTTTTAATAAATAAAATATATATTATGCATTACATGTAAATAAGTTGAGTTCATTTAATTTTTAGATTTAGCGATTAAGTAGAAGTTAATTTAAAAGTTTAAAAATTAATTGCTAAATGGGAGAAAATACAATAAACGAATTTATTTTTCTAGTTGCAGAACCTATTTATATATTCCGGTTAATATTAAGTAATTTAATTTTATCTTTCTGAAGATAATTCAAAATCAATTTTAAATAAAAGCAAATCTAAGATGATTACTTTTACTCATTTAAGTAAAATAAAATTTAAATTACGATTACATATTTGAATATATGAACCAGCGATTCCCGACGAGAGCTGCACACCCAAGAGAGCGGTTTGGATATTTTCGAAAGCAACACTACATACAATAAAATAAAATATATACAAAATAAACATTTTGTAAATAGACTCATTTTTCTATAACATATACTTCTTTACAGCCTTTATAAAATAATAACAATTTTATGCCGTATTTGAAAAAATATATTTATATTATGTTATTACAATTTGATTTATAAGTGTCAAATTTTCTGCACGCACAACTTTGAGATTATTCACTTCAGATAAATATATTAATAATTATTACTTATCATTTATTAAACTAAAGATTATCCCTAGCTTAGATATAAACTTTAAACGTCAGCTAAACATTAATCATAAGTGTCAAAATTTCTACATTCGCAATTTTGACACTATTCACTTCAGGTAAATACATTAATGATTATTACTAGTCATTTAGATTAGAGATTATCATATTATTTCTAGCCTAGGTAAAAACTTTAAATCCAATTAAATTTTAATATATCCATTTTTAATTAGTATAAACACATGGAATGATTGATTCATCTTTATCTCTCTGTTTCTATATGTAATATCACTTTTTAGACATACTTAATATGACTACTCTACCATGTATCCATTCCCAAAATGCATTTCATGTTGAACTAGGTATTTTGAGTTGGCCAGATCATAACTCTTTACATCTTCATTATCCTTGCTCAGTATATCATATATCAAATTACTGTGCATTTCACACCAAACCAACACTCTTTAGTTTATATTTTGAATATTTACATTTGTTAAAAGCCCTATAAAATACTAACTAACAACTCTTTTGGGGCAATCATATTATGTGGATTCTATATGTATATGCTTTTAGTCTAGAAGCATGATTTCAATGACAGGATGTTTTAGAGTTTCTCCTTTCGAAATAGTCAACAGCTAGTATATTAACCCATTTACATTTTGATGTCCTCCCATCTCTAATGGAAATATGAGTTTATAGTTTAATATTTTAATATTAAAAATCTTTATTCAGTATTATGAATCAATAAATTTTATTTGATTTATTAGAATTATAAATAAAAAAACATCCTCAAAGAATCATACTTAAATAGTCCAAATGTAGAAAAAATAATAAATTGAAATAAATAATGAGAACAGTAAGACTTTTCTTATTGGATGATTACAGCAAAGTTGATAAAATAAAATAAACAAAATCTTGGTTAATTGAAGTTCATTTTTAGAACCTGAATGAATTATTGTTAAGTTATCATAAAGCTATGAAATTCTCTTTTTAACTTTAAAATTGCATCTATAATTCTTAAAACATCACAAAAGATTTGTTGACGAAGTGTTTTTATTTCAAATTTTTCAACTTATATTTTTAAAAATTAAACAGTTTTAAAAAACCTAAATGTAACCATAAATATTTCTTTTTTTAAATTTATTATATAAACATTTAAATTAAACAGAAGAAATTTACACCCTAACACATGCATTGTAATGTTGTTATAATAGCTCAATGATATCTTGTTGAGTGCTAAGTAAACTCACAAACCAAAGCATAAGATAGAAACTTTTAAAAAGATAAGAGTTGCCATCTTACTTTTTGAACCTAAATTTAGTTATATAGGCCAATTTAAAGCATCTTAGTTTGAGGATGTGAATATTTTTTTTATTCACTTTATATCCATTAATTTCCTTTTATATATTAATGTTTGCAAAATTTTCCAATTTACTATATTTCCAACTATATTAATACATTAAAAACATTAAATTATCATGCATGACTCACTATGAGAAGGAAATTGATTTTGGAAGTGGATTAGAAGTTTATTATGCTTCATTTCTCATTTCCACATGTATACACTGTTTTGCTAAGAACTCAAATAAGCACTTGAGTATTAATCAAAGAACAGCCAACTCTTTGATTACATTTTTAGTTTGGCAATGAGTGTATTGTGGTGTGCGTTTGCATAATTGGTTTAATTAGTTACTATCTTTGAAAAACACCATGGCTGCAGATTGTAATACAGTTAAAAGTGGAATCCCTCATTTATTAAGATATTTCCAAATATATGTACATCTAAATGCAGTGAAACGTCCACTAATAGCAAGTATTATTTTTGAAAATCATGGTTATGCTATCTTTTTAAATATATTAACATATCATTGATTAAAAAGAACTTTACCATGTCATAACCTTATTCCAGTATGTTTTCATTTCATAAACAATCCTCACTCTTCAGATAAATTAATGGTATCCTCATCTGAATCTCTAAATTCATACTGACAATATAATAACTTTTACTGTGCAATTTTAATTAAAATTAGTGGCTGATTTATATGCACTCTTAACATTTTGTGTAAGGGTGAACAATGTACTTGTTATTGTACTGAAACATCAGCAGAAGTGCTTTTGGTTAATTTCTTAAACTGCCTCAACTGCTGTTAAATTGAAAAACAAAATGGAAACAAATGTCATCAACTCAAATCTCATAAATTCCGAATTTTAATGTTAGCAGTGTGATGGTCTGGGTTTTCCACCAAAAGAGGTGGAATGCATCTAACTATGGTCAGACTTAAGGTCTTTGGGTAGGATGCCATGAATGATGCAATGAAGTACCTAAACAATGATCATGTCTATCTCCAGTGAGCTAGCTCTAGGTTTATACATTAAATTCAGACACAATTTAGGCTAATTCATCCATCCCTAACCCCTCTTTCAGATTCCACACATGCTTCAGAATTCAAACTGAGGAAGAATGTTGCACTTGGATCTCTACAGTGATGAATTTACCTTATATAGCAATATCAATATTTTTATATGGGTTTCAATGAAGTAAAGGACTCGTTTAACCATACTATTATATTATAATGTAAAAGAAGGTGTGTGTGTGTGTGTATGTATGCACATATGTATGGTTATAAATTGATGAATGAATGGATAAATAACTTTGATAAACTAGAGACCATATAATGAAAATCAAATTAACAATATTTATTTGCAAACAAAGTAAAAATTAAAAAACTCTTTTAATAAAGAAAATAATTATATACATATGTGTGTGTCAAGTATCCCTATCATATTGGTGATTAAATATGTTCACTACTCCAATCCTTTCCCATGGTAGGTGTACATAAGTCACTACATATTTACAAAGTAGAACAAGGGATGAAAAAGGAAAATTATTAATTCACTGTTACAATGATCGCTTAGCTAACTAACTATTTAACAAGATTATATGAAGGTGTGTGCAATAGCTTCATAGTCTAATTCCAACTGTGGATGATCCATATTCTTTGAGGACCTCTCTTAACTATGTTCAAGTTTGATAAAAAAGAACATTCATGTATGAATTTCAATCATCATACTAAATAAACAAATATAAACAATTATTAGTTAAGCAAAAAAATAAACAAATAAACAATACAAACTCTGTCCTATAGCAAGTGCATGTTTTTGATATGGAGTATCAAATAAAAATCTTACCATTATTCCATATTGTAGTAAGGTTGATGATATTATGTCACTACAGAGGGAGAGTTAACCTAAATTGTATTCAATAAAAAAATTGTCTAACTTAACAACCTTCCTCTCTGCACTTTCTTGACTTCAACTACAATGGATTCTTCCACGTTATACAGATTTAGGTTTCCAAGTGCGGGAAGTGAAATAAATAAAAAAATACAGAATTCTACAAATGTATATGTAAAGTAAAAAAGATTACACAACAAATTAAGCCTTTCTTCAAGTCATCTTGCATGGTATTTATGAATTAGCCAACTAATGTCTCTGATAGATACAGTTCATCACTGTTCCAGTCATACTTCTACAGCAAGCCATGCATTATACATGGGGACTTCTCGGCAACAGATTTGGAATGATGTTATTTCCATATTCTGTTGTTGTTTTATTATGTATCGATCAGGACATTTAAGACAGAGCATGTGATATTTCAGCAGGCATTATACTATTGAACATTCAACCATCGCATTTCCTATAATCAGGGCTGATAACACTTTAGCCCTATGATACTACTGAATTAGTCAGAGTACATTGTTTTACAGTTCAGAAACAATTAAAATTTTCTTAATTCAGTGTTTGGTATTTAATAATTTTTATAAGAACAGAATTATTTTACCGATCACATATAACTATGCTGATGACATTCTATTTTGTTACTTATCCATATTTGAAGAATAGCATGGTCCTTTTTATTTTAAATGTTTATTTAAATCAGTTCAATTATTTTATCCCTTGCACAAATCTATTAGAATTCTTTTTGTTTAAATATCAGTTGCAGTTTCTTGTAATTCGCATTATAATGATCAAGCAAATAGTTAGTAGTGTTTGAATAAGCTATCCATGGTCTCTAAGATTTGAACATTCAATTTTCTGATGTTGTTATTCAACTTTTGTATTCTTTGAAAATAGTAAAAGATGATGTAAATGAGCTGTTTTAATATTGAAGCAGTCGATGTCTAATCATCATTGAGCTTCATGCTTCACCATCTACACTAACCTCCTGTGGGGCCTGCAATTCAGATCTCACCGTAAATATATGCAATTTAACCCACACACTGTATGCATAATGATTACAGAAATTAATAAAATTAAAAATATTTAGGAAAGTAAAACAGTAGTGTGCGTGATGCATATATATATATATATATATATATATATATATATATATATATATATATA
Organism: Epiperipatus broadwayi; assembly: GCA_028023455.1. Lineage (NCBI taxonomy): Eukaryota > Metazoa > Onychophora > Udeonychophora > Euonychophora > Peripatidae > Epiperipatus > Epiperipatus broadwayi. The sequence goes on from JAQFVV010000172.1 coordinate 1,299,714, forward strand.
TGAACGAAGTAATAATTCTATTATGTTTATTGCTGAAAATTAGACATTTTGTTAGATAAATTGTAAATATCTTTTTATATATTTGTATTTAATTAAACTATTGGAATGTAACAACAAAGAAGAATGGGGAAGGCTTGAAATACTGAAATTATCTTGATCTATAATCCGACTGTTTTCATTAATTAAAATTATAAACCTTAATTAAAATTCTTTTATTAGTTGTTTTCAAATCTTTAAAAATATATTAAATGGTATTTGGAGCCTTATCTGTTTTAAAAATATTTTACTAATTAAATGTTTTTTAAGAGATTACAGAGATAGAGCTGTGGGCAATGGAGATTGCATACTTGGTGGGATTAAAATGTGCATAAAAAGGGCATAGAACAAAAGGAGTTCAGTTTTTAGTCAGTTGAGTTGAGTGGAGTTTTTAGTTACTTTTCAAAGTGTTTCAAGAAAATAAATTTTAAGAAGCCAACCCAAGTTCTGCACTATGAAGTTTGAGTAGTGGACTCTTTCACCTTTCTCTTCTCTCAAAAAACTGTTTGCCTGTTGCTGCCATGTTCCATCAGACCAGTCGTACAAGATGACTGCTTCCACTGCATCTACTTGCTTGCTGAGGTAACCTCACCTTATGTAGAGCTGCCTTCATAAGTCAATACTTTTGTAATTTGTAATATATAGTTCAACCTTGTATTTTAATTTATATATTAATTTATAAGCTTCTGCTAATTTTGCTTTTAAACTCTCTCTCTCCATAATCTTTTACTAATATAATGTATTTTAATTTACCTTTCATGCTTAATTAACTTATATATATAACTGTATGTGGCTCCATTAAGATTTTATGTATTTTGTTTAATATATAGATATAATTTATTTTCTTTAATATGCCAAAATTGCCAAATTCGCGAGTTTGAAAAGGGGGAAAAATAATTGTTTAACTTGGAAAAAGGCTGGACTTCATTTAAAACCTATCAATAAAGTTTTGTTTATATTAAATAGAAATTGCTCGCAAGTTTGGTTTCATTTTAAATTTGTTATTCTTAAAGTCAATTAAAAACTTTTACTGTGAATGAATTCTGCTAAATGTACTGCTTTGATTTTGTCTTTAAAATTTCATTTTAAAAGATTGGGAACCTTGATTAATATAATTAATCCTTTCTTTCCTGCTGTTATCTAAAGGGCTAGTGTAATCCATAATACATAAATGGGAACCAAATTTAAATATAAATTTTATCAGTTTAATGCTATAGAAAAGAGTTATTATTTTATTACACTTTGTTAAATGACTCAGGATTGAAAACAGCTTATTGCGCAAGAGGTTAGACCATTTCCAAACTTAAATAATATTATAAAATTATATAAACATTGCTGGCATACCTTTCCCTTTATTCTGATATTTTATCTTTTCCATTTCTCGATTGTTTTGTCATTAGGGATGTCGGAAGCCTGAAGCTCCTGTCCTACTTTTCAAAATTGTTTGTAATCAGGGACACTACTCCCTGTGGAATGTGAGGCTTGCTGCAGATGACCGTACATCCAGCTCTGGTTTTCAAACCCAGCCTCTCCATCGATATTGCTCCACCAGAATGTGTGGGCATATCAAATCTAAGTTCGTTTCAAATATTCTTTTAAGATGATAAAATATCCCCAATCGCCATGAGGTCTTATTTCTTCATTGTATGCTAGTACCGTTATTCTTCTCTTTAATTTGATCATCATCCACCTAACCTTAATAAGTCACAATGATGTGTTAAAGATAATGATTCATTTCATAAAAATACATTCAGTTCATTGAGTTAAACTGCTTTCTTTTAAAAACTGTTATCGATTCCCATAGATGTAAATCTAATTTATATTAATGATTGTATAACTTATTCTCACAAATGTAGCGCATTGTTTGTTTCTTGTATACTTATTCTAATGACACTATGTCCAAACAATGCCGATCAAACATGTATAATGATTTTAAGATTGTAAATAAATGATTGAGACCATATATTTATATTTATTTGTCAAAATGATTAATGCTAAATTATAAGGTATCTTTCTGTACTCCGAATCTGTTCCGATCTTGTAGGTTGTTTTGGGCATCCACAATATTTTGTTAGTAAAAATTTATTAAATTGGCATATTAACTCTGCACAAGTTACAACACATTCTATAAAATTATGTTCATGAAATAATTAATAAAGAATTTTATAAAAACAAATCCCAAGTTTGTAAATGTATAATGTCACCCCAAGCATGAAAACATTTTTGTAATCTATATATATATATATATATAAGCGTTTGTTTAATATTTTATTAAATATATATATTTCATGGAAATCCTGGTTTGTTGTTTTTGAATTATTATTTTCTAGTTAATATTTAGAACTATTTTCTTTAGCTAATAGCTTAGCATTAGTAAATAACTATAATAAATTTAATAACTGGGCTACTCTGATCTCGATCATCATCATCAGTCTGATCTTATGCTCTACCGCTTTGATTCCGGGTCCAGAATTAAAATAATTGTACTATATCATCAGGATTATTGTTCATTGGGTCAGAGATTCGAAGAATAAGCAAATAGGTTAGAATTCAGGATTGCTCCAGACCTGTGTATCTCGAGCATGATCGGATTCAGGGTACTTTTGCTTAGGATTTGAATCTTGTTAAGTGAGCATACTATTTTGACCAGTACAATATGGACTCAGCTTCCATTGCCTAGTATACTCACATTTTATTTCCTTTTCCATCACTGTGTGAACCCTATTGTTGTGTGTACTATATTGATTATAAATAAAATAAAATTACTTAGTAGAATTATGCTTTCATCTTCCACATTGTTTACCTAGTGACTGTTTGACATTAGGTCATTACCATGTTTACTTAGTCTAAGTGTTAGATAAAGATGTATAATACACTGACATTGAATTCATTGTTTTCATACATATATATTAGTACAATTTCTTTTTAATTATGGTTTTCATCTTTCTAATAAATAAGGAAACTAATCTATCAAGATATTTCTTTAATATAATGAAAAATAAACATTTGTTGTGTCAGCATATATATATATATATTGAAACAGACATATATATATATATGGGGGGGAGAGGTATTTACTCCATAAATGAAAATACATGCTTAACCACCTATTAACTAAATTTGCATTATAAATGAGTTTGATTCGGTGGTGAGAATGAACAAAGGTTAGATTGTAAGCTACCCTTACAGCATCTTGCCTATTAATTATATTAATTTTATTTCTATTTATTAAAATAGTCTCCTTAATTTTTCTTTTATTATGGTTTCTCTCTTCAAGAAGAATCTGAATACTTTTAATATCAAACTTAAATTGATATTTACATGTTTTTTCATGATCCAAGAAAACTGAAGCTATCATTAAATCATTATTATCTTTCTTTTTACATGCTTGTTAAAAATTTCATGCTCCTTTAATCTTTTTTCAATACCGCACCTCATTCGCCTATATATGACAACATATCACATGATAATAGTCAAAGTTTAAATAAACACATAGATCAATTCTTAACTATAACGATTTACATGACTACATGATGACCCTTATATGACAATAATATCTATGTCAAAATGCTTTGATGCCCATCCTAAAGCTTACCACATTATTAATGATACATATATCACCATAATCTGATGATGGTTTTTCATCATTTCACTTGCAAAGAAATAAAAGGAGTCTCATCTGCAAAGAATAACTTATTTATTTTAGTCTAACATGATTTTGAATGGCCCTGCTTTAAAGGTCTGTCCATCACAACTGTGTTCAAATCAACTTTATATAATACCAATTCCTGATTCACAAAAGCAAAGATCTTATATATGATGTCACACACATTTATTAAGCTAATTTAATAGTTGCCTTAACATTATGAAATGTGAGATTGATACTTAAATAAAAATAGCAGGTTTACACTTTACAACTGCTTTATGAGGCTAATATATAACAATAACCAACTTGTAAAACAAATGTCTGATACTGTAGTAAGATAAATCAATTAAAGAGGATTTAAACACAGACTTTTATGCTTTTTTCAGGTATCTTCTCCATCTTATGTATTCAATACACATGACCACACACATGTGAATAAGACAATTGATCTCCAATATACAAATTTCATGCTGAAACAGCACTAATGATTTCATCAGATCATCATCTTCCACACGTACATATAATCAGTGTTAAATATATATATATAAAGACACATTTTGCAGGTTCATCCATGTTAAAACATTTTAAATATTAATATACCAATATTTTGACTTGATCACACAAGTCATCTACTGGGTGATAAAAGTAGAAAGACGTTGTAGAGGCGCTATAATCACTGTTTTGAAAAAAATGTTAAAGTTCCACCAATAGCAAAAATGTTAAATTAAGAATGTTTTTAAAAAAAATCTATCCAAATAGGAGGAAGTTTGCATGTATCATCTTACTTATTGATACAATCTGGCCTTTTAAGTATCTCAATGGCTTCTCTAATTTTGCATTGGTAGAGATTATCACATCTGGATATGATCCTGGTACTAGAAAAATCAATTTTATGACCTGAATCTATAGTATGGAGTGAGAGTGCTGATGATGATGAAAGTTGTTTAACTGCATTAGCATGCTCATCTCTCCTAACACTGATGTGATGATTACTCATACCTATGTAAGAAACTTTACAATTTTTACATAAGATTTGACAAACACCTCGAGATTCAAGAGGGATTGAATCCTTAGGCTTGGTTATTATATTGCTGATCTTTTGATGAGTAAAAAATATTGTATTTATAATATAGCATTTTAATATACATCCAATACTGTCTTTAATTTGTTTTACATATGGAACACAAATACTAATAGCTGATTTATCATCAATTTGTTTTTTATTTTGTCCATCTTGGGCTTGAAATAAGGCTTTTTTATATATAAATTTATAATTATAACTATTTTCTAATAAAACACTATTAATATAATTTATTTCTTTTTTCAGATGTGACTTATTTGAAAGGTTAATTGCTCTATTTAAAAGAGTTTTGGCTACAGAAATTATCTGAGTTGGGTAATGATGAGAATGAAAATGTAAATATCTGTACGTGTGTGTATTATTTCTGTAAATCAAAAAAGATAAACTATTTGATGTTCTGGTGACTAGAACATCAAGAAAAGGGAGTTTTCCACCAGACTCTGTCTCCATTGTAAATTTAATATGAGGACGCATATTATTTAAATGTAAGAAAAAAATCATCTAATTTATTTTTTTCCATGTTGCCATATGACAAAAGTGTTATCTATGTATTTGAGCCAAATGAGAGGTTTTAAAAATGATGATTCTAAAGCACGAATTTCTATATTTTCCATGAATAAATCAGCTATTACTCCTGAGATAGGTGAGCCCATAGGAGTACCAAAACTTGTCTATAATACTGTATATTGTATACAAAATATGTGTAAAAAAGACAATATTTAACCAAAGCAATAATATGATCTGGTAAATTGCATCGTTGTGAAATTATATTTAAAGCTTCATCAATTGGAATGTTTGCAAACAAAGACACGACATCAAAACTGACCAGAATGTCATTAGCATTATTTTTAAATTTTTTTAAAACAGAAGTAAAATGAAAAGTGTTTTTAATGTATGATTTAATAGATGGGATTATAGGTTTAATGAAATCCGATAAATATCTAGCTAAAATATGAGTTGGAGATCCTATTGCACTTGCTATTGGACGAAGGAGGTATCTGGTTTGTGAATTTTTTTGAAGTCCATAAACTTTTGGGCAGACACATGATTTTTCATGAGGAATTATTTTATTTTTTATCTCTGTTTCAATAGGCGATTTATTAACAATGGCTTTTGTTGTTTTTTCCAAATACGTAGTATGATCTCTTTTTCGATATTTTATTATGTAAAATGCAAGGTCAAAGAGGCATGGCATATTGCCAATAATACAGGCATCATCAGTAAGAAAGAGCCCTGTATTCCCCTTTCAAAAAAAATGGATTACGTAAATCAATGTGATGTTTATTATCTTATAATCAACATACTAAAAATCTCTTTACATAACTTTCATGATCACCATCTGTTTTGCTATGATTATAACTACAAAGTAGTTGAAGGCATGCTATGTTAAATGAATTAAACATATTATGTTTAAAAACAATAAATAAACTTTTCTAAACACACAACAAATGTATTTAGTTTGAATCAAACTTTAAAAATAAATTGTCTTAAGAATCTATACATATATAAGTACAATGTCTTAGTGAAAAAGTAATTGGTAACTGTTTTTCTTTCCAACATTCCTGCAGTGCCATCTATAAATTAATGCATGTGTTATGGAGCAACATAGTTTAGCTATTAAACCACAAAAGGTTTAAGACAGTAGCATGTCTGAATTGTGAGTTATGACATGAAATGGGACAGTATGTTTCATACCTTAACCCACGATGGAACGACACACATATTAAATTTTGTTTTAAATTGGGTAAAACTACTACCAAGACATTTGAAACGATTCATATTGCACATGCCAGTGCCATGTAAAAATATTTTAAAATGTATTGCAAGATTTTGTAATGGCAGAGAGAGTAACAAAGACGGTCGATAAAGATAAGAAATGCACTATTTACATGTCATGCCTTAATTCCTGCTTCAGATACACCAATGCCGTAAAATTTTCCCGGTAAATAGCTAAACTGCTTATACATGCTTTTGAATTTCTTTTATTGCTTTTAACACTAATTAAATAAAAGTGTGACCGATTATTTAGATGTTTATCAATTTTTTGAATCTCATAATGTACGTCTCCATCCACGCACATAAACAATCTCTGGAATACCTTATTGAAATTTTTGATCAATAATAATAATATATTAGAAATCTACAATGAATTTTTTTTGTAAATTATTTTTGCTAAAAATCTAATTAAATCACTGTTACGTTCTTAAATTAGACGTGATAAATATCTTTTTTATTTCAAAAATTGCTACTTTAAAATTTTTCTAGAGAAGAGAAATACTTCAATTAGAAGAAGTCAGTTTTAGATCCAGTGAAGAGGAAAAGTATTCAATGGGGATCTTAAAATCTGTCGTTACAATGTTCTTTGCTAGAAAGAATTTATTTTAAAAATTATGCTTTCAACTTTTCCAATTTTTTTTGATATCATTATATATTGTAATATTTTCTTAGTCATAAATTTAAATCATAAAAATGTTAAATCTCATATATAAAAAAACCCGAAAGTTCCCTATTTGATAATAAATTTATTTTAACTCTTCTGTAAGGAGCGCTTTTTTTTATAATAAATATCTAATATTTAATATATATATTAAAACGAATGTTTTTACAGACGCAAAAAATATCCTATAGAATATTAAAGTAATAAATAATATTTAAATATAGATACAGATGATAATAGATGGACAATTGAAATTTTAAACTGGATTCCAAGAGATTGTAAAAGACCCAAAAATAGACCACATGTGAGATGGATGGATGAAATAAGAAAGTGTGCAGGGGTGATATGGAGAAACGAAACTAAAGATAGGTAAAGATGGACTGAACTTGGAGAGACCTTCATCCTGCAGTGGATTGATAATGGTTGGTGATGATGATAACATTGTCTATACTAAACTTAATATAATTATCTTTTTCATATTATGTGGTCATGGGTATCAGTTGTATAAGATAGATTGGATAGATGTAGGAGTTTGAAAGTCTGAGTTCAAGTCCTTTATAATTAAAATAATAAATATGTCTGAAGTTTCTCAGAATAGCAATTGTCTGTAAAAGTCGTTAATACATTATGATTGTAAAGACGAAACAAATCATAAAAAATGAATTAATTCTCATCAGTATATATTCTTAGCATACAATTATGTAATTCTAACAAACTTATAATGTTCAAATTCATCTGAAAAGGTAAATCAAAATCTAAGAAAGTCTTAAATGCACTGAGCCAGCTTTCAGCATATCGCTGCCAAACTCATAGTGCTGAATATAAGTGCGCAGTTAGAAATATGCCTTTATATTAATGTGTTACCATATGTAAATTAGGCTCAGTATGTAAATGAAAAGATAAGATGTTCCATTTTTTCAATAATGGGACATATGATTCTTTTTTATTGATGAAATGTGGATCCTTTGCAATCATCCAAGCTGTTTTATATTTGATGCTATCATTCCTTTTGACGCATATTGTTCTTACAATGAAGGGTGATAAAGTGTGACTTGTAATAAGCTCATTATTGAAAAAGATCGACTTGTATTCACAATTTTGTTTAGCTTTGTTGTATAGATACATGTGATGGGCAATTCTCATTGATCTGTTGGCCCAAACTTCATCATAATATACAGAACTACAGAATGATTCAGGACATGAAATGTTGTATATGACTTGAGATGCAGAGAAAGTAAAATACACGATTTTACAGAACCAAAAAAAAACTATCTTCAGTTATAGATTGCACTACTTTTGTTTAATCTAATGGAGATTAAATTCAAAGGGTAAGAATCAAATAAAAGAATTTAATTTAAATTGAATTGAAAAATTATATTAATTTTATGAAAAAGCTAGTCTATATAGATGGTAATTGAATCATCTGATTACACAGAGGCAAAACTCTCCAGTAGCTCCACTCAGTGCAAGCCAGAGGAATCAATGGATGCAAGATTTGTGGAGCAACTGTATGGAGAGTTTTGCTCTGTGCTAAGCATAAAGGATGGTGATCATATGATGTTTAGTGGTTTCATCAGATTATGTTTATTTAGTCTTTTCAAGATCATTTGGATGTTTGATGACAATTGATGAATTTTGATATCATTTTAGTCTTGGAGATATCTATATGATGTCCAGTATCTAAGATATGGAGGGTAAATACTAATTATGATGCATGATCTTTTCCTGGATTCATATGCTTATCTCTTCTAGCACTAATAGACTATTCTTATATGACTTGACATACTCCAGAAAAGATTTCATAGAATATCTGAACTTCAAGAAGGGTCATATTTTTAAATTTGGCTAGAATATCCAAAATATTTTGTTCAGTAGAAAATGTTGTCTCAGTATTGTTGCTTTTCAATACATTCCTAATGTGATTTGTTTTTTGCTTTAAAAAGATGTCAACAAATAAGATTAACAAATTGTTAAAACAGTAGCAGCTTTATCTATACAATACCGCCACCTAGTGTAAGCCGTAGTAATCAGTGGATGGTCTAGCTTGCACTAAGTGACAATATTATATGGACAAAGTTACTTCTGTTTTTACAATAGATTCTACTGTATTATAATAATGTTTATTTAATTTTTTTTCTTATTGTCATCAACACCCTTCCACAGCCTTAATTTGTCATATGACTTATTTATAGTTTTTATTTAGATAGAATAAATACCCATTTACTAACACATAATGGTGTCTGGTCACCAGTTACTGGGAAAAGCCAACAAACTACTCATTTACTGAACTAGTAGTGTGAGTACCTATCTAATTCAACTATTTAAAAATACCAAATATCCATTCTCTGACCTGTAATAGATAATTAAATATTGAGCTATGTAAAGAAATTCTGAACTTGCTTACAAAAAATTAGTGTTTTTAAAAAATCTATAAGCTCCATCTGGGATCTGAATCCCATGTTGCTAATGCATCTAAGATTACCCTTTGAGGGTTTAAGCTGATGGTGTAAGAGACTTTATTATTTTACGATTATCTCTAAATGTTAGAATGCTTATGATGTGAGACTCAATAAAATTTTACTATTGACTATAATATCTTATTTCAAAGATATACTGAATTTACCTTTGGAAAAAAAAATTAGAATAAATATATAAACCATTATATAATTACATATATCCAGTAATGTCCTCTGCTTAAAAGTCTATATCTCAAAAATAGCCAACTTCAAAATGATACCCCTTTGAAGTTGTATGCTAAACAATGTTAAATATTGAAATACAAACCAACTCAAACACAGAACATGAAATTTTAAATAAGCAAACGATCTTAACATGCTTACAAACTTATTAAAAACAAGTTTGTTTTAATAAGTTTGTAAACATGTTAGTTTATTAGCAAAATTTAAGATCGTTTGCTTATTTAAAATTTCATGCTCTGTGTTTGAATTGGTTTATATTTCAATATTTAACATCATTTCTCATACAACTTCAAAGTGGTATCATTTTGAAGTTCGCTATTTTTGAGATATAGACTTTTAAACAGAGGGCATTACAAGAGAATATACATGTAAATGGAAAAATATGGGTGATTTAGTCTGTAAATTATATAAGGAAGGAATAAAAAATATTAGGCATCTGTTAATTGAATGTAAATGCTTGAAAACAGAAAGGGTACATATACTGAACTTATGGGAGAATAAATATGAACAAAGTGATTATACAGAATGTGGGTTATTGGTTTTTATGTTAAGTTTGGGAAAAGATGAGGGGAATTTAGATAAAAAGGCCATAGAGTTGACAAAGATTATGTTGTGGAAATGGGATGGAGCAGAATATGGGAAAAATTAGACTGGGGAATGGAAAAATAAAGTGGCTAACAGGTTTCTCTGGGCATAATTGCTGAGAGATTCTTGACTTTGTTTAAAGAGAAGCTACAGTACATCACATCACATATAATGGTTTATATATTTGTATGATTATTTCAGTGTTAACGGTAACTTTCTTTTCATATATATATATATATATATTTTGGGGTCGTAAAATTTTATTTGTTAAAAGTATAAAAAAAGGGAGAAGGGGGGGGGGGGGCAAACTGTAAAAAAAAAAAAAAAAAAAAAAAAAAATAATATTAGGATATATATATATAAAGAACTATATCACCCGCATATCAATGAAACAATTCTGTTCAATCACGGTGTCAGTTATTTATAAGTGTTTACAAATTATCAGAAAAAATGGTTCTGCCTTAAACTAGCTTGTCATCGACATAAAAGGACAATAAATATTTAAACAACCATAAATAAATGCAAAATTTAAATTATTAAAACTCCAAATTAGCATTCTCTTTTTACTAAGAGAAACTCTATACATTTTGATATTCACATTTTAATATTTTTTTTGCATTATTGCAAATATAATTTGAATTATAATTTAACCTTTTATTTTAATATTAAAACCTTTATTTAAAAACAAGTATATAAATTTAGGTTAGATGTAATTAGAGGAAATTTGAAGCTAGACTTTTAAGCCCCCTTCAGTTATCCACTCCATCTTATACAATAACACATCACACGATCACCATTTCTTATGCTTGTTCATAGCTGTTATTAAAACAGGCAAAACTCTCCCTACAGTAGTGCTACTCAGTGCAAACCAGAGTAATCAATGGATGCCAGAAGGCTTATGCATAAAATCTCTATCTAGTGCATACTCATCCAATATGCCCAGACTAGTTTCTGGCTTGTGGCCTTCATCAGTGAGAAGCAGTGCTCTCAAATTTCAAGACTCCTCACTGAAAAAATCTACGAGCCAGAAACTAGTCTGGGCAAATTGGATGAATAGGCATTACATAGAGATTTTATGCCCAAGCCTTTTGGCATCCATTGATTACTCTGGCTTGCACTAAGTGGCACTACTGTATGGAGAGTGCCTGTCTTAATAATACATTGACCACATACATATGAAAAAGATAAATAGATCTTCAATTTATATATTTCATACTGAACCAGCATTCTTCATTTGATCAAGATCATCATCTTCCTTACACACATATATAACAGTCTCAGTTTATATTAGATAGAAAATCTCTAAATTTCAATAGGCAGGTTCAATCTTCTTCATTCTCCAACTCTTCAACCATCCACATCACTAAAAATCTGATAGTGGATGCTTGCCAATATTATTATCATATCCACATTAACTGTTAGTCATCCTAACCCCTCTCCATTCTTATAGTCAACATAGCTATGATAATCATATTGGAAAACAAAGGCTTTGAACCTGCCATCATCAAATTGTCAATAATATGGAAGTCTGAAGTGTTGGTGAGTGGGGAAGTTTGAAGCCTATCCATTAAAATTTGAAGATTTGCTATCTTAATATAAATTGAGCACTGATTATATATATGTGTGGAAAATGATGATCTAAATCAACTGATGGGTGCTGGTTCTACACAAATACATATATTGGAGATCATTTATATTTTTCACATTTATATGGTTATATAAGACAGAGTGGATGACTAAAGAAAACTTGAGTTAAATCCCCTCTAGTTAAGATTTTTATTTATTCTATATCATGAATCAACAAATTATACTTGATTTATTATAAATATATATTTACAAATGAAAAACATTCTAAAATTATATTTAAACTTTGCAAATATGGTGGGGGGGGGGGAGAAAAAGATACATAACGAGAACAATAACTTTTTATTGGATGATTGTTGCAGTGCTAGTAAACAAAATAAAATCTTGATTAATTGAACTTAATTTTTAAAACTCGAATGAATTATTGTTAATTCATTATAAATCTATAAAATTCTGTTCTAAAATTTTAAATTGTACTTATAATTATTACAATATCACAAAAGTTTTGAATTATGATGTTTGATAAAGCATTATCGAGGATAGCTTCATTTTTACCATGACTACGAATTTTGTAACCTGCACTTTAAAAACTAAAACATGGTTCCTGAGCTGTAGGAGACAAATCAGTGAGATTGATTCATTATGCTCTAATTGCTGCAGACAAGATGAAATGTTTGACCACATCATCCACTCCTGCACCAGACTTGGGAATATTAAAATGTTTATCTATCAGAACTCTATAATGGACTTCTACAAGATTATCTCAATTAAGGACTGCCTGCATTCTGGTGATTTCCCAACCATCAGACTGTCGATTTTCTTGACATTCTCTGTATGGTTGGCTAGATGTAAGAAACAATTTACTCGGTCTTTTCCAGATATTGATTCTTATTTTCTACAAACTCTTAAAAAACTTAAAGACAGAGTCTTATCTACAAAATTTTTATATGAAGAAACTTGGAAACTTTTTCAGCTTTCTAGATAAAGTCCTTGATGATCAAAATATCATGTATTAATTTATTAAGTTTTGTCCTTTTTTACCATGATGTTATCAGGTAATTATTAATTATGCCTATAGTATACTATTTGTAAACATATATTATTTGTTCTAATAAAGTTATTTTAGAAAACATATTCAAAATAAATAAATAAATAAAAATGTGATCACGGAAATGTTTCTTTTTTACTAATACAATACAGATCTTTTTGTAAAACTAGTAATAAATATATAAATAAAAAATACAGAAAATATACAACTTTTTTACTTATCATTATCAACAATAGATGAAAAGTTTACAAATTGTTTTGTAACTGTTCTACCGATCAGCTACATTGCCATATCGTTTCTGGTACTTTTTCTTTAGAATACTAATAACAATAAGATATTTTACAATTAATAAATCAATATTTACATTAGTCCTAGTTTCAGCCATCAAACGAATGTATAATCAGAAAACTAGCATTACAGATAGCCACAAGAGAGTGAACAAAACCTGAAAAGGATTGCAACCCTATCAAATACTCTGTAATATTTACTCTTTGATCATTGGTACCATCTTTCAATTTATATCTTGAAGATCATTATTACTAACAACTGAACATATTTGGGAAAGTATAAATAAAGGTTAATTAAATCTTGATTACTCTTTGGCCATCGGTACTGTCTTTCAATTTACATCTTGAAGATCGTTATTACTAACAACTGAATATATTTTGGAAAGTGTAAATAAAGTTTAAATTTTTCTCAAAAATATTTAATAATTTAGATAGTCAATGGAAACAATTCAATAAAAACTATAAGTAAAATTCATCACGATATAAAACTTCAGATAAAAAATGTTTTCTATTTTAGATATACTTAAAACATTTACTCCGCCATTTCTCTTTGAAACACATGGATAAAAATATCTGAAAAAGACAACTGTATAATTAAAAGCAGATATAATGTTCTCATTTACTTGAGAACATTTGGGTAAACATGACATTATAGTTATTCATCTTATCTCTAAATTTTGGCAATCTTTAGCAGTATACTTACATATGTAGGTTCAATTTGTGGTAAAAACGTAGTATTGATTTATTAATTAAAAAAATTCTGAAGATGTCAGTACTCCACATAAGCACTGACTAGAGCTTTTGAGAGCTCTGATTGGTTGGTTTTTTGAGTTTGGGAGTATCAACAAACTTGTGAACTCTCATTCTATTGATATTTAAGATCAGCAAAAAAATGCGTAATTTCTAATATTAATTTAAATATTTAAAAAAAATATTTTTATAAAATATTTATATAATAATTATTAAAAAAGAAATATATTTATGTTTATACTTAGATTGTTTTTAATACAAACATAAAGTAAGTATTTTCAGAGCATGAGATCGAGTTGGGTCACAATTTTGATCACTTGACAATAAAGTAGGTTGCACTGAGCGTAACGAATCCAAAGAGAAAATTTCAAACAACACCCACATGATAAATAAAAAAGATTTATGTGTTGCATGATTACACAAGTGGTATATGTAAATTTATAAATTTGCATATTAATTAATATATACATTCATTCTTTCACATACCTGTTCTTGTTCTGTGAATATGATCACCCTGACTGAAAGCAGTGCTAAGCTATAAATCTGTAAAGTAGTTATAATTTTGTCATCTTTCTTGTATAATGGACCTTCCCTCATTATTGAATTACAAATGAATAAGGAAAGAAAACCTATTGAGTTACTTTTCATTTTAAAAATAGAAATTAAAAAAATTGAAATAGCAATAAAAAAATTATGCTTATTTCATGCTTGTCAAACATGATTGAATTGAATTTTTATGATATTCTAATAATTATAAATTCAATTTCAGATTTTGTAACAGGTTTTTATAAAGTTATCATGATTCAACAAAAATTCATTCAAGTTTTACAAATCAAATTCAAATAACAAAGATTTTGTTAATTTACTCTTAACAATAAAGTTATATAACCAGCCAATAAATAAAATCTCTCTTGTTCACATTAGGTATTTTACTTTATAATTTTTGTTTTATATTTACAAAGTTGAAATATGGTTTTTAAAGATTTTTCAATTTGTAAATTTATATTTCTAACAAATGAAGTGCAATTTTTAAATAAAGTGTTAAATATTAAAATCAAATGTTGAATATTGTTAAAAAGTGCTACCAGAGAAAATCCCAAATATATCATCCTGCCAAAGAGATAACTAAGATTTAAAATCTATATTTGGGCTGAGGATAATTTTTAATTTAAGAATTATTAGTAAAAATCATTAATGTATTAATATGGGAGGGATGATGTGAAAGTTATGGTTGAGAAAATTTGACACTTGTAATAAACTTTATCAATATTATGTGAAATATTCTAAAAGACTAATTTATTACAAGTATAATGTGTGTGTCACCATTTTTGGGAATCTGGCATTGATTATTATTTTTGGACACATTTTATTGTTGCATTATTCCAAAATATCTGATGTTATCATTTAAATTTAAAACAAATGACATACTTTTGTTTCACATCTTGATTACCGAGTTCAACTTTTCTAAAATAATGACTGTATATAATTAACTAGTTATATATAGAGCTCGCAAAATAAGCTCTTAACAAGATCTGAGAATATCCTCAACCCCAGACCAGTTTCTGCTACTGGCATCATCAGTGAGCTCTATATATAACATTTGTAAACACAAGCTTATTAAATTAGGTCATGTGACATCTGCCTTGATTTTTTTTTGGAATTAAGTTTAAATGGGTCAACTTTTTTACAGCTTATATTTTAAAAAGCTGACATTTGTCAGATAGATTGATGTATAATATTTCTGTAGTGTAATTTTCACTATATCACTCTCACACAAGGTTTGATCTGGTTTCTATTCACTTTTAACATATTGAAGAGGGATGTAATCGTAAACCCATGATCAAAGACAAGGTGTTAAAAGTGGACAGAATCCAGTCTCTACCTTATGTGAGAGTGTGCAGTAAAACTACAATACAGAAATATTATTCATTAAGTAGATAATCTCTAGTCTAATGAATGACTAATAAAAATTATGAATATACTTCCATTGTGTGGTGAGGTTGGCAAGTTTGACATTGACTCTTATCTATTAAACTATAGTAATGGGCTATCTTTTTATATATATACAGTATATACCAATGATAAAGATATCTGTAAAAAATTATGATCTGGGATAACTGATGAGTGTTGGTTGAGCATAAAATGTGCATCTTGTGAATCATATATATTTTATGTTTATAGTCATGAGTTCATGATTACACCCCTCTACAAGATGTTAAAAGCGAATAGAAACCAAGAATCTTGCGTGAAAATGGTGTAGTGAAAATTATACTAAAGAAATATTATTCGTCAAGTGGATAATCTCTAGTATAATGAATGCCGAATAAAAATTATTAAGATTGAATAATAATTTATTCTACAAATAGGCAAATTTTACAATTTAAATTTTGCACGTTTATATTCTATTTATTTTTTTCACTTTTGAAGTCTACTTAATAATAAAATGTCTTTTATTTAATGAATGTTTTAATTCTTTATATATCGCAATAAGACCAATATTTTAAACAAAACTATAATAATGATATATAAATTCAATGCTAAAAAAATTCTCCGCCTCGCATTTATTTCTAAAAGAGTTTCAATTTATTTTTATGCAGTTTTGATTTGAAATTTTTTACTCTAAAATATGAACTTCGCACAATTTCTTTTTCCACCAACAAGGTCATTTAAAAAAGAAATATACAGTTTGCCTTTGAAATATGAGAAATAATCAACTATTATAAGAAAATAATTGCAATTTAATCAAAGAGAAAAAAAATTGCAACCTTAGGCAGAAAAGTTCAAGAAAAACAAGAATATCGTTAAAATTCTCAAATATTTTACTAATAAAATAATGGTTATGTTTATTAATTTTCTTTTTTTGTAAATCTTTTTCTTTTCAATTTTTATAACATGTAAATTAAATCATGCATTTTATAAAGACGTAAAATGAATAATAATTGACCCCTAATCTAATATGAACATTATTACTCTTAGTGCGATTAAAAAATGAGATCAATAAAACATCGCATGATCACCAATTTCCTATGATTACACAAGCTATTAAAGCAGTAATGTGATGTGATGTATTGCGGCTTCTCCTTAAACGAAGTCAAGAATATCTCAGCAATTATGCCCAGATAAACCTGTTAGCCGCGTTATTTTCCATTCCCCCACTCTGAATTTTCCCATATTCTGCTCCATTCTATTTCCACAACATAATCTTTGTCAACTCTATAACCTTTATATCTAAATCCTTCTTATCTTTTTCCAAACCAGCATAAAAAACAATAATTCACTTTCTATATAATCACTTTTTTCATATTTATTCTTCCATAACTTCATTATTTTCTATTCCTTCCTTACATAATTTACAAAATAAATCATCTATATTTTTCCATTTACATGTATATTCTCTTGTAGCTAAAGATCCCGTTGGAGCCTTAAACAATAAACTACTTTCCTTACTGTTATCATATATTAACTCACACCTAATATTCTGTTTATTTCTATATATATTTAAACTCTTTTTACTCTCCATACTATTTCTCCATCTCTCTAACTCCCTATTCTTTATTAATAAATCTATTCTTTTATCCCATTCCTTACTACTATAACAGTCAACAATCCTCTTAATACAATCATCCCATCTTTTGTATAAATATACTGATATAAATTATTTATCCAAATCTTTTGCATACCACATTACCTTTCTCACTCATCTTGTTATCTGCCCTTTACTCATAACCCAAGTAAATACTATTTTGGCTATTCTTTTATTATCCATAAACTGCAATCTACCAAACATTTTCATTTTACTTTCTGCATCTCTCATATGAAAACTTGACCATCCCATTTCTCTTTGAATTGCCTCCCTTGCTGTCCATACATCTGCATCCAATGCATGTCTTCCTACTTCCCTTTGAACTTTTTCTAAGTAACTTAAAACCCCATTACTAACATATAATGCATCATTACCATATGTTAACCCTGCTACTGCAACTCCTTTCCATATAATTCTAGCTACGTCATATTTATTATAT
Source organism: Epiperipatus broadwayi (assembly GCA_028023455.1). Lineage (NCBI taxonomy): Eukaryota > Metazoa > Onychophora > Udeonychophora > Euonychophora > Peripatidae > Epiperipatus > Epiperipatus broadwayi. Next base: position 1,317,889 of record JAQFVV010000172.1, read on the forward strand.
GAAAACCCCATAAAATCCCCATCTAGTTAACCAAAAAGATAAAAGGTGACTGCAGGAAAGTTGTATTAGATCCCAAGATCTGGGTGCAGCAATCTCAGATCCAATGCCCCTCACTGATAAAAGCCACAAGCTAGAAGCTAGTCTGGGAATATTGGATGATTAGAGAATAAGTAGGGATTTGATGGTAGCATCCATTGGTTACTATGGCTTGCACTTGGTGGCATTACTGTATGAAGAGTTTGCTACTGTTTAACAGCTTGTGTAAGTATAGGAATAATAATCATGTGATATTTTAGTGGTTTAATACAATCCTTTCCATATGATGATGATGGTGACTATGGTTATTAAAAACCCACAGACACCAAAATATATGAATACTGAATTGGGTTCAGGTCTATATGTCTATACAAGCGAATCAGCTTGGATTGAAAACATTGTTGTGTTTTCATCTCGGGTTCATAGCTTTATAGTTACCTAAAGAGGTACAAGGTCACTGCTGGAGAGCTGAATTACATTGCAAGATCAAGATGCTGTGCTCTCAGGTCTGAGTCTTCTCACTGATAAAATCCACAAGTTAGAAACTAGTCTGGAGATATTGGATGAGGAGGCACTAGATAGGGATTTTATGCACAAATCTTCTAGCATAGCATTAATTACTGAGTTCACTGGGTGGCACCACTGTATGGAGAGTTTGCTATTGTTTTAAAGTAATATCGGTCTATAGTTTTGGCTATTTAGCATGAATAACTGAAGTTTCAGAGATGAAATCAAATCCAACTAGGAAAAAAAACATATTGTGTTCTCACTGCTGAGAATTATGGTTTAATGGACTTGAAGTTTATTATCTAGTGGTTATAATCGATGGATTATGTTTTTTTATGCTGAAATGAGTTATTTTCCCATCTCATAAACAGAATCTATACTTTTTATTATTTTTATTACCTTCTGTTTTGGTGTAAATTTTTCTCTATGATTTGTTTGTTTGTATGTTTTGTGCTGTTTATTTACTTATATCTAAATTGATTAATATCTTAATTGATAAAAAGGAATGTCGATTGATTCCAGTTACTTGAGAAATTCAAAAACTACATGGAACTTTAGGGTTTGAACTTGGGTCTCTTACTCTGTCACTCCACTATGCAGGAAATAAAGCTAGACTCAATAGCTAGCATCATTTTGAACTAAGGAAAGAAAACAATCATAAAAATTTATATACAGAGCCACAAGATGTACCATATTTTATTCCAATTTTTTCTTTAGTACATCATACATAAAATATAATAGCACTTTTGTTGATATACTCTGATTCCAATAGAATATACATTATTTAATAGAAGCACAAGTGTGTGTCACTTCTCAACATGCACATGTATGTAATAGGGACCATATAATACTAAATCATCCATGCACTTTACTACTCTTACACAATGCTTTATTTACCACCCTCTTTTCCAGTTTACAGTTTTGATTGCCCTAGCAATCTTCTTCAGAACTTTTATATCTCCAAACTGCTAACAGTTTACAATTTCGATTGTCCCAGAAATCTTCTTCAGAATTTTTATATCTCTGAGCTTCAACTGCTAACAATTTACAGTTTTGATTGCCCCAGCAATCTTTTTCAGAACTTGTATACCTCCGAACTTCAACTGCTAACAGTTTACAGTTTCGATTGCCACAGCAATCTTCTTCAGAACTTGTATATCTCCGAACTTCAACTGCTAACAGTTTACAGTTTTGATTGCCCCAGCAATTTTCTTCAGAACTCATATCTCCTAACTTCAACTTCTAAATTACAGTAGTAAATTGCATGGATGATTTAGTATTATATGGTATACATTTAGAAATTCAATAAGAAAGAGTATAATTATGTAATAGAATGCTTTTTAACGTGTATATAAATTAAGATTATAGCATAAAAAGTAAAAATAAATAAAAATATGATTATTAATAATAAATTGAAGGATCACACACACACATATATATATATACTGTATGTGATCAATTATTCATATTCACTCAAAAAAAAATACGGTTTATACTTACAAAACATTTTATTACATGAAACATTGTACCACAACAAACTTGGGAAAGAATAAAAACAAGGAAATCATTAATATATATATACTTTCAATGCATATTGAATAAATATTATTGATAAATGCAATCATATATAATATTTTGAGACAGCAAAATGGCTGTTGGCATAGCATAAAATTTATTAAATTTTAATAGTTTTGTTTATTTACAATTTTTTTTTGTTAGTTTACATTTTTCTTTGAATAGCGTATAATTGAAGTAGTGTATGTTGATATAAAATAGGTCATAGTTTCACTGGACTGCATTGAAGGTCATGATCAATAAGACAAAAAAGGATAAAATTATAGTGTTGGAAAGGGAAATCCTTAAGCCTGAAGGCACCCAGTAAGAGTCAAAATGATTTCCCAATATTTCTGGATTATATGATATAGCTGGATGTCTATTCCAATTGACGATGCTCAAAAGAAGAATCTGAAGCTGGAAGAAAATGATCAACAGAATCCATAAAATGTCGAACGAAAGACAGCTTGCTACAGTAAAGACTAAGCAGAATTAATTACATCATGTCTGACAAGAGATTAAGGATGGTAAGTTTGATAGGGAGATTACCAATGGCAATGACAGTATGAAGGAAATGTATCACACAGAGACAAACTCTCCATAGAATAGTGACACTCAGTGCAAGCCATGCTACTACTGTAAGAAGAGTTTGGCCTCCCTGTAAACAGCTTGCACAAGCACAAAGAATAGTGATCATGTGATCTTTGGTTGTTTAATACCAATGCTGCGCAATAGGATTATGGTGACTATGGTTATTAAAGAACCAGACACCAAAAACTATGGATGCTGAACTGAGTTCAGATCTGTATGACTATACAACCTAATGAACTTGAATTGAAAACATTATTGTGTTTCCATTTAGGATTCAAAGTTTTATAGTTAGCTAATAAGGTAAAAGATGGCTGCAGGAGGATTGCATTAGATCCTAGGATCTGGATGCAGTGTTCCCAGATTCAAGGTTCCTTACTGATGAAAGCTACAAGCTAGAAACTACACTGGGAATATCGGATGAGTAGGCACTAAATAAGGACTTGTGCATAAACTTTCCTGCATCCATTGTTTATTCTGGCTTGTACCGTGTAGTACTACCATATGGAGAGTTTTGCCTCTGTGAAAAACAGCTTGTGTAAGCATAATGAATGGTGATCATGTGATGTTTAATGAAATATGTCAGGGTGATAAAAAGTATTGCAAAGACTAATGTTGATTATTAATATCTGCTGGTATCACTTTGATTTTATAGGTATTTATTCAATATTACTATAAAGCAAGTTTGTGTTCTAGAAATTCAAGAAAGTGTATTAACTTGTCAGAAATTGGGTATGAGATTACTTTTATTAAAAAATTGATGATGGAAATTGGAAAGTTAAAAATGGAAAAGAAAGAAATGCTGTTTGCCATTATAGATTTGAAAAAAAAAAAGGTGCACTGGTATAGTTGAATAATAAATAAGCTTTTGTTGGTGCCAATTTCTACCCATTGGTGGCACTGCCATCACATATTACAATATATAAAATAAATTAAGCAATTACCTTTAAAAAACAAAACATCTGGTGAGAAATTTTAACAGTGATGACAGCAAACAGCTTAAATGAAACAAACAAAAAAAAAAAAAAAACAAAGTAATAAAATTTATTTAGAAAACAAGCCTGAAAATAATGTATTTAGTAGAATAGTGTGATGAATATAATCATCATGTAAGAAATTAAACGAGCAATGATGGCCAATACTAATTTACTTTCTCATTAAATCACATAAAATATTGCTAGCACTGGTTTTAATCAGTGTGAACAATGAGCTTGCATTTCCTTAAAAAGTTTCTGTATGTCCAGAAGGTGTTGTTTTTAATTTAAGACATGATTTCAAGTTGGCATCAGTAATTTGATTCCTTAATTTACATTTAATAAAATTCATGTTAGAAAATGATTGTTCATATAAGTATGTAGATCCAAAGATATTGAGAATACCAAATGCAAATTTTTTCAACTCATGATATGAATCTGGAAGACTATTCTAAGTAGTACAAATCATAGAACCTGCCTTCTGTGGACTTTTTATAGCACTCTGCTTTTTCTGTGAAAGCAGACTATATTTTTCTCTTTCTAGTTCTTCCATTTCAATAACAAGATAAACAAACTTGAAGCTCTATAAATCTTTGCATGTCAAGTCCAGCACTTGTACTTCAATATTACCCACATCAAGTGGTGAAACTTTTAATTCTCTCACATTGGCATTAAGAGGATTCATATTAAAAACTAGAGTTGATGTTTTCATTTCTAAATTCCTGAAACTTTGAAGGAAAGATTCTCTCATGCTTAAAATTGTTGTCTTAAAATAATCTTTGTTAATGAGGGCATTGTTTTCTCAATGATATTAAAACAAGTTTGGGAAATAGACTAAAGTTCCCCTCTCTAAATCTTCAACAAATAGAATCAATTTCTTTTCAAACAAAATAATTTTTTATATAATTGAAAAAGCAGTATTTCCCTTACCTTGTAATTTACAATTGAATTGATTCACTTGTTATGTAACATTGACCATGAAATACAATTTTTACAATCATTGATCTTCTGTTATCCCTAAATATTGAATGCTCTTGTGGTCAATAAATAGTTTGATTTCATTTATGCAAAATGTTTTAATATGTTGTCTCTGGAAACTCATCGACCCCTGTTATATTGGAAAAGATCTGAATACTCACTCTCCATTTCTCATAGCAACTCTTTAAATTGTCAATTGTTAAGTCCTTTTGCTACAATAAAATTAATAATCTTAATTACCAAGTCCATAACTTTACTGATTTCTTCTGGAAATGTTTGTGCACAAAGTGCTTCCTGGTGAAGTATATAGTGGAAAGTAATCACTTGATGATTAATGTTTTCTTTTAAAATTGAAACAAACCCCCTTTTTGATCCCATCATACTTTTTCCCATCGGTTGCAAAATGACACACTTTTATCAAGTATGATATGGTTTTTTTATGCATTCAATGGCATCATTTGCTATGTCTTCTCCTCAGGTTTGGCTCTTGAGTGGCAACAATCTTAAAAAATTCTTCTCTTGGATCCTCAGATGATTATATACCACATGTAAAGGGAAATCTAGGCTGTATCCTTGATGTTGCAAGACTCATCCACTGCAATAGATAAACTGAAGATAATGTTCTTGATTTGTTAGTTGGCTACATGTAATGCCATTTTGACTGTCTTATCTATCACTGTTTTGTAATGGCATGTTTTTAATTTTATTTAAAATCTGTTTTATTTTTGAAATCATGAAGATGATCTAACAAAACAATATTTTATGTACTCACCATCTATAAATGTTTTTTCTCTCTAAGTAATTTCCTGATTTACTACAAGGCTTGCAAGAATAACGTTATTGGCAGATTGTCTCCAGTAATCAAATACAGAATTTGTATTTCGCAATATTTTTCTGAAGGTCTTCAATTGCTCTTTTTCTCATGGCACTGATGGAATATTTTATGACAAATGTGGCATGATTTGTTGTGAAGTGTCTCTCCAAATTAGATTTGCTGTTTTGTATCAGGATTTTTTGGCAAATAAGAAAGGTTGGAAGGCCCTCTGAGTTATGATATAATGCTAAAGATTCCATTCGGTTTTAAAATCACAATGCTCAGCTAATGTTTTTCTTGGTCTTTACTTTGTAGTCATGTTGTAAAACACATTAAATATTGCATTTTATTTAACATGTTTTATCCATGTTTGCATAACTACAAAAAATAATTATACGTTCCTCTTCTAGATTACGCATATTTACATTCCACTATTGCAAATATTGTCTTGTCCACTAGAGGGCAACAGTGTAACAAAGATTATGTTGTGGAGAGGGGATGGAGCAGAATATGAGAAAAATTAGACTGGGGACTGTAAAATTAAGTAGCTAACAAGTTTTTCTTGGTATAATTGCTGAGAGATTCTTGACTTTGTTTAAGAAGAAGCTACAGTACATCACATCACTAAATTTTGCTAGACTTATACAACAAATAAAATCACAATTACCTTAATAAAATCTTTTAAAATTTTTATAAATTGAAACTATGATCGTTTTATTTTTAATTTTACTGTAAAGTAGGGGGTCTATATATCCTGTATTTGTCCTGGTTTTATCTTTATCTCCTATGATTTTTTATTTCATATTTGCAATATTTTTTTTTGAACGTGTGTACCGATTAGGTCCTGCGGAAAAATATAGACATTACTGAAGAGCCATATATATATATAGAAAGAATCACATATGATTCGCAAGCCACAGTTTGCCAACCCCTTCCCTAGAGCAATTGCTGATGGCCATTTCAGCACAAAGTGCGATATGAAAATCATTTGTCTTTTTCAAGAATTAAATGGGAATTCTAAACATATATGTAAACAATAACATAAGCATATTCATAATGGGTGTATATTTGGTATTTAAAAAATATAAAAATATATGTAAATGAAGACATTTTTGCCTTTGATTACTTTGACATTTATTTTATTAAGTAATAAATAAAAATATTTTTATGTATAACTATTTTGGCATTTAACTTTTTTAACTATTCATTTGAAAACTTTATTTAAATTTTTTGACATATTTTGCATATATCTCGATTGTGTTATAAATATTTAAGTAATAAACATCTTAAAATATTTAACATAAAAATAGAAGCGATTTGAAATAGAAAAAAAACTGTGAAAATGTATTCATAATTTATTACTTATCACAAATAAAAAAGTTATTTATTCTTTGTCATTTCATTTATTATCTGATCAAATTTCTTTAATGATATGAGTGTCTTTCGTAGATAAGTACAATTTTTAAAATGGTACACTCTAGGACCGAGGATCTATGAATCCCAATATTGATCCTATCACTCTTGAACAATAAACCATTGGAGTATTTATTTGTAACCGTTTAGGTCACTATTTCTCTCTATATTGTTTTGGCTTACATTAATATCGATACTTTTTTAAGATGATTTAATTTTTCTACTTCTCTTTCTAGTTATTTTTGTATTGCTTATAATCTAATATTTAAACAGTGATAAACTCTCCATACAGTAGTGTCACTAAGTGCAAGCCATTGTAATTAATGGAGGCAAGCAAATTTGTGCATAAAATCTCTATCTAATGCCTACTTCTCCAATATCCCCAGACTAGTTTCTAGCTTGTGGATTTCAACAGTGAGAAGCCATACTGAGAGCATTGTACCTAGATCTTAGGATCTAATACAAATAAATGAGATAGGATTGATAACATTATTGTATTTTCATATTGGACTTGTAACTTTATAACTAACTAAATAGGTAAAAGGTGATTTCTGGAGGGTTATATTAGATCCTAAAATCTAGGTGGTGTTATCAGATCCAAAGCTCTTCACTGATGAAAGTCACAAGCTAGAAATTAGTCTGGAGATATTGGATGAGTAGGCCCTATACAGGATTTTTTATGCACAAACCTTCTTGCCTCCATTATTATGGCTTGTACTGGATGGCACTACTGTATGGAGAGGGTGTCATTGTTTTAACAGCTTGAGTAAACAAAATAAAATGGTGATCATGTGATGTTTAGTGGTTTAATAATCTAATATTCATTGCCATATTTTTTGTTTATATTCTGGCTCTTCTGATTATTAATCTTCTTTGTATAAAATACTCTAATTGTTAAATATTTATTTGTGCTATTATGGTTTTTGCTTTTTTTCTACTATGTACTAAATACTAATTTTTTGTTTTGTCATTTCTATAATATTTGGTTCACAAAAATATTTTATTCATTGAATAAAATTAATATTTATATATATGTGCTCTGCGCACAGTTAATGAAGCTATTAATAAATTGTCAAAATTTTTACTGCCAAGCGCTTTCAGGACAGTCTACAGTCCCATATTCATGGCGAGTTATTCTGTTAATAACTGTAAAACTATGCAAATTTTATGCAAATTTATATGCAGATGTTACGTGGACCATTTACGAGATAGGGAATAGCAGGCCTCTCTTCTGTTGATTGCCGATGGGTCAGCCGCAATGAAGTAAGCTTCACTAACTTTATGTTTGGTGTCGTTTGTTTCAGAGCAAACGACACTGGCTGTGGTAGGTAGAAAAGCATGTCCAGAGTTTCTTTTGTGTTTGACAAAAATCGAATTACCTTCATACTTTGTTTTGGTTTTATTGTAAAGGTATCGGTGTTGAGCCATTCTGGTGGCAATATTAGTTTTGGTCTCTCCATAATATGTTGCCATGCAATTTCTTTGGGGGCAGGTAATTTTGTACACAACTTGAGGGATGAGTTCAGGTTTGATCCTGTCTTTGGTATTATTTATCAGTCTATTGGTGTTGGAAGGGAATGGAAAGTGACTTCAAAATCACATGATAGTTGATTGATAAGGCTTTTAGCTGTAGAGTGAACGTATGGGATTAAGATTCTTGGTTTGTTTTCTTTCTTGTGGTTGTGATAAAAGAAAAAATCTCATCAATTATATAACTGATTTAAGGAAAATTGGACACACTTATTCATCCATCAACAGAAAAGTCAACAAATTTTTCTATAAAATAAACCACAACCACAAGAAAGAAAACAAACCAAGAATCTTAATCCCATACATTCACTCTACAGCTAAAAGCCTTATCAATCAACTATCATGTGACTTTGAAGTCGCTTTCCGTTCACCTCCCAACACCAATAGACTGATAAATAATACCAAAGACAGGATCAAACCTGAACTCACCCCTCAAGTTGTGTACAAAATTACCTGCCCCCAAAGAAATTGCATGGCAACATATTATGGAGAGACCAAAACTAACATTGCCACCAGAGTAGCTCAACATCGATACCTTTACAATAAAACTAAAACAAAGTATGAAGGTAATTCGATTTTTGTCGAACATGAAAGAAACTCTGGACATGCTTTTCTACCTACCACAGCCAGTTAGGGAAGCTTACTTCATTGCGGCTGACCCATTGGCAATCAACAGAAGAGAGGCCTGCTATTCCCTATCTCGTAAATGGTCCACGTAACATCTGCATATAAATTTACATAAAATTTGCATAGTTTTACAGTTATTAACAGAATAACTCGCCATGAATATGGGACTGTAGACTGTCCCGAAAGCGCTTGGCAGTAAAATTTTGACAATTTATTAATAGCTTCATTAACTGTGCACAGAGCACATATATATATATTAATTTATTTAAGCGTTAATGAAGTAAAATCTTAACTATTTCATTGAATAAAAGCAAGATTATTTTCTCAATGAGTTCATTTTAAATAGTTTATATTTTAAACACTTAGTAATTGTTTTCTTTTTGTTCAGTTAGCTTCTTTCTGCATTGTTAGATAACTAGCTAATCTGATGTTTAAATTTAGGATTCATATTTTTAAGTCTTCTCTATTTTAAGCAGCATTAGACTTAAATGGGTTTTTTATTACAAATTATATTTTAAGGATCAGTAAAAAAAGGTCATGATCTTATATAATATGTAGGGTATATGAGCACAGACTTTTACATGACCCACTATTCTTCACTCTATCTCATAACAATGATACACTTGAACACATATGTTGAAAAGAGTCTGTGTTCATATACTCTATATATCACATAGATTAATACAGGTATATAATAAGCCTGTATTTCAGTTATTACATTAGTAGAGATGTCTGCCCATCCCTTGTATATGTATTAAATGAATTAGGTCCTGTGCATGAGGGATCAGATTGACTTTAGATCAACATGAGTGTGATGAGAATCTCAGCTTCAGGATGGCCTTTGAGCATTTCATCATCAGATTTTTAATGGTTGAAGAGTTAGAGTGTGGAGTGGATTGAAGACTGTCCATTAAAGTATGAGGATTGGCTATCTTAATATATAATCACCTATTGTATTTATGTGTGTAGAGATGATAATCTGGACCAACTGATGATTGTTTGTTCAGCATGAAATATATATATTGGTGATTATTTATCTTTTTGACATATATGTGTTCAAGTATATCAGTGTTATGAGATAGAATGAAGTGTGATAGGTAATGTGAAAGTCTGTGCTCATATACCCTATATATTACATATATTGATACAGGTATATAATAAGCATGTATTTCAATTATTACATCTTATATAATATAACTTTGTATTCAAACAGTCTAGTAGTTTAAATACTGATTCTCCATTAATTATTTATCTGATTCTCTGTTGATCTTTCATTGTGTAGTCGTTTTTTTTTAAAAATTATTTCAGCAAATTGTTTAGTATTGTTTTATTTTTTTTGTAAGTGTCATAGCATCGGCTGGAACGTGAACCACTGCCCGCAAGTGCAAGGCCGTCGCGCTGACCTCTCGACCACCAATACAAGATTTTTTTAAAACATAAATTTAGAAAAATGCAGATTTTATTTACACCACTCTCATGCAAGATAGGAACTGGTTTCTATTCACTTTTAACAACTTGTGGAGGTACATAATTCTAAATATATGACCAAAGACATGTAAAAAAAGAGCTATATTCCCCAAGATGTACATTTCATATTAAACCAGCATTCATTAGTTGGCACAGATCACAGTCTCTTACACATATCTTTATCCAATAAATATCACATGATCATCATTATACATATAGAAAGTTTTGCCTGTTTTAATAACATATCTTTATCATTGTTTAGTACATATATACATATAGATAGTGAATTATTGAAATTTGTGCCAAACTTGCTGCCTTCATGTCTTTGACACAAATCACTTAATGAAAGTATATTAATAAATCACTTAATCACAAATCACTTAATGAAAGTATATTTATAAATCTTATTAGTCATTCATTAGACTAGGGATGAATAGCATTCCTGAAAAGTAATTTTTATTACACTATGACCAAAGACACATGAAAAAGATCTATGATTCCCAAGATGAACATTTTGTGATCAACTGATCCTCATCAGTTGGTCCAGATCACAATCATCTAACACATATCTTTAACAATGTTCAATATATATATATATGTAATAATACTCAAGGCTAAATCGGTTTATAAGTAATCAACACTTAGACAATCCCAATATCCACAGCAATCAACAATTTCTGTCTATTGTCAAGGTCCTTATTGTTAAAAGGAGGTTGCCTTGACAATAATTGGAAATTGTTCATTGTTATAGATATTGGTATTGTTACGTGTTGGCTGGTTTTTAATGATTATATATATATATATATAACTGTTAGTAATAACATACTTATTAGGATATTCTAAATGATGGATGTTGTTGGACTAATTGGTAACAATCTAGTATAAAAATGGTATTGAATTAGTGATTTTTAGATTTATAAATATTCAGTTTGAAGTGACAGCCTAACCAATTACGCTATATTTAACTACTACAGTCTGCCATTTTTTTCTTTTAAAAACAAGGTTAATGGGTGCTTTACAAACTTTATAGATTATCACCATAAATTACCAAAATAGAATTATTTGGTAGAGTCATATGAGCAGTTTTTCATCTTTTTATTTTTTCGTTTGCTTAATATTATTACGTTTTTTCAAATAAACATATATTCATTGGTACACACATGAACTGCTATTTTAAACACATCTCATTTTCTCTCTAACTATTTCCTTTTGCAGTTTTAATTAATTTTTAATGGAGAAACTAGTTTCACCAATATATATATTTTTTGTATTTGCATAGTATTTAGAATGGCCATATTTCTTTACAAGTTAACGCCCCTGCTCCTGATAATGACATAGGTTAAATGACAAACATTTTTAGATAATCCACTAGAACCCAAAGATCTTCCCAGAGTTAGTGTGTTAAGAAAGATGAAAAGAAAGATATTTATTGTAACGGTATAAAATATGCCATTACATTATTTTAAAATTAGAGTAAAAAATCATGAATAAAAATTGATTATTAAAAAGAGAAAAAAAAAACTTAACTTGAAAACTGAAAATTAAAAGTTGTGTAACGTATATATAGATTGCAAGATGGGAAACTTTGAAAACTTTTAAAAATAAAAACATTTGAAAGTATGTTTTTTGTAAAAAAAGTAAAGATATAAAGATTTGATATTTTTGAAAATAGAAATGCTTTCAAATGCTTTTATTTTTAAAAGTTTTCAGTTTCCCATCTGTGCGATCTATATATACGTTACACAACTTTTAAATTTCAGTTTTTAAGTTAAGTTTTTTTTCTCTTTTTAATAATCAATTTTTATTCATGATTTTTTACTCTAATTTTAAAATAATGCAATGGCATATTTTATACCGTTACATTATATAGACAATGATAAACAATAATACATATTTGCACATATCGTCATCATTTTTAACCATTATCGATCCACTGCATGATGGTTTCTCCAAATTCAACCCATATTTTTCAATCTCTTGTCTCTCTTCTCTCCATCATCCCCTCCACACACTCTTATTTCATCCATCCATCTCACATGTGGTCGCTTTCTAAGTCTTTTACAATCTTTTGGAATACAGTTTAAGATTTCGACTATCCATCTATTATCATCTCTTCTAGAAATATGTCCTGTCCAACTTCTCTTTAGTTTCTTAATTCTTTTAATGATGTCAGCAACACGTTTGTTCTCTTATGTATGTATTTCCTTTTCGATCTCTTTTTGTTCCTCCTAATATACATTGATCAGTACTTCATTGAAAGATCTGAAATACATTGCTCTCCTGTAAAATTTCCACATCTCACATCAATAATAAAGAATTGGTAAAACCCATATATTAAAAACCTTCTTTTCAAACACATAGTCTTATTTTTTTTTAACTATTTTTAAGTTTTTTTGTTCACTAAAAGCACTCCATTGAAGCATAATTCTATGATTAATTTCATCAATTATAGTTCATCTGTATTAATAATCAAAATTTTTTTAGTTCTTAACCTTTTTTAATTCATCAATATTAATCTTTATTTTATTTTTTTGAGAAAATCCATAGGACATTACTTTAGTCTTTTTTCTTTAATCCTACTTTCTTACTTCCATCTTATAACTCTTGCAACATTTCATGAAACTCTTAAGCATTATTTGAAAAAAAAAACAAACAACAACACTATTTGCAAAATCTAGATGACTTAAATAATCTTTATTTCCGTTTACTCCCTTGGCTTGTCATTTTAATTCACAAAATACAAGCATTAATTTATAATAAAGGATAAAAATAACAGTACCAAACTTTCCATATGGTAATGCCATCAAGTGCAAGCCTTTGTAATCAATGGATTCAGGAAGATTTGAGTATAAAGTCCCTATCTAATGTCTACTCATCCAATATCCCCAGACTAGTTTCTGGCTTGCGGCCTTCATCAGTGAGGAACTTTGGATTGGAGAGCATTGCACCTAGATCTTAGTATCTAACTCAACCCTCTAGAAGCCATCTTTTACCTATTTGTTTAACTATAAAGCTAGAAGCCCAAGAATAAAACACCATAATGTTTCCAACCGAAGGCCATTTTTTTGCATAGTCATATAAATCTGAACTCAGTTCAGGATCTATACATTTTTGGTCTCTTTAGTTTTTCAAAAACCTTAGTCACCATTATCCTATGAGCAGGATAGATATAAAATCATTAAAACATCACATGATTACCATTTCATATATGTTAATAAGGATACTAAATTCTCCATACAGTAATGACAGCAAAGTGCAAGACTTTGTAATCAATGGATGCAGGAAGGTTTGTGCAGAAAGTCCCTATCTAGTGCCTACTCATCCAACATCTCCAGACTAGTTTCTAGCTTATTACTTTCATCATTGGGGAGCCTTGGGTTTGAGAGCACTGCACCTAGAGCTTAGGATCTAATGCAATCTTCTAGCACAAACCTTCCTGCATCCATTGATCATAAAGGCTTGGCTCTACTGTATGGAGAGTTTGATATTCTAATTAGCAGCATGTGTAAGCATATGAAATGGTGATCATGTGATATTTTGATAATAAAAGATAAAACAACTTTTTTAATAACTAGGCACTGCAAGACAGAATTTTCTAACCACCTCATAAAGAAACAATAAAGAGGATGCCATTACTTATAAAGCGTACCAATTGCCGGTTAATAAGGGTTTGGGCAGTATTCCATTCTTCTTTTATTCTTTAGCTAAGGCTAGCTGGCTACCCATTTACCGACTAATATTGGATGGCTAGCAATCCACACTAGTTATAAATAAGGAAAAGAGAAGGGGGGGGGGAGATAATAATGCTGTATTTATTATTTTAGACAATATTGTGGAACTTTTTTTTTTTTTTTGAAAATAAATACAAATAAACCTTTCCAAAAAAAATTAAATAAAACAAAGAGTAATAAATAATACAATCGCAATTTTTATCAATTCGTTTTTTTTAAGATATTTGACTAAATCCAGCTTTTTAAAATGAAAACGTTGTCGTATTAGAATTTAAGCTCAAATGTTATTTCTACAATATTAATAAACTTTTAGACGTTGAAAAGCATCCTTACAAGTCCTCTACAGAAATTGCTTTTCCTTTCCTTCCTGAGCTAAGGCAAATTGCAGCGACATAAAAAAAAATGTCGAACAACTAATACTAAAACGCCACAAGATATGTAATTAGGCGTAAGACAAATCTCCTACAATTTAATGATAATTATTACTGAAAAATTGACTGCGGATATTTAAAGTTACGACAACGTGATGTTAGCATTTAGAAATGACCTAACGTCCAGTTTTCTTATGTTTTTACTTTATAACAAATTAAGTATAAATATCAAATACTAAACTTTATGTATGTTACGTGCTTGTTGTAGTATACAAATGATCTACGGTCAGTTGCTGCAGTACCCAAGTGGTCCGAGCACCAAAATCGCAATCGAGAGCATAAATTACATTCGATTAATTAAATTAACATTGTTTTGTTTATTTACTCTCCTAGATTTGGAGACCTTTAGCTCTTAAGTCTATTCCTCTTACAATTAGGATATGCAAATTATTAATAGACAAATTATTAATTACAAAATTTTTCAACAATTATCTACTTTTTTATAATTTTACTTATGCTATTATAATTTCATATACAAATGTCAAACTTTTTACGCTTACAGCATTAATAACTACGGGGGGGGGGCATTATATATTTCTAGCAAAAAAAAACTTTCAACTTTAGTTAAAACTTATTAAGATATCTATTAGACAAAATAACTCAGTTGGTTAGTATGTTTGCTTTAAATTCGATATTCGAGAATCTAAAAGTGTGAGTTCGATTCCTATGCGAATATTGTCACTGGTCAGGCCAGCAACACCTGAAGAAGAATGGAGAATACTACACGAAACATTGTGTAATTACTAATATGTGTTGTCTATTCGTGTATTATTACTAACAAGTTGTTTGTATTTGAAAAGTTTAAATAAAGTTTAAAATTTCCTATACATGTAAAATATAATACCAAACTTATGCTTTTAGAAGCAATTTTTACATCCTGTCTGCCAAATAATGGTATTGTCTTCATATCTCCACATTAGCTCCTGGTCGTTTGCCAATGAGCATTTGCAGATTCTATAATCCATCTCACATCAAACAGCTACAGTTTTATGATATTGCCAAGATTACCCAATTATCTGGAATAGAATGAGGAAAACTGCTTCAAAGAGCATATGTTAAATTCAAGCAGAAAATGTCAAGTGATGTTTCGTTAGTATAAAAGATGCTTTCAAATACATAACTCTGAGATTCATTAAAATATATAGTTACTCGCCTAGTGTCAAATATACATATATTTACAAGCAGGTTGGCCTGGGTTCAAAAATCTAGACTGCTTTTAATTCCAAGTTATTATTTAAACAGTATTAAACAAAATAAATATTGCTGCTTGATGTGAGTGAATTGCCTTTACAATATAGTATCTATTGATTACTCAAGAGGGTAATTAATACATTGTACAGGATTAAACCTGCATTTATTCATTTCTAAAGTAAAAAAGAACTGATTCCAAAGCATTCCATGACTTCAGAGAAAGTTATATGATCTTTTGTTAGGAATAATCATGTGATGTTTTATTTGTATTGAACACATGTAGGACTGTTGTTTTGCTATACTTATGACTACTTATTTTAAATCTTTAAATTTTAACTAATCCTTATATAACATTCATGCAAATATATATTTATGTAAATTTTTATCAACATTAAGGTGCACACACATTTATATATGTTTTAAATGTATTTTACTAGTATTAAAGTGCATTACATGATCACCATCTCTATACTAGCACATAATTGTTGTAAACAAAGGCAAAACTCTCCATATAGTAGTGCCACCCTGTGCCAAACAGAGTAATCAATGGATGCCAGAAGGCTTGTGCATAAAATCCCTATCTAGTGCCTACTCATGATGAGTAGGCACTAGATAGGGATTTTTATGCATGAGTAGGCACTAGATAGGGATTTTATGCATGAGTACGCACTAGATAGGGATTTTATGCATGAGTAGGCACTAGATAGGGATTTCATGCACAAGCCTTCTGGCATCCATTGATTACTCTGTTTGGCACAGGGTGGCACTACTGTATGGAGAGTTTTGCCTTTATTAAAGGGCATTAAAGTTTATAAAAATGCCATTTATGGTTTGATGCTGTGGTAAAATGGAAGATGTATGAATTGCAGCCCAGCTTTGTCATTTCTGTTACTCAAACTTTTTATGAACTTTTCAACAATAACTCATTCACTTGTTTGATTATTAAACCACTAAAACATCACATGATCACTATTTTCTATGCTCACACAAGCTGTTAAAGCAGCAGCAAACTCTCAAGACAGTAGTGCCACCCAGCACAAGCCAGAGTAATCAATGGATACTGCTGCAGTGCTCTCAGATCTAAAGTTCTTTACTGATGAAAGCCACATGTTAGAAACTAGTCTGGGGATATTGGATATGTAGGTACTAGAAAGAGATTTTATGCACAAACCTTCTTGTATCTATCGATTACTCAGGCTTGCACTAGGTGGCACTACTGTATGGAGAGTTTTAACAACAAGTGTAAGCAAAGGAAATGGTGATCATGTGATGTTTTAATGGTTTAATATCAACCCTGTCCACAGGTTGATGGTGGATATTGTTATTAAAGAACCAAAGATGCCAAAATTTATAGATACTGAACTGACATTCAGATCTGTATGATTGTACAAGTGAATGAGCTTGGATTAAAAACATTGTGTTTTTATTTTGGACTCATAGATTTATAGTTAATTAAATAGGTGAAAAGGTGGCTGCTAGAGAGTTGCCTTGATTCAAAAATCTACAGGTAATGCTTTAATATTCAAAGCTCACCACTGATGAGAACCACAGCTAGAAAACAGTCTGGGGATATGGGATAATGAGACACTAGATAGGATTTTATGCACAAATCTTATAGTATTTATCGATTGCTACTGGCTTGCACTGGGTGGCGTTACTGTCTGGAGAGTTTGTTACTATTTATTGATCATTTATGGAGTTGAGATATATGGGAATGTACAAATATTTGAAACTTATGTAAACATAATTAAAAGTAAATATGATTTAAAAAAAAAAAGAAATTAAGGTTATATTGTCACCATGATAATAATACAGTATTTTAAAAATGTTTTTAAAATAAAAAAATGGTTTTAATTTGTATGTTACAGCAGTGATTTCTATCTATTTTATCTGGAACATAAATTTAAAAAAAAGACAACCATTAAAATCTTCATCAACTGACAGTTTCCTAGTCTAGTAACCAACATTCATTGCTCCCATATTTCTTTTACCAATGGCTTAACCTTTGGGTCATAACCTGCTAATTTTATTCACTCTTATATATTGCACTAATTCAAAAAGAGTATAATGGTTGATATTAAATTAACAACTACCGTTTTTATTAATGTTGTGCCATCAGTAAAAACAAAAAACAAAAACAGAAATCTTCAAATAATGCACTGCAAGGGCAAATACCTTTCTGATAGATCGTCATAGTTGACTGAACTTTGTGTCAATTATATGGGGGGGGGGGAATCCTAAATCATATTTGAACATAAAGAAAGTTCTTAAAATTAGATCACATTAATTTTATGTTCAGATTCTATTAGAAAAATAAATCAATAATATTCACATTAGCTTAGAATAAGTTGGAACATTTTTATTGTTTGTCAATTTAATGCAGGAAAAAAAAATTAATGGACTGAGCAATCTATTTAATTAATGCAAGTCAAACCCATTTTTTCTCCCCTGCCATGTCTTAGATTGATTGATTAGTTCAACTCTAGAGAACAATGGAACCAAAGAAAGGAAAAATTGAAAGTGAATCAGCAAAGAGAAATACTTGAAAACAGGGATGCCAGATTCTCAAAAAATCATTTAAATAAATTTGCAAATGACACACCTTTCTAATATCAGCACCAATCACTTTGTCAGATTAAAAACGGCCACTTTTTTTTGACCCCACATTGTTAAATAGTAATAAATTTACTTGCAGGCTTGTTAAAATTGTTAGAATTTTATCTGAAATAATACATAAAACTGTAAGCTGACTTGATTAATATAAAACAAAAAGCACTGTTAATTAAAGATTTCAGTCTTTTCAAGTATCAATGCTTCATTTATTATTATATAAAAATGTAACATCAAATTAAAATGATTCTATCTGACAAACAGATTAACTTTGATGTAAGAAAAATGGATATTACATTACATTTACTTAAATTAAATTGAGAGGCTGCAAATCTCACATACTTATTACTTATCTGACAGCCAATCAGATGTTATGATGGCTGTTTAGAATAGTGATCAAACCATAAATAGAAGACAGAGAATTTTACAAAAAAAGGGTGGTCCACCCTCTTTTTTATTTGTCTTTCTATATATCTAAGCCAGTCTGAAGTATTTAGACTTGAAAGCATGAAGCTTTAAATATCTTCTTATTTAACTCACTAAATTACAAACGTACAGCATGAAATCCTATGATTTACCACACAGTAGTTTTTAGATGTTAAAACTTGCAGTAACATATGTAAATAATATTGATTTTATAAAGTGCAAATGGTATTAAAATTAAATTGAGAGGCTGCAAACCTCACGTGCTTATTACTTATCTGACAGCCAATCAGATGTTATGATGGCTGTTTAGAATAGTGATCAAACCATAAATACAAGACAGAGAATTTTACAAGAAAAGGGCACTTTATAAATAAATATTATTTACCTGCAAGTTATACCATCTAAAAACTACTGTGTGATAAATCATAGGATTTTGTGCTGTATGTTTGTAATTTAGACTCAGTGAGTTAAATGTGAAGATATTTAAAGCTTCATGCTTTCAAATCTAAATACTTCAGACTGGCTTAGATATATAGAAAGACAAATAAAGAAAAGGGTGGACCACCCTTTTCTTGTAAAATTCTCTGTCTTGTATTTATGGTTTGATCACTATTCTAAACAGCCATCATAACATCTGATTGGCTGTCAGATAAGTAATAAGCGTGTGACATTTGCAGCCTCTCAATTTAATTTCAATACTGCTTGCACTTTATAAAATAAATATTATTTATTTACTTAAATGATTCTTTGGAAAAACTCACTTGTGGATTATCATAGTAAGGTTTTTGCACTGGTTGTTCCATAATAGATTTATATATAAATTTATAATGTAAATTCATAATAAACCACCAAACATTACATGATTAACATTCTTTAAGCTTACACAAGCTGTTTACACAGAAGCTAAACTCCCAGTGCAAGCCAGGATAATCAACAGATGCAGAAAGGTATGTGCATAAAATCCCTATCTAGTTCCTACTCATCCAATATCCCCAGAATACTTTCTAGCTTATGGCTTTCATCATTGAGAAGCCTTGGATCTGAGAACACTGCACCTAGATCTTAGGATCTAATCCAACACTCCAGAAGCCACCTTTTACCAATAAGTTCATTGTGACTGTGGTTATTAAAGAACCAAGGAAATTAAACATTATGGATACTCAACTGAGTTCAGATCTATACAATTATACAAGGTAGTGAGCTTTTGAATTGATAATGTTATTGTGTTTCCATCTTGGATTCAAAGCTTTATAGTTTGCTAATAAGGAAAAAGGTGGCTGCTGGGGTGTTGCATTAGATCCTAAGATCTAGGTTCAGTTC
Organism: Epiperipatus broadwayi; assembly: GCA_028023455.1. Lineage (NCBI taxonomy): Eukaryota > Metazoa > Onychophora > Udeonychophora > Euonychophora > Peripatidae > Epiperipatus > Epiperipatus broadwayi. The sequence goes on from JAQFVV010000172.1 coordinate 1,338,086, forward strand.
CCTCAGATTCAAGACTTCTCACTGATGAAAGCCACAAGCTAGAAACTAGTCTGGAGATATTGGATCAGTAGGCACTAAATATGAGTTTTATGCACATACTATCCTGTATACATTGGTTATTCTGGCTTGTACTGAGCGGTGCTACTGTATGGTGCATTCAGCCTTTGTGTATATTCATAATATATATATAATAAAAAGTCAGATGACACATGACTTATATATATATAGCTTGCACTTATAAATATGTAAAATTAAGAGCATGCTAATGAGCTCTAAACAAGGTTTTTTTTTATATTTATGATAAATGCTACAAGAGAAGGCATTCAAATCAGTGTTATCTTGGATTGTCCCCATCCTAGTTTCGACCTATGGGTCTCTTCAATGAGGAGTTGGGACATTAGATTCAAAAAACCAACTGAAGGTAAGTATTTATCTAAAAGTTAATTGTCAAGAAGAAGATCTGAAACTTTTAGATATCTACATGTCGTTAAAGTCAGCTCTCCAACTTAAAAAATCATATGGGCCTGAACTTAATTCAGATACTCCATATATTAGTAGGCTTAGCCATTTAATTTAGCCAAAGCCCCAACAGCAAAATAATAATAGTAATAATAAAAAATCAGATGTCACATGACTTATATATAGCTTGCACTTACAAATATGTAAAATTAAGAGCATGCTAATGAGCTCTAAACAAGCTTTTTTTATTTATGATAAATGCTACAAGAGAAGGCATTCAAATCATTGTTATCTTGGATTGCCCTCATCCCCATACCAGTTTCAACCTATGGGTCTCTTCAGTGAGAAGTTGGTTTTTTGAATCTAATGTCCCAACTCCTCACTGAAGAGACCCATATGTCGAAACTGGTCTGGGAATGGGGACAATCCAAGATAACAATGATTTGAGAGCCTACTTTTGTAGCATTTATCATAAATAAAAAAAAAGCTTGTTTAGAGATCATTAGCATGCTCTTAATTATATATATATGTCATATTATTATTACTATTTGCGGGATATTCCGTGTAGTGAAATATATATATATATATATGATAAAATCTGAGCGAAAGCACTGAAAAACCCTCAGCAAACCATATGAAAAATAACTGTCAATAAATATAAATATAGAATGGAACTCATCTATATTTAACTTTTGATCATATATAAGCATACCATTTACTGATGTGCTAACATGCAGAGTATGATTTATGTATACTAAAGTAATTTTAGGACAACTGCAAGCCATTCTGAACTATTAAGATTTGTATAAGAAATTAGAGGGACTTAACTTCATATTTAATAACCTCTAAATATTAAATTAATCTTCTGTTAATAAATGTAAATTTAATTTTGTGATAAACCAAATATAGATAAAATTTAAGTGGAAGCACTGGAAACTCCTAGTCAGTTATATACAAACTAATCATCATGAAACGTACATATAGAATGGACCTACCTATATTTAACTTTTGATCGTATATAAACATAATATTTAGTTGTTCTAAAATTATGTTAATGTACATAAATCATGCTCTGAGAGTTAGTACATTAATAAAGGATATGCTTATATACGATCAAAAACTAAATATAGGTGGACCCATTCTAATCCGCTGGGCGTTTTTAGTGCTTCCACTCAAATTTTATCTATATTCAGGTTATCAAAAAATTATATATATATATAAATGAAAAGCAATTATAATAACAACAACAACAACAATAATAATAATAACACCACCATCACAACCACCACCATCACCACCACCAACAACAACAGAATACAGAGTGGGCAGCCTATATAAATTCCTTCTTTGTATTTTGCACTTTTTAAGGACAGATTCCTAGAATTAGACTTCCTACAGTAGTTTTTCCCTGATTTTAATTAATTTGAAGTGGCCTTTTATAAAAGCAAGCATTTCTCTTTGCTTGTCCATTTCCAGTTTTTACTTCTTTAGTTTTTTTCTTCTGAAACTGATCAATCACTCTATAAGACGGGGGGGGGGGTAAATAGGGTTTACCTGAACTGGTTAAATATGCCACCGTTCAATCCATTAATTATTTTCTCTATCTTTATGTACTACACATGTTTATCAACTAAAATAACCTTGGTATTTTCTGGATTAACTTTTATAGGGCATGTCAATAATATTGGCATCAGCATGGGATTTGGGCTTTTCATCAACAGATTTTCAATGGTACGGATGGCTTAAGAGTTGGAGGTTGGAGTGGGTTGAAGCCTGTCCATTAAAGTATGAAAATTTTCTACCCTAATATAAACTGAGCACTGATTATATATATGTATGGGACAGGATTATCTGAATTAACTGATGAGTGCTGGTTCAGCACGAAATACGTGTATTGGCGATTATTTATCTTTTCTACATGTGTGTGGTCATGTGCATCGGTGGTATGAGATAGTGTGGATAGTTAAAGAGTATTTGGAAAGTCTTGTTCAAATCCCCTATATTTACAATTAAGCTCCAGGTATATAAAGAATGCCTGTATTTTAAGTATTTATCATTCAGCATAAAATCTCTCAATTTGGTTAAGAAAAGAAGTTACAACATCAATAGAAAAAGATTGGACTTTTTTGTTTTAAAAAAAGTTTTTTAATCAAATTTCCTGCAACTTTAAAAAAGTTTAAAACTATTCTCTAATCGGTCATTTTTATTACTAATTCCGAATCAGTGGTTCAGATAAGAAAATAATAATAATTGAAATATTTATTGCTGGGAATTCATAAGAAATTCTAGCACCGGAAATGGTAGAATGATGCACGTGATATGAACTTTGAATTCCGGAGTTTCTCACTCTACCATTATTCTAAACCGTGCAGGGAAAAAAGTCAAATGATTTATAGTTTGGGAATGTAAGCAATTCGAATACCGGGGGTGACGGAGCTAGGAAATATATAGATAATTCAGTTTAAAGGGAAATATGTATATACACGGATATTTCAGTTTAAAAGAAAAAAAAGTAATACAAAACTAATCAAAGAATAGTCAAGCATTGGTGGTCGAGAGGTCAGCACAGCCGCCTTACAAGCAGTTGTACCGGGTTAGCGGGTTTGCTTCCCGTTCGATGCTGTGACACATGAAAAAAAACTAATCAAAGAATACTATAATAAATATTTTCAGTAGCAGTTAATGAATTTTACTATTATTTAAAACATTTACAATAAAATCGGAAACAAAAACTATATGTCACTAGAGATTAAAACATCAATGGACAAGTGACCAAAGGGCTGCGAAAATGTCTGATGGGTAATTTTTTATCTCTTTGTTTTATTGTCTCTAATTTGATTTTAAAACTATTAAAATTTATTGCATTACTATTGTAAAGGTAAGTGCATCATAACGCATATAGTATAAATGTTGTACTTCTTATTTCTGCGACGCAGGCATTTGGAAAAGACTCTATAATTGAACTTATAGTGGCTTTTTTTTCCTGATAAATTTTGTAATATAAGATTAAGTGTATTGTAGACTACTACACTCAAAAAATATATAAAAACAGGCAAAACTCACTATATGTATTGCCACACACAGCAAGCTAGACTAATCAATGGATGCCAAAAGGCTTGTGCATAAAATCCCCATCTAATGCCTACTCATCCAATATCCCCAGACTAGTTTCTCGCTTGTAGCCTTCATCAGTGATTACTCTACCTTGCTGTGTGTGGCAATACGTATAGTGAGTTTTGCCTGTTTTAACAACAGTTATACACAAACATAAGAGGTGGTGGTCACGGTGATGTTTATTGGCTTAAAAGAATATGTATATTTGGTTCTCTTCTGATCTATGGTACAACTCACTTATAGTGACAATGTTAAGTATATTTATCTTATATCCCATGAAATATAATGTTGGTAATGGTCACATGTTCATTTTGAGTAGAAAATCAAAAAAAATTTGGCTCTCGAGTGTCCAATACTTTCCTTCTGCACAAAATCCCGTCTGATAGTTCAAAAATTCACGTGTTAGTTTATTGAATCAGAGATCCAATTCTGAGTCCGTCATAAATATATAAAAGCTATTAATTCTTGGATTTTTCCTACATTTTAAATATCTATCAAAGTTTCTGAATATCATTTTAATTAATGTTTCATTGATTGATTTTTACGTTATTAAAAAAAATAAGTTTTTTTTTATATGTTTGTAAATATTTTTATTTAAAATAAATAAATCTTTTTTAAAAAAAGCTTATTAATTAGTTTTTGTTTCTTGAATGCTTTCTAATTAATGATTCCTATTAATCTCAAACCTAGGATTGTCTCATATAGTTTAGCGCAGCGACTAGAGTGGCCGGTTCCGGGATTTAAGGTCCATGGGTTGCTTCCAGATCTGTTATTTCGGATCCTCAAACTTCTTATGAACTTCAGACTAATTATTGATGTAATTAGAGGGATTTGAACACAGACTTTCTAACTTCATTTAGCTATCCACTCCAACAGACCACGTACATGTAACCATATACATGAGAAAAAAAATAAATGATCTCCAATGTACATATTTCGTGCTAAACCAGCACTCATCTGTATTCAAATCAAGTTCAGCATATACATTATACTTGTATTCAAATATTATAGATTAGTCAAGCATTGGTGGTCGAGAGATCAGTGACAGCCGATTTACAAACAGTTGTCCCGGGTTAACGGGTTCGCTTCCCGGTTGATGCCATGGTACATGGGGAAAAAATATTATAGATTATTATGGTTAATTCAGGAATGATGTTCTGATAAAATTTAAGCAAAATAATAAAACTCATTAACGTTGACTGTACAAAATATATAACATATGCCTTTTTAATTTTAAAATAAATATTACTTTCGTCAATATTAGAATTGTCTAAATAGTATAATATGGACAGAAGCAGTAGATAAATTCTAAGCAATGTTTTTTTATTAATTTGTTTCAAATTGCCTCTAAAATTACACGAATTGTAGATTTTTTTTAACTGTACTGCTAAAAAAAAAAAGATTTTTAAAAATTAAAAACACCTGCTTTCGCGATGTTTATTTCAATCAAATAAACACATTAAGTGTCTGAGTGTAAAAGATAAAATCATTTGAACTGACCGAAAAAATTAATGAGATAAAAAAAATAAATATGCAAAGCGGTTACAAAATAGTATTTAATGAAGTGTTTGGTTAAATTGCGTGTCGAAGACGGCAACAAATGGCCGAGAGGTCATCGCAGCCGCCTTGCAAACAAGTAGTTGGTTGCAGACGGTTATGGGTTATGAGAAAAAACAAAAACAAATGGCAAACTGTCATCGAAAATGATCATGTGTTATTAATATCTAGTTACTCATTGTGTTTCATCAGGTATCTGAGAAGTCAAACTAAACCGTTGATAAATATAGAGCCATCCCAAACTATCCTTTCAAGGATGGTAGAAAATAAACGATAGATATGGAAAGAGATAATAACTGGAAATCCATTAAAAAATAAAAATAAAAACAATTTAATGACTATTGATCAAAATATTTCTAAAATATATCATAATTTTTAAAATCTTACATATCTACGCCTATTAATAACAAAAAGTACGTTTATATAGATAATTTAAACTCAAATATTTATCTTGTTTATTTGACTAACATAAACATTTTTATAAACAAAGCAAAGCAAAACTCCATATAGTAGTGCCACCTGTGCTAAACAGAGTAATCAATGGATGCCAGAAGGCTTGTGCATAAAATCCCTATCTAATGCCTACTCATCCAATATCCCCAGACTAGTTTCTGGCTTGTGGCCTTCGTCAGTGAGGAGCTTTGGATCTGAGAGCACTGCATCGCCAGAAACTAGTCTGGGATATTGGATGAGTTGGCATTAGATAGGGATTTTATGCACAAGCCTTCTGGCATCCATTGATTACTCTGGTTGGCACAGGGTGGCACTATTATATAGAGTTTTGCTTTGCTTTGTTTATAAACAATTATGTGCTAGTATTGGAGATGTGATCATGTGATGCTTGCTGGTATAAACATTTTTAAAAATTCCCTCCCCCTTCCGTTTTTCTTTTTCGCATGTGTGTGTCATTTGCATCTGTTGCTTGATATAGAATGCCGAATAAGTAGACTGAATAATCCTGAGTTTAAATCCGTCTATGTAAGTAAAAGAAACATTCTGCATAAGCAAGTTATATAACTTCCTTAGAATTAATTTATAAGTGTTAATTACATGGAAAAAAAGCAAAATATTTTACTGTTCATCCAAAATAAAAACAATAACAATTTATTCGCTTTAAAGAGAAACCAAAATAGCTAAATATACCACACTCAAATAACTATTAACACTGGTATTGAGCAGTTCCATGGTTCTAGTTACGCAAATAAATCTCAGAACTTGCTAAAATTCACCAAAATGAAGTTTCTGACTCTGCCATCTTTAACTGTAACTTTGAATAGAATCTTAAGGAACGCTTAAAATAATTATTTTTAAAAATGGTTTAATTAATTATATTTACATAATAATTATGCAAAATATTGAATGGTTATTATATTACTGATATTTTCAAGTACAGATTTAATTAATTTTTTTCTGGAGGAGCTATAACACTTATGGACTATCACCATTGCTTAGGGAATACTATGAATTGGTTTTGAGCACACCAAAAGCACCCCATTGCAATATATAGAATCATTTTACTTATACATGCCAAACTTACTTACCTATGATTTTACAGCATGTAATAACCATAATGCAGTTTTTTTATTAATTATTTAAATGTTAGTAAATCAGCCTAAGGCAGGAATGAAGCATTTACAAGTTATGATGTCACTCATTATTAAAATTAATTAACAACCAAGGAGGTAATTTGTAGTTGTTCCCACCTCTGATTTAAGTTTAGCTTAATAGTTAAGAAAACTGTTTTATGATTATTTCACATTGTAAAACGTAAGTCTTGAGTTTATTAGTACACCGAGGCAAAATTTTTCATACACTAGCATCACTCAGTGCAAGACAGAGTAATCAATAGATGCAGGAAGGTTTGTGCAAAATCTCTATCTAAAATACCTACTCATCCAATATCCCCAGACTAGTTTCTAGCATGTGGCTTTCATCAGTGAGGAGCCTTGGATCTGAGAGCACTACACCAAGATCAATGCAACTCTCCAGCAGCCACCTTCCATCTTATTAGCTAACTATAAAGCTTTGAGTCCAAAATCAAAACACAATAATGTTTTCAATTCAAGCACATTAGCTTACATAGTCATATAGATCTAAACTCAGTTTAGTATCCATACTTTTCGGTGTTGTTGGTTCTTTAATAACCATAGTCACCATAATTCTATTGAACAGGATTGACATTTAACCACTAAACATCACATGATCATTAACATTTATGCTTACACAAGCTGTTTACATTGAGTCTAAACTCTCCATCCAGTAGCACCATTCAATGCAAGCCAAAGTAATCACTGGATCCCTATCTAGTGTCCACTCATCCATTATCAAAAGACTAGTTCCTAGCTTGTGGTTTTCATCAGTGAGGAGCCTTAGATCTGAGAGCACTGCACCTAAATTTTAACATCTAATGCAACCCTCCAGTAGGCACCTTTTACCTTATTAGGTAACTATAAAACTTTGAGTCCAAAATGAAAACACAATAATGTTTTCAATTTAAACTCATTAGCTTGTATAGTCATATAGATCTGAGCTCAGTTCAGCATCCATAATTTTGGTATCTTTGGTTCTTTATAACCACAATCGGCAGGATTACTATTAAAACATTCTTTTTGCTTACAGAAGCTGTATGGAGAGTTTTGCCTCTGTGTAAACAGTCTATGTAAGTAAAATGAATGATGATCATGTGATGTTTAGAGTTTATTATTTATAAATAAAAAAATTTGCACATATAGTCAGTTGATAAATGGCATTGTTATCCTTAAAATGATCATCTGGCAAAAATGGTTTGTTATTTATTTTTGTATGATATGATAATTAGTAAGAGTTTATTGTTAAAACTCTCCATATAGTAGAACCATTCAATTCAAGGCAGAGTAATCAATGGATGCAGGAACTTGTGCATAAAATCCCTTCCTAGTGCCTACTCAACCAATATTTCCAGACTAGTTTCTGGCTTGTGGCCTTCGTCATTAAGGAGCCTTGGACTTGCGTGCACTGCACCTAGATCTTAGAATAAGCATGTCTTTTGCCAATTTATTGCAAAATAATACTGAATAAGATAGAAGTATAAATAAGTAATATGGAATCTATACATTGCTATATATATATGTGAAATATTTTGTGATTAACTCTCAGTGGAAGCATTATCATCTTTTACCACATCACCTTTAATATATATATAGAAGAATATCTGAAACATTTAGGTGAGAAGAAATGATATATTTTAAATTTACTTTTAAACATTTTTAAAAGGTTTGATATTATTAATTGACAAGTCTGAGATTTTAATCATTTTAAAACTTTGTCAATAACAATTCAAATGACAAATATATGTGATATAGAATCTATACAGCGCTAGATATAGGTATAATGTTTCAAGATTAAATCTCTATACAACTATAATATAAATAATTGAAATATTTTCTATTCATATCATAAAACAATTTTATCTACCATCTTTCATGTCTTCTCTCCATATATAAATAAAGCTTTTTTTGGATTAAACTGGGTATTATTTTGATTTAATTCTAAAATTTGTGAAAGTATGAGTTACATATGTAAACAGTGTTAGCATTAAGCAAATGATGATAGTAAATCATAGTATTCCTATTAATATATAGGATATATGAGCACAGACTTTCACACAACCTACCACTCTCTTTACTATCTCATAACACTGACACACTTGAACGCATATATGTTGAAAAAATAAATAATCACCAATATGTGTATTTCATGCTAAACCAGCTAATCATCAGTTGGTCCACATTACCATCTGTACACATATATGCTATAAGTGCTCAGATATATATTAAGATGGCCAATCCTCATACTTCCTATTAAGTATTAAATTATAGTATTATATTATTATTGTACTAGTATATTATCTACTAAAAGTAATCTCAAATACATGTACTGCATTTGATATTTGATATTTATAGTTAAACATTATTATACCAAATTTTTCAATAATATTAGAGAAATGTTTATGATATATTAAGAAATTAAATAAGGATTTGCGGTAATATGATCTATTTTAAGTAGAATTATGTTATACTACTAGCTCAAAGTTCTAGAGAAATAGAATTAAGATAGTGCACGTGAAAATGTGATAGTAGGGACCTCTACAGGTCTTAACCACAAGGCGTAAGCTTGTGGCTAAGACCTGTAGAGGTCCCTACTATCGCATTTTCACGCACACATTCCTGAGGTTACTGTCTTGGTAAATATTACTTACGTAATCAATGTGCGTTTAAATAAATTTAGAATTAAGAAGTATATAATCTTCCTAAGATTATAATTATTAATGCCTGAGAAAATGTCGGATATCTTGAATTAACTTGCATTAAGAATTGTCTATCTAGAAGTGACCTTAAGAGTCCAGGTTTGATCCCCATGCTAGTACTGTCACTGGTCAGGCTAGCAACATCTGAAGAAGAGAGGAGAATAATATTTCTCAAAACGTTGTGCATATACTACTAACGTTTGTGCTATTACTAACAGTTAAATGTAATTAGAAAATTGGAAATAAAGTTACATTTTTCTAAACACATTCGATATTCAGTATTAAATGATGGAAATAGACCAATATATAAAAAAATACTACTAAAATACCATCATCACAAACATTTAGGAAAACACTAAACTTAATAATTTAGATATAATTTCATTGCATACAGAAAAAAGATTAGCCAAGAAAAAAAGGTCTGCATAGCTTGGTGCATTGGGAGTGTCAGAATTTGGAGTTATTCGGATTTCAATTGTGGATCTTCTGCAAATCAAACTTCTTATGAATTCCAAACTATAAAACCATTTGATTTTTTTTATTAATGAAAACATACAAACATTTCCATCCTGAATTAAATCGAAGTCTGTACATAAAATAATCGGTTGTTCTACAGAAAAAGAAACAAGCAGAGTAGGGAATTATCCACCCACTTTTTAAAAAGTGTCATATCCGACCTTGCCTTCAGAAGTGGAATAGTCCAGACTCCTTCCTTATCTGATCTGATTGAGCACTCATTGCCATAAACCAATGTGTAAACGTGGATAATCAATGTATAAACATGGCCAAAGGGTAAAAACAAGTATGGCCAATGTGTAAACATATGTATAAAATCCTATCATTGTTTAGGCTCTCTGAATCCGACTGCTGCCAGTAAGATAGAGGATTTGGCAATATGTAATCAGCCTTTTTAGATGCAAGGAAAAGAAATATATCTATATGAATATATGGAGAGAACATCTGTCTACATGAATGTGCTCTCCATTAAAACCACTTCCAACAGTGGTGTTTCTACTATTCAGTAACTGATACATCTATGCAATGAGGCTAGTCCATGATAGGACTGGAAACTGCTATGACTATTGCACCATCTAGTACAGCCAGAAGAGTCATTTAACAAACTTGAGGCAAGCTGTCTAGTACATCTGGAAGAGTGAAGACTAAAACTCATAAGGCTGGAAGTGAGTCAAGTCATTTGGCATGATCAGCACAGTATTAACTACATTTATCTACATACAACTGTACTTATTGACTGTTCATATTTTTATTGATATTACTGTTGGTTTGAGTCTGAAACCTGCAATTCTGCCAAACACAACAAAAAGAATAAAAAATAATCGAATGGTTTATTGCTTGGGAGCAACAGAAGTGACCAAGTTTGGTGATCTTAAATTGCAGTGTACTTCATTCAGCCACTACACTAAACTATGGGTGGGTAATCAAATCTTCACTACATGTGTAATGGTATGGTTGTTTTTCAAAATCGAGGTGGTCATATCTAACTATAGTCAGACTAAAGGTCTTCATATAAATGCCATGGATGAAATGATGCAATGGTAACCTAAAATTGAATCCATATTAAACAAGATAACTTTAAATCAAATCATTCAATACTGATGCAACCTAGATTAATTCATCAAATCTACACCTCTGTTGATGGTTCTGTTATGCTCAAAATTCGAACTCAGGGCAGATATTGCAGTTATTTCTCTTCAGGCATTACCATCACCACACCATAAAAGAAATTATTTCAATAAATTATTCTGAAGAAAACTTATTTAATATGCTAATATATTACTTTGATATGATATATGTGAGTAAGTATATGCATTCATCAATATTTTGTCTCGTAAAAGTATTAAATAAATCAAATAAATAAGAGACTTCCTTGAATTTGAATATCAACTTTAACATGTTTATTAACAAATAACAATATGAAAATATTGTTACTTAACAAAACATTTTTTTTTATTATAACACATGCTTGAGTATGTTTCTATTATTTATAGCATTAAGTTAATTATTACCTCCATATTCCCATAATAGAAATATGCATCATAACACAAATACATTTTAATAATTTATAAACAATAGCTAAGAATTTTAAATTTCAAAATTAGAATATAACTAAGTGTAAATTTAACTTTATGTGTATCAAGAATGATTCATATTATGAGATCCTTGTAAAGTAATCTCAGTTTTATTATGAGATCCTTGTAAAGTAATCTCAGTTTTATAAGTAAATCCTTTCATCACATGATCACCATCTCATACTAGCACATAATTGTTGTAAACAAAGGCAAAACTCTCCATACAGTAGTGCCACCATGTGCCAACCAGAGTAATCAATGGATGCCAGAAGGCTTGTGCATAAAATCCCTATCCAGTGCCTACTCATCCGATCTAGGTGCAGTGCTCTCAGATCCAAGGCTCCTCACTGATGATGGCCACAAGCCAGAAACTAGTCTGGGGATATTGGATGAATAGGCACTGGATAGGGATTTTATGCACAAGCCTTCTAGCATCCATTGATTACTCTGGTTAGCACAGGGTGGCACTACTGTATGGAGAGTTTTGCTTTTGTTTAAATCCTTCCATGTATACTCATATTACAAAATTAAAAAAATTCATACAAAAATTATAATAAATATTATTGTGTTAATTAAAATTAGTAATAAACAAAATTCTGTTCTGTCATGTATAGATTCAATTTGGAGAATAACAAACTCTTACCTCCAGATTGAGTTAGGCTTAAATTTGTCCAGTCAATGTTGTTTTTTTTTTTAAAAAAGGAAGACCTAAATTTTATTAAGTAAATAAAATTTTAAAAAAGTTTAACATAATGATCTACTTCTCTTCATCTAGATAATTTTCTAGAATAAAGTACTCCTAGCACGAACAATTTTTTTCGAAAACAAAAGAAATAAAATTTGGATGTCAAAAGTATATCACGCACAAATATAATCTGGAATGTTGTTTTGGAAAATCTGGTGAAGAATATTCCTTAATAGTTAAGTTCCATGTTCTTTTTTCATGGATCATCACAGAAGCAGTCAAGATATTCTGGTGATTAGGTTTCCTTATATTGTATGTAGTTGGCATCTTCTTATCCAGATTACTTTGCTACCAAATAACTTCTCATTGAAAATTATATTGATAAAATACAGATATATTTTAGGCATTATATAGGAAATACAATTACATTCTTTGGTTAAAACACTAGCATTTCAACCCACAACAAGTGGTGTTTACCCACTATGCATTTTCAATAATTACTGTCTTTTTAAAATATTTAATTTCAATTTGAATAAATGTTTTAAAGAATTTTTTCTTTCTTAAAACTTCGATTTAGAAAAAACTTCGAAATTTCTATTATTAATAAACAAAAATATGCAGATAATTACATTTTAAAAATATAAGCAAAGAAATTTAAGAATAATTTATCTACTCTTTTTATTGAATGAATTTGGAGTGCTTTTATAATAAAAATTTTATTTCAAAGAAAATTCTTTAAAGTTATTAATTCATCTTTTTTTGATATGTTTGTATTTCAAACACATCAGAACAAACGTGTGTAGTGGTGAGTTCTTTAGCAAAGATAGAATTAAATTATTAAAAATTTGATTTGGTTTTTATACTGAAATCGACTTCTGGTAGCATATATAATATTTGTTTTTCGTGATTTAATATTTTCCTATTGTTAAAATAATTATAATTTACCATTGGGTTCTAAATTCTATTTCTTTAGTTTTAGTTGCTAAGATAGAACATTGACCTGAGTTTCTCTCCAAGTCTATTGGTTAATAAAATTAAATTAATTTAAACAATTATTTATATATATATGTGTGTGAATAAAAAAAAATCATTTTAACGTTACTAATTTCATTAATAAATATTTAAATAGTTGTTCATCTACTTGTGATTTTAAGGCTTGAGTTAATTTAGATATATATGTTTATCAAAAAAAAAAAGCTTACTAATTATAAACTTACATTATATATTTGTTAGTTTATTTCTGTTTTGATGTTACATTTGAATATGCTGCATATGTGATAATAATTTATATTGGAAAATTTTTTAAAAATGAAAACCAGTCTCAAATATTTTATTTAGTTTATCATCAGAAATGTTTGCGTACATATTGCTTTAAATCTCAAATCAAGACTATACTATATATCATTTCCAATTAATACTAACGTTCTGCAGATGTGATTTCTCAAAAGCCAGCAACAATCATATTCAATATTTTTTTCTTTTCTTGCAGTCTTTCTTTTTATAAGAACGTGAAACTTGGAAGAAACTTTAATGTATTAAAAGCAATATTCAAACGAAATATTTTGCTTCACTTCATTTTATACAACGCATTTAACAAGGATGCGATCAAATAATAGCTTGCTAAGGCAAAATAATCAGCCGGATAAACTTAGAGTTCTAAAATAACGGGTAGATTATTGATTAAAAGCTATAAAGCAAAGTGGACATAAAAAGTTTAACAAGCCAACTTCTTTCATATATACAATAGTAATAAAACGGAGTGACAAAACGGCTGTATTAAATTTACAATCAACAGACCGGTTTTCCTCAGAAAGTCTAACTATGCACACACGTGTATACAATCTCATAAATTGCTTTCATCGCTACGTTTACTTTAAGCACACAGCGATTTATTGGATCGTTGTTTGAAATACCGTTAATTAATAAATTTGAAATTTAATTCAAGTTCTAGGACTGGCCAACTTTTGAAAAAAAAAAAAAAAGCGAGCGAGATAAAAATCAAACCTTTAAAGATAAATTTTACAATGCCTATACAAATCAATTCGTGCATTAAAAATCAAAATAAAAAATTCATCCATATATATATATATGCAGACTTTTTAACGCATTTATTTAATATATAACAAAAATACTGTGTTTTAACAATATCTACAGTAAACTTTTTTCTTAAGTATTTAAAAGGTTCCTAAACATAACTCTCTATTATATTCTTATATAAAATAACAATGTAGTAGTATTCTAGAGTCACTTTTCGCTGCAGTTTCTGGTTCTGAAGCTCCATTGAAAATACTAATCGATAAATTGAACATTGTTACATACTTTTATAAATAGTTGAAACACACAGGCTTATATACACCTGTGTCAGTAGAGATGTCTGACCATCCCTTCTATGTGTATTAAATGGATTATGTCCTGTACATGAGGGGTCAGATTGACCTTAGGTCAACATGGGTGTGACAAGAATCTCGGTCTCAGGGTGGCCTTTGAGCATTCCATCATCAGATTTTCAATTGGATGGACGGTTGAAGAGTTGGAGTGTGGAGTCGATTGAAGTCTGTCCATTAAAGTATGAGGTTTGGCTATCTTAATATATATCTGAACACTTATAGCATATATGTGTAGAGATGGTAATCTGGACCAACTGATGATTGCTGGTTTAGCATGAAATACGTATATTGGTGATTATTTATCTTTTCGACATATGTGTGTTTGAGTGTATCAGTGTTATGAGATAGTGTGGAGAGTGGTGGGTCATGTGAAAGTCTATGCTCATATACCCTATATAATACTTTTATAAATTCATTTAGCCTTAAGCATCATTACACTTATTATTTATGTAATACTTTGGGTACAATTTGAAATTTATAATTGCAGTTTATAATATTATAATTGACTCTATTAGTCTACATTCAGAATAGGGTATATTTACCTGTTGAAAGAGGTTTATTTAAAAAACTTCTATCAATAATTTCAAACCCTGTGGTCAAATTGCAACCTTTAGTATCTATATAAGTATTAGATCGTTTATAAAAGTGGATTCCACCCATATTGTTAAAAAGATGTTGCCTTGGCAACAGTTTGAAATTGTTGATTGTTAATGATATTGGTATTGTCAAAATGTTGACTGACTTTTAATGATTACTGACAAACCCATTTAGCCTTGAACATTATTACATTTATTATTTAAGTATTACTTTGAGTTAAATTTGAAATTTATAATAGCAGTTTGTAATGTTATAATTGAATATTTATTAGTCTACATTCAGAACAGGTTATATTTACCTGTTTAAAGAGATGTATTTAAACTTGTTTGTAGCAATAATTTCAATCACTGTGGTCAAGTTGTAATCTTTAGTGTCTGTATAAATATATTAGACCATTAATAAAGATGGATTCCACCTTTATTGTTAAAATGAGGTTGCCTTGACGGCAGTTTGAAATTGGTGATTGTTATCAATATTGGGACATGTGATGACTGTTTTTTGATGACTTTTATAAAAATAAATTGAACATTGATGCATATTTTCATATTTTTTTCCATATGTCAAATACATTGACCGGGAAGCGAACCCAGGCCAGCTGCTTGGAAGGCAGTTATGCTAACCTCTAGGCTACCTTTTTTTTTTTTAACTAAATTATTATTAGAAAAACAGTACTGAAAGTAAAAATTATAAAAAAAATTGCAAAATTTAATAAACAAATAGTATAAAGCAAAGTTGGGGTTTAAGTAAACAACAATAAAAATGATGCGCTTAATGTAGTATAATGTTGTTTTTTAAGAATTGAAACAAAGTAACAAAAAAGATAAAATTAAGTAAATTTTTTTTATTTACAAATATTAATTTGCATAAATCTCCTGAGGAAAAGCCAGAAAGAGATCGAGTTTGTCACTATTTTATCACATTTTTTCAGCATATCCAGATGAGAGTGTAACATTTTTGCGGATGTTCCACCTACCTTTTTCAGAATTTTGAATTTGGCTTCAAGTTGTGAGCATTTAATTGCCAACATGTAAGCTTCAGTCATTAGATCGAAATCATATATTTGTTAGTTGACTGTCAGAATTCTATTTATGTATTCATTTACACATCACAGATTTTATAAATTAAACAATTTTTTTAGTATTATATAGGGTATATGAGCACAGACTTTCTCACCACCCACCACTCTCCACTCTATCTTATAACATTGATACACTTGAACACATATATGTCAAAAAGATAAATAATCACCAATATACATATTTCATGCTAAACCAGCAATCATCAGTTGGTCCAGATTATCATCTCTACCCATATATCAATAAGTGCTCAGATATATATTAATTATAGTCAATCTTCATACTTTAATGGACAGGCTCCAATCCACTCCTCACCCCTATGACTCATATTCATTTTGTGAAAAAAATATGAGAAAAAGTTCAATTTTTTGATTAGTTTTTCCACTAGGGCTTTTGTGATTCCATATGGCATATAAAAACAGAAATCGTAATGAAAAGTGAGAATAG
This sequence comes from Epiperipatus broadwayi, assembly GCA_028023455.1. NCBI lineage: Eukaryota > Metazoa > Onychophora > Udeonychophora > Euonychophora > Peripatidae > Epiperipatus > Epiperipatus broadwayi. The sequence goes on from JAQFVV010000172.1 coordinate 1,354,783, forward strand.
AACATATACTATATTAGTACCAAAATAATAAGAATTAAATGGTCTGTTACTCAAGAATATATAAAGATCACTGAAAATATGGAGTTAACCTGACATTCACATACATTGCACTTCTGAGTTAACCACTTTGCCTCAACACCAAACCATGCAAGCCATTATAACCTTATCACCAAGAGTCATGGACAAACTATTCCAAGTCCAAAAAATATATAATTGTAATGATATATACCAGAAATAAGCCTTATGATGATTATAGAAATCAATGTGAACCACAGATATGTCCACATATAGAATGTGTTGGATCATTATTTTATTTATTTGATATATTGCAATTCTTTCTTTTAGTGTCTCCTGCCGCAATTTTAGTTTTGAAATAAAACCTTACTTAATTGTAGCTGTCCAATGTATTCTCTGTCCTTAGTCATATTTTCTCAATCATATTTCTCAGTGAAACAATATACACTCCTCTCCATTAGAATGATTTTGAAATAATCTTTATAATGCTAATAGGAACTGTATCTCCCACAAAATCCATGCTCAAGTTCTCATAAAATGTGCATTTTGTTTTCTATGTCTAATTCAATGAAAGTGATTTTTACTATAGTAGACTTTAACATTATATTGAATAAATTAAAAAAAACATTGATTGCTCTTATGATCTTATCATTATAATTTAAAAATTTACATAATTAAATAAATGAGACATTTATTTTATATAGTGCGATGTTTATGAATTGTGACAAACTAAAGATCAGCTTTTCAGGCTAATCCACATGTGCTTTATGAATCTTAATAATAAATGAATACAGTACTTTATCTTGTATTCATTTATTATTAAGATTCATAAAGCACATGTGAATTAGCTTGAAAAGCTGATCTTTAGTTTATTACAATTCATAAACATCGTGCTATATAAAATAAATGTCTCATTTACATATGTTTAGTTTAATTTAAGAATGACGTATCGTAAATTCTAGAAAATTTCGCTGGCGTCATTCATTCAGACATAGTAAAAAGTAATGTAAAGTGATTGGTTTATTTTCATGCTTTCATTTCCAGTGCTTAAGATTTGCCCATACTTAAGCATTTGGGTTGAAAGAGTAGGTGGATTCATTCTATTCTTTCACAAAGACTTTATCTTGTGTTGGAAGTGAAAGTATTCATTTATTATTAAGATTCATAAAGTATATGTGAATTAGCATGAAAAGCTGATCTTTAGTTTATTATAATTAAATAAAAAAAAATTAATGTCTTCAGGGGATTTAAATCTTAAATTAATTAGCTAAAATTGTAGCTCCACTTAATGAACAATATTTCTGTAGTGTAATTTTTGCTACACCACTGTTGTGCAAGGGAAAAATTGATTTTTATCACCTTGTGTGATGAAACAGCATTCATCAGTAAGCCTAAAGTGATATAGTGAAAGTTGCACTATAAAAATCTTATTCACAGAGGCAAAACTCTCCATACAGTACAGTGCTCAGTGCAAGCCCAGAGTAATCAATGGATGCAGGAAGGTTTGTGCATTTTCCTGCATTCATTGATTACTCTAGCTTGCACTGTGTGGCACTACTGCATGGAGAGTTTTGCCTTTGTGAAAAACAGCTTGTGTAAGCATAAAGAATGGTAACCATGTGATGTTTGATGGTGAAATCTTGTTCTTTATGTGGATAAGCTCTAGTCATTATAATAGATAACTAATAAAAATTATTAGTAGCTTTATTTAATTGTAGTAGTTCTATCATCAAAATTTCTTTTTTAAATTTGTTAATTATAGAATTACATTGTAATCTGTGTACATTTCAACATTTAAATCCATTATTCTTTTTAAAACATTACCAAGATATTTAAGTTGGCTCATATTCTTAAGTTGATAAACATCTAAGTTAAAAGTAGTGGAAATTTTCTTTTTTTTCTATTGATGACTGAACACTTTAACTAGTATACTAAAGTCTTTGCACATTGCATTGAAAATATTAAATTCATTCTGTATACAGCTTCTAAATTGACAATGGTAGTAAAATTATCAATATAATGTAATTTCAGAAGGTAAAAAGATAAAGTTCTTGTTTCAACTTTCATCAATTCAATTTATAAAGCTTTTTCACCATCTTGATTTCTGATTCATTAAGAATTTATAGAGTTCCAAAAATGACTATCATAAATATTGAAAACAATGTTGAAGTAAACACATCTTTTTTTATTCAAATTTTTCATATTTCTAGCAATAATTATAATGCTTCTTATTCATTCATCTTTGGTAGAGATCTGCTCAGTTAACAGAATCAAATGCCTTGTCAAAATCAATAAAAGCAATCTACAAATCATTATTTTGTTCCGAATATTTTTGTATTTGTGTAGAAACAAAATCATGTCTGTAGTCTTTTTTGAGTCTCTAAAACAACATTGAGTCTTTTGCAACTATTAATCTATTTCTTCAAACAACTTCATCAGTAATATTCTCAAAAGTATCTTTTCTATTGTAGGTAAAATGGTAATTATTGCCCTTTTACTTTGTCTCTATATTTTCCCTATTGAAACAATAGAAACATTTATAAGATCAAGTGGTACAACTTCATACAACCATATATTTTTTAAAATTTCCAATAGTTTTGAAGCCAATATATCACCAACATATTGAAATATTTCTTTAGATATGTCATTATTCAAAGAATGATTAAATCATTCCTTTTATCTATTCAAAATATCATCACCATCAAGTCTGTATGTTAGTTTTAATGAATAAAGAAAAGATTTAAAGTGATCCCAACAGTGGATGTCCGTAACCCTTTTGCAATTTTAAACCATCAGTCATTTTTTAAAGATTTCTTGCCACATATTGAACATTCGTCTTAAACCTTTATATTGGTTAAGAATTTCTAGGTTTTATTCTTAGCCTTGACCCTCAATGAAAGTAGTAATATTATAACTATTAAAGTGGTTTCTCTTACAATTTTGGTAATATTATAACTATTAAAGTGGTCTCTCTTACAATTTTGGTAACATGGATGAATATGATGTCTTTTCCCATAAAACTATGCAATTTTTTTAGAATATTTGTAATTATGCATGAACTTTATATATCCAATCCAATGATGATGTGTTCTTGCAAGAATGAACTCACTATCATTATGCCTGTCAAAATAAACATGCTAATTAGTCATATGATTTCATATAGCAGCCTTAACCCTTCAGCAGGATGACCTTTCCATTGGTCTTCCTGGTGGCAATTTTTATAAACATTCAATATTTGATTTTAGGTTTTAAGCCTTTATTTTATATAAGGATTCAATAAATTGTGCATGATTTGATAGAAATATAAATTTAAAAATTAAAAATATCCCCCAAAATCATATTTTAACTTTGCAAATACAGAAAAAAAAGAAGTGAAATAAAATGGATAATGTTATGAGAAAAATTATTTTTTTCTTATTGAATGTTGGTGAAAAAATAAAATTTACGAAATCTTTGTAGATTTTTTTTTTTTTCATAAAATATGAATGAATTAATGTTAAGTTATCACAAATTTATAAAATTCTGTTCTAAAATTTAAAATTGTACTTATAATTATTAAAATATCACAAACGTTTTGCACTACAGTGATTAATAGGCCTTTATCAATTGCATTTCCTGTTTCACTATTGCTACGAATATCTTAATTTGTATTTTTTAAAAATAAAACATATTTGGGGGATTGGAGAATGAAATGTAATTATGAAAATATTTCTTTTGTAATAATTAATATACAAAAATTTGTGAAAATAACCATTAATATTTAAATAAACTACAGAAAATATACAATTATTTTGAACATCACTAATAACAATTGAAGAATAGATTATAATTAATCCTGCAAAAGGTTATCTAACAATCAGTGATCTTATAAGCAGGATTCAGATTTTGTGAAGTTTTTTTGGTCGAAGCTTAGGATCTCTACAGAATTTTTTTAAACTAATAAATCAATATATTTCAATTCAAGTTTCTGCTGTCAAAATGTATGCAACCTGGCAAAATGGCACTACAATTATCCACAAGTGAGTGAAGGGAAACCAAAGCCGGCCACACCATTTCCAAATGAAGAACTTTGTATGTATTGATGAGTTTGTTAAATGAAAAAGTTTTCCATGATTTTATGTTATACCAATGAATCTATACACATTTAATTTAATTGAAATGGTTACATTACATTGACAAAATATTTTGTCTTTTAACATGTTTAGTGTGCTACCCTGTGCCAACCAGAGTAATCAATGGATGCCAGAAGGTTTTGTGCATAAAATCCCTATCTAGTGCCTACTCATCCAATATCCCCAGACTAGTTTCTGGCTTGTGGCCTTTGTCAGTGAGGAGCCTTGGATCTGAGAGCACTGTAGATCTTAGGATCTAATGCAACCCTCCAGCGGCCACCTTTTAACTCCACTTAACTACAAAACTATGAGAATGAAATTGAAAACACAATAATATTTTCAATATAAGCTCAATAGCTTTTATAGTCATATGGGTCTGAACACAGTTCAGCACCGATACATTTTTATGTCTTTGGCTCTTTAAAAACCATAGCCACCACTATCCTATTAGGCAGGGTGGCACTGCTGTATGGAGAGTTTTGCCTTGTTTATTAACAATTATGTGCTAGTATAAAAGATAGTGATCATGTGTGTAGTGTGAGTAGTTCTTTGGGGACTACATTGTGAGCCAATATGCTATTATGCTTTTCTATGCTTACAAAAATATTTAACCCCCGTAGCATATAAACTTGTCTGATGATAATTGAAAATATGTGTCATGGGATTACGTGTACATGTGTACCTTCTTAGTGTTGTTAGATGTAGAGAATCACTTGTAGACAACATTAGTTTTCGGTATATTTACTATGTATATGTGACACTGTAATATAGTATTTATGTAATAAATTTAAATTTCTGCTGAATTTTAATCTTAAGGTAAATGTTGTTTTTCTTTGTAGAATATTTGCATTTTAATTATAATAAATAATAAAAAAAGTCATATAAAATAGCTATGTAAATAAATGTATATTAATAATAATTACACATAAGTCATTTTCAGCACGATTTTGTACCCTTTTCAAATGTTATGCGATGTGATGTAATGTAGCTTCTCCTTAAACGAAGTCAACAATCTCTCAGCAATTATGCCCAGAGAAACCTGTTAGCCACTTTATTTTCCATTCCCCAGTCTAAGTTTCCTTATATTCTGCTCCATCCCATTTCCACAACATAATCTTTGTCAACTCTATAACCTTTATATCTAAATCCCCCTTATCTTTTCCCAAACCCAGCATAAAAACCAATAATCCACTTTCTGTATAATCATATTTATTCTTCCATAACTTCATTATATGTGTCCTTCCTCTTTTCAAGAATTTACATTTAATTAACAGATCCTAATATTTTCTATTCCTTCCTTACATAATTTACAGACTAAATCACCCATATTGTTCCATTTACATGTATTTTTCCATTTACATGTATATTCTCTTGTTGCTAAAGATCCTGTTCAAGCCTTCAACAATAAACTATTTTCCTTACTATTATCATATATTAACTCGCACCTAATATTCTGTTTACTTCTATATATATTTAAACTCTTTTTACTCTCCATACTAGTTCTCCATCTCTCTAACTCCCTATTCTTTATTAATGAATCTATTCTTTTATCCCATTCCTTACCACTATAACACTCAACAATCCTCCTAATGCAATCATCCTATCTTTTGTACAAATATACTGAAATAAATTCTTTATTCAAATCTTTTGCATACTGCATTACCTTTCTCACCCATCTTGTTGCTTGTCCTTTACTCATAACCCAAATAAATACTATTTTGGCTATTCTTTTATTTTCCACAAACTGCAATCTACCAAACATTTTTTATTTTACTTTTTGCATCTCTCATATGAAAACTTGACCATCCCACTTCACCTTGAATTGTCTTCCTTGCTGTCCATACATCTGCATCCAATGCATGTCTTCCTACTTCCCTTTGAACTTTTTCACATGTACTCAGCATAACTTCCATATCTTCTCTTCATTCTGCACACAAAAATATATCATCCGCAAAAAAAAAGATCTGAAAAAATATATCTCTATCCCTCTTCCTAACTTTCTATTGCTCTTTCCATTTCACTCAAATACAATATAAACAAAATAGGTGACATAGTCCCACTCCATTTTTAACTTTAATTCATTATTGCAAATAGAACACCATTTAGTATTCTGTAATGAAAGTAATAAAATATTTTGGATGTTAGGTTTTTGTGAAAATATTGATGACTTCTTTCAGAAATAAACATGATGAATTCCAGATTTGAAGAATGATGTAACCAACTTGTAAATTATGACGATGAACTAAATAATAATAAAAAAATGATTTGCAAGAGATACATAATGATGGCACCAATGGACAAAATTTTGGATATATATCACTGGCAAAGAAGATGTGAAAATTAGTGATCTAAAGATTTAATTAATATCATTATTTCATATAATTGAAGAACAGAAAACCAAAAACAACCATTGTATAAGTGTTTATGGATGAAAAATACATAAATGACTGCCATCATAGAGTGTTAAAAAATAAAATCTTCCATGCATGTCAGAAATACTATAAACCAATTTGACTGAAACATGTTGAGATATTGTGTCAAAGTTATGTAAACCAATGAATAACAATAAGAATTTTATTTTAAAATAATATATTAACATTTTTTAAATTGGAAATGCTAGTCCATTTTTATTAATGAAATTATATATAATTCTAAAAATTATAATAAATAATACTTTTAAGACAGGCTGTAACCTGTATTATATATGCCTTGAAATTTATAATAGTCAAACAATGTCTTTAATTGCCTATAGAGGGACCTCTCACACCACAACACAAGATAGCGATTTTTATAAGATAAGAATGGCCATCTTATCTTTAACCTAACTTTCCACTTGTATAGGCCAATCTGAAGCATCTTGATTTGGGAGCATGAAACTGTTATTTTTTCCACTGTTTAAGTCCACTATTTCCTTTACAAATTAACCTTCGCAAAACTTGTGATTTACAAAGGGTTAATATTACGATCTTTATACTGGAAATATATAACCTATTGTAAAGTTGTAATTATTTATTAAGTGCACAGGAAGTATATTTAAATACTTTTAAGACATGTTTTAATTTGTATCATATGCACCTTGAAGTTTATAAGTCGAACGATATCTTTAATTGCTGATAGAAGGACCTCCCAAACCATGACACATGTAAAGGAAATAGTGGACTTAAACAGTGGAGAGAGTAACAGCTTCACACTCCTAAATCAATATGCTTCAGATTGACCTATATAAGTGGAAAGTTAGGTTAAAGATAAGATGGCCACTCCTATTTTTATAAAAGTCGCTGTCTTGTGTCATGGTTTGAGAGGGCCCTCTATTGGCAATTAAAAATATTGTTTGACTTATAAATTTCAAGGCCCATATGATACAGGTTAAAGCCTTTCTTAAAATTATTTGCATATACTTCCCTGTGTGCTTAATAAATAATTACCACTTTATAATAAATAATAAAAATCATTTACAACAGATATATAAATATATTAATAATAATTACACAAAAAGCCTTTTCAAGCACATGGTTTTAATCCTTTTATAAATGTTAATAGTCTATTTTAATATTATCCAATTATTGCAGATAAAACACCATCTAGTGTTCTATAATGAAAGGAAAATAACAATAACAAAATTAAACATCAGTGAAATAGAATAAAACCTTTATATAGAGATCCAATATAACTTCAAAGAATTAACTATATTGCATAATCAATATAAAGAAAAATAATACATTTGTTATACAACTTTATATATACCATTTTATATAATTCTCCATTTACTCCCAATTGACAAGTTATCAACCAAATCCATTGAAGCTCCATAAATATTTATACTGTCACTTAAGTTATGCCTGATGTAATACTTTTTATGATTCCCCAATGTAATTCAATTGTAATTATGTTGGGGTGATTTGGGGATGGGGGGAGTGGAAGATGAGTATATAAAAAATATTGCATTAGGCATAACTTATATGGCATTTATGGAACTTCAATGGATTTGGTTGGAAACTGGTCAATTGGGAGTGAATGGAGAATTATATAAAACGGTATATATAAAGTGGTATAAAGTATGTATTATTTAGTCTGTAAATTGTTATATTATATAAAGTTAATTCTTTGAACTTATATTGGATCTTTATATGGTGTTATTTTACTTTACTAATCTTTTATTTTGTTATTGTTATTTTTACTTTCATTATGCACCAGTAGATGGTGTTCTATCTGCAATAATTAGTTAACATTAAAATAGCTGCTTAATATTTGAAAAGGGCATGAATCCATGTGTCAAAAAAGTTTTTTATATGTAATTGTTATTAATATATATATATATGAAAAACAAAACAAGTTTTATATACGTAAAAACCTGCTATCGCTTGTATTAACGATCAATAGATGGAGCTTTACCAAGACCTCCAAACAAGTGTATTTGTTTACATAAACATCAGAGTCAATATTCACTGTCTCTTTCATTTTGCTCCACCCTCAGATCAGCTGATTTAAAGCTGATTTGCTCTCATCAGTGAAGGGATAGGAGTTAGAAACTAGACCTAAATATTAACTCCAAGCGTTTATGCAAAACGTTTCTATCAGTTTGCAAGCATGAATTTTTTAGACACCTAAATGTCTTCAAACTCAGCCTATCAAACTAGATAGCTATATGGGTCTGACATCAGTTCAGTTTCTCCACATAGTCAAAGCTTCTGCAATCTATATCATTGCAAGAAAACTTTAAAGGTACATTTATGAAAAACAAAACAAGTTTTATATACGTAAAAACCTGCTATCGCTTGTGTTAATGATCAATAGATGGAGCTTTACCAAGACCTCCAAACAAGTGTATTTGTTTACATAAACATTAGAGTCAATATTCACTGTCTCTTTCATTTTGCTCCACCCTCAGATCAGCTGATTTCAAGCTGATTTGCTCTCATCAGTGAAGGGATAGGAGTTAGAAACTAGACCTAAATATTAACTCCAAGTGTTTATGCAAAACTTTTCTAATAGTTTGCAAGCATGAATTTTTTAGACACCTAAATGTCTTCAAACTCAGCCTATCAAACTAGATAGCTATATGGGTCTGATATCAGCTGATCTGAGGGTGGAGCAAAATGAAAAAGACAGTGAATATTGAGTCTGACGTTTATGTAAATAAATACGCTTGTTTGGAGGTCTTGGTAAAGCTCCATCTATTGATCATTAATACAAGTGATAGCAGGTTTTTACGTATATAACACTTGTTTTGTTTTTCATAAATGTACCTTTAAAGTTTTCTTGCAATGATATAGATTGCAGAAGCTTTGACTATGTGGAGAAACTGAACTGATATCAGACCCATATAGCTATTTAGTTTGATAGGCTGAGTTTGAAGACATTTAGGTGTCTAAAAAATTCATGCTTGCAAACTGATAGAAACGTTTTGCATAAAAGCTTGGAGTTAATATTTAGGTCTAGTTTCTAACTCCTATTCCTTCACTGATGAGAGCAAATCAGCTTGAAATCAGCTGTGGAGCAAAATGAAAGAGACAGTGAATATTGACTCTGACGTTTATGTAAACAAATACGCTTGTTTGGAGGTCTTGGTAAAGCTCCATATATATATATATATATGTATATATAGCTGTTGTATATGATTTTTATTATTTGTTATAATTTATATGAAAGAACAACATAATGGATTTCATTTATTTCCATTTTTAATGAATCCTAAAAATGGCTACTTTATTGAATAGCTACCTAATTAATTTCTTAGTGGTTATGCAAATCTAATAATTATAAATTGCATAATTTTTATAGATCATGTAGCTTTAGAGCTACATTGATTCATGTTTTTCAGTTGACTGATATTCAGCCAAGGTAAATATTGCTAAGAATTTTTCTTCTATCTCTGGCTAAGATTTTTGAACATTATTTACTTAAAGATCTTGTAGATTAATTTCAAACTGAAAATAAACATTTTGTACATTCTTCTTTGAAAACAACCATGACCAATATTTTTAATCTATAAGTTCTTGTTTTAATCAGCCTCAATACACACTCTACCTTTAATATCATATTTTTATGTCTACTTCATGTACTTTTGAAATATTATCAAATTAATTACTTTTATTATTTTGCTGTAATATCTTCCATAAATGCAATTTATCCATTCTACTTTGAACATTTTTTAGAAAAAAACCTTTTATTGTACATATATACCTACGCAATCTTATATTTCAACTTTCCTGCAGTCTTCTTCAGAGCACTTTTACTTTTAAATATTACCAAATTAACCACTTTCTTTATTTTGCTGTAATATTTTATATAAATGCAATTTATCCACTCTATTTAGAACACTTTTTAGAGAAAATCTTGTATTGTATATAGATATACAATCTTATATTTCAACTGTCCTGCAGTCTTCATCAGAATGCTTTTACTTCAATTTTTTAAAAGTAAAAAAACCTTTAAAAACGTTTTTTTTTATTATTAAAAAATTAAATTGGCTCTGAAGAAGGCTGCAGGACAGTCAAAACATAAGGGTATTCAAAGTAAAGTGGATAAATTGCATTTACTTTTGAAATAGTTAATATCAAGTTGCAATGAAAATTTGATGTTAGAATTTTAATTTGAACATACCCTTTAATTCACACCTATTTTCAATAAAATTAATTCATATTTTCTGCCACCACATATAAATAAAGTATTTCATTGTGATATTTTTTTTAATTTACCTCTCAAATTGTTCTTGATATTTTAAAACCACATTCAGTTTATGGTATTCTTTCATCTATAATTGAAAGCAATATATTTAATAAAGTTATTGGCAGCACTTTTGATATAGTGGATAATAGACATCCCATAATATTTTTTCTATCATTTTATTTTCGCAAGTTGGATCAATTAAGATCAGATCATGTGATATGACTTCATAAGCTCATATATTTGTAAAAGGACCAGTGTATTTTAATAATTTTTTCAATTGAAAAAAGCTATTTGTCTTTATCAATCTGGATTTCCCTGTTTCAATTTAGATTGAATATATTTAGGATGTCTCTGTTAAAGGATAATTGGTGATTGACTCTCACCCCAAAGGGTCTGCATTTCCATCTTTGAATCAATGCTCCTGTTAAGGGATAATGTAGTCGCATTCACCACAAAACTTTTAAAGCGGTAGCATGCCTGCATAAATTTTGTCACAAAATGCAACATGGTGTTTCATATCTAAATACCTCCTGCACCATTTGGCACAGTTGGTAGAGTGTCTGACTTAGAATTGGAAGGTCCCAGGATCAATTCTGGCACTTGGGTCATAACTTCTTATGAACTCCCGAACAGTAAAGACATACATTTTTTATTTTGAAATAAAATAAAAAATCCAAGTCATATGTCACATGACCTAATTTAATAAGCTTGTATTTACAAATGTTATGTATAGAGCTTGAAAAATAAGCTCTTAACAAGCTTTGAGAATATCCTCACCCCCAGACTGGTTTCTGCTTCTGGCATCATCAGTGAGGTGCCAGGATATTCAAAGGTAATAACATGCATTAAAGTTTGTTTTATATTAGTAAAAACTGCTATTAAAATGTTTGAAATGATTTGTGTTATGTATGACAATGAAACCATGAGTCATAAAATGGTTTTCACGCAGTTTTCAAGATTTCATGATGGTAGGAAGAAGAGCATTGAAGATGATCTATGAAGGTATGATTTTATGATGGTAGGAAGAGCATTGAAGATGATCTATAAAGATATGATATATACTGTCATATTTTATATCATAACTTATGATTCAGATATGACAGAATCTTGTAATTATTGTGGTGAATCACTAAATTATGACTCTATGTAATGTGAATTGATTCAGAGATGGCACTGAGAGCAGTTCGAACAAAAAACCAGTCTGTTTTTAATGGGTACATGCTGTGTATATTAAAAGTATAATACTATTATTTTAAAGAATATTCAAATCCTTCATTCAATTCTAAAAAGAATATTCAAATCTTTCAGCCATATGTTAAAAATATTGTTATTATACAAAAAATTATTTTTTAAAACCATTTCTGTCATTGATTAACTGTATTTAACCGTACACGTGGACTGGGTGTAGTTATAGACTCTATTCCTAGATTAAAGTTCACCCTTTCTGATTAAAGCTCACCCTTTCCACTTCAGTGCTTGAACATCGATCTTCCAACGTCACATATTCACTATTAATATTCTTAAACCCTATCCTTTGCATTAACGTGTATCTAAACTTGAACTGACCTACATATCTTTTAGTATAATTTTCTCAATTATTAATTCATTGATTAAAATGTCATCTGAAGCAACCAATTTTTGTAGAATTATTATAATCTTTGAAATTAACAGGACATATTAGTATTTTGGTAGACCAACTTTTTAGCCGATTACAGAAAACTAAGAGATATTATGGAGAGCAGAATATAAATTACTTCAGCATTTTATTCAATCTGTTTTTTTCTATATTATCTACACTTCCTATAATGAACCTTGAACAAAGGTATGATCATTTTAGACTTTTTTTCTCAATGTTAAACGCATCACCTTCATATAGATTTTATCTAAACTCATAAATCTTGGATAAGTAAATAAGATAAAACTGAATAAATGCTTTTAAGATATTGTTTATTTACAAAGCTTGTTTAGGTCATGTGATCTGCTCTGAAAAATATTGCATTCATCTCTCTATGGAATGTTTTCTTTTTTTTCATATATCATAACATCGGCCGGAGGCGAACTCGCAACAACTGTCTGCAATCAACTGCTTGCTTGCAAGGCGGCTGTGCTGACCTCTCGGCTAACAACGCTTGACATGTTTTCTTTTTGAAAGATAAAAAAAAAACAAATGAATTCTGAATTCGTATCCAGCATGAGTGAACTTGATATTTTGAAATGATTTGTTGATTTTGTTTTTGGTAGAGTCAGCTCATTAAACCATCGAATATTGATGAATGGATATTTTGGTTTAGTTTTAGATAACTAACTCACAGACACATCAATAAATCACCCCATATTGGTTAGTGAATGGGTACTAACTATCTTAGCTAAAGAGAAAACCATGTTATTAAAACCTGCCCAACCTTTTATTACTTGGGGATTGTCAAACTTCATCTTTCACCTCTAATATTTTTTGGAATATTTTTGCACTGCAAATGAATATTTAAAAGGCTATTTAATATTTACATATGAAAACTCGTGTCCCCCCCCCCCCATCCCGGTTAGTATGTTAAAATCCTTCTGTCGTCGTAAATTAGGATTTCATTTTATTTTTTTCATGTTTTTAATGACCCATAAGCGACATTTTTCAAGGAAATTCGATTTATGAAATGTATTTATTGGTTTTTAGAATCGATTTTTCCTTAATAACACGTCGTGTATTTTAATCGGATGGAAATGTTTGCCGAAGAAGCTTTTCATAATAAAATCTTTCTTGCCAATTTGTTTGACAAATCTGACTATAAAATAAATAATTTTTTTGAGAAAAAATATTAATTATGAAGGTTTACTTTTGAAAAGTTTTTCTCTTGAAAAATGGGACAAACAGACGTCCTTAATGATTAGTATATTTATATTTTAATGATAACGTTTTGTAGTTTGAGTTAACTTGTATTGATTAAACACAATATATATATATTAGCCATTTTAAATATTATGATTATAAAATGTATAATTTTCTCATGATTATAAAAAATAATATAAAGTCAAAGAATGTATTTTCCTGAATGTTTGTAATGACGATGTTTTAGTTGTATATTGGACTATTTCCATCATTTAATATGAGTATTGAATGTCTTTAGAAAAATGTAATTTTATTTTAAATATTCCCAATACATTGAACTGTTAATAATACCACATCAAACAGGTTAGTATATGCACAACGTTTCAAGAGGTATCTTCCCTCTTCTTCGGGTGTTGCTGGCCTGACCAATAACAGTAATTAGCATGGAAATCGAACCTTTATCCTTAGATACTTGAATATTGAATTTTAAGATAATGCTCTAGCCAACTCAACCTTGCTGCCAAAGCTTAAAAATCAATACTCAAGAATCTGAAGGGTCCAGGTTCGATTCCATGCTAGTACTGTACCGGTCAGGCCAGCAACACCTGAGAAGAGGGGTATTACCTCCCAAAACGTTGTGCATATAATAACCTATTTGATGTGCTATTACTAACAACTGAATGTATTTGGAATATTTAAATAAATTTACATTTTTCTAAAAACATTCAAAACTTATAGATGGAAATAGTAAAATATATAAATACAATTATCAAATAATATATTTGTATAGCGTACCCGCCTGCCATACTCATAATAGTAAGTTCAAATCTGGGCCAATAAAACATTTTTTAAATAGATTTAGAATTTTTTCAGCTAAGTGTCTCATATATATCAGTAAGAGAAATAAAATAATCACATGGCTTTATCACCCACAAGTTCATAGAAGTAGTAATGGTGAAATTGATTTGAGGACCTCACACCCCTACTACTGGGCTAAACTATGCAGGGTTTCAGTCTATTGGTGTTAGGGTTTCTCAAGAGTTTATAAGAAGTTTGAGCTTTGGAAGTTCCAGTAATAGACTCAATCTGGGGGGGGTGGACCCTCTACCCCAGAATATGACATTCAAAGACTGCAGTAGATCATGCCGAAAAAAATAATCCAATAGCTTTATTTCTCAGGAGCTCATAAATAGTTCAAACACCATAATTGCTGAAATTAGAACTGATCTCAGGGCTCCAGACTCTGATATCCTACCATTGCACCAAACCATGCTGAGCCAACTGAATGCCTTTCTTGTTCAAGAATTCATAAGAAGTTCAACTGTTAGAAAGACCTCAAATGAATTGGTCTGAGGACTAGTTACATGTAGCTAAAGAATAGACAAACATCTTCATCACATGGTAGCTAAAAGAACTGTCATTAATGCTTTCTTCTTTATTAGAATTAATGGAGAAGTTCAAACAAGGCAAAACTCTCCATACAGTAGTGCCATGCTGTGCCAAACTGAGTAATCAATGGATGCCAGAAGGCTTGTGCATAAAATCCCTACCTAGTGCCTACTCATCCAATATTCCAACTAGTTTCCAGCTTGTGGCCTTCATCAGTGAGGAGCCTTGGATCTGAGAGCACTGCACCTAGATCTTAGGATCTAATGCAATCCTCCAGCAGCCACCTTTTATCTTTACTTAACTACAAAACTATGAGAATGAAATTGAAATCACAACAATATTTTCAATGTAAGCTCAATAGCTTATATAGTCATATGGGTCTGAACTCAGTTCAGCACCCACACATTTTGGTGTCTTTGGCTCTTTAACAACCATAGCCACCACTATCCTATTAGGCAGGATTGGTGTTACTGTATGGAGAGTTTTGCCTT
This sequence comes from Epiperipatus broadwayi, assembly GCA_028023455.1. NCBI lineage: Eukaryota > Metazoa > Onychophora > Udeonychophora > Euonychophora > Peripatidae > Epiperipatus > Epiperipatus broadwayi. Next base: position 1,370,280 of record JAQFVV010000172.1, read on the forward strand.
GTTTGATAACAATTATGTGCTTTATACCAGTAATCCAGGTGAAAAATTCAGCCACACTTTGGGAAGCCATTTTATTGTAGCGGTAACCTTAAGGGACCATCTTTAAAGACAACTAAAAACAAGTGCAAATTTCATAGTCACATTTAAAGTAGATAATAATGGAGATGATTGAAACTAAAACAGGTTATATTTCCCAACCAACTCCCTAAAATCAACCCTAGTATTTCGAAGTAGTTTTTCTTTTCACTCAGCAATGCTAAATGAATCAATTTCCAAAATCAGGATCCTCAATTTTCAAAACATTTCGGCATTTTTACCCAGTGGTTAAACAGTCATGTTAATTAAAATATATTCTTTTCTTAATTGATAAGTGCTAAAATGACCATTTGGAAATGAAAGTTGCTAATTAAAAAAGCACCAACAACTTGAATTAAAATTAACAATTTATTGAATAATTCCAATTAATTCACATATATACACGCACGCGCGCACACACAAAATTAAAATTAATTAGTTTAAAATGCATTCATACAGCAAAGCATATAAAAAATAAATGAATAATATATATATTGTACTGACTTTTAAAGCCTTTTTAATATAGTTTTTTTTCTCTAAAGTTTTAAAACGAATAGTCTTACCATAGTATTTTATTTTATTTTGACACTTCCATTACTGATGAGAATGACATAAAAATTGTATTTCCTGTCAACTGATTTCCTTTTTAAATGTTCTGCTTTCAAGGCGCAATAAAGTCAATCGAGACGCACCTTTTTCATAGGTGGTTGAATTAAGCCTGGCTTAAGTATTGACGTTCGAATTCAGAAAGCTCCAGAAGAAATCTACATTATTTGTGGTGAGTTAGTACACTTTTCACCTAGCAATGCATATTTCTCTGAAGGTATCAGTTAATGATCCTTGGGTTTCACATTTCTGACAAGGATGATTTTTGCTACATAAACTACAGTGACTATAAAATATTTTTTTAGCCACGTTAAAAGTTCACAAAAGCTAACTCTCCAGTCCAGATCATATTAAAGCAACGAATAAATGAATAATAATCCCCCATTATATTTTCTCTCTTATCAAAATCCTTTACATTTTTTTAAATTACAAATATACAATCGACTTCTTATCTTTTGACTACTGTGTGTAGATTCATTTGCTATCAGTAAATCTAATCAAATTAAATTTTCTTCATACTACACGAAAAAAAATACAATTATTTTAATTATTTTCTTAATTTAAGCAATCTTACATGGATTTAAGTTTTTTATTAAAATTAAGCCTATTAATATATGGAGTATCTGAATTAAGTTCAGACCCATATAATTTTTTCAGTTGGAGAGCTGACTTTAAAGACATGCAGATGTCTAAAGGTTTAGATCTTCTTCTTGAGAATTACAATTTAGATAAATGCTTAGCTTGAGTTGGTTTTTTGAATCTAATGTCCCAACTCCTCACTGAAGAGACCCATAGGTCGAAACCAGTCTGGGGGTGGGGACAATCTAAGATAAAGATGATTTGAATGCCTTCTCTTGTAGTAGCATTTATCATAATAAAAAAAAAGCTTGTTTACAGTGTTAGCATGCTCTTAAGTTTACATATTGGTAAATACAAGCTATATATAAGTCATGTGACATCTGACTTTTTATTATTACTATTAAAATTCATTTTAATAAATGATATGCTTAATTATCCAAGCAAAATGCTTTCATATATTTCATTTCTACACACACGTATATGCATAAAGTTCTTTAATAATAATAATAATAATAATAATAATAATAATAATAATAATAATAATAATAATAATAATAATAATAATAATAATAATAATAATAATAATAATAATAATAATAATAATAATAATAATAATAATAATAATAATAATAATAATAATAATAATAATAATAATAATAATAATAATAATAATAATAATAATAATAATGATATTTACATATTAGACGTGCAATGTAGGGGAAAAGTAGGCCTTTTCACATCAATGAAAAATGTGTAAACTTGCGATCATGTCAAATAAACCCTGCGATGTTATCTGATTTCATATCGAAATGTGTAACAGTAAAATGGGCATTCGTAAGAGAATGTGGTTGGAGGATTTAAGAATTCCATTTCTAAACAGTGACCCACTTTATTTACAATTGGGTTTGCAAATTAAGTTTCTATAGAATGAGGAAAACTAGAGCTTGGCTTAGCAGATAAAATCGTAATTGATTGAAATTAGTATATGTTGGAAGTTTGTACCACTGCTGTGTTGTTGTTGTTGTTGTTTTTTGTGATAATTTTACACTTTCAGTTATTGTCCAGATTTCATTCTGTTTAACATGTTTAGTCTGTCAATTGCATTTTAAAACTATTTTTTACTTCATTTGCATTCCAGTTTTGATTCAACAATTTATTCTGTATGTCAGAAGGCTTATAAAAGTTATAGTGCCAATTATGATCATTTTCAGGTGTGCCACAAATACAATCACGTGTTAAGTAAACAGGCATTTTGAAAAAAAATAAAAATTTTACTTTTAATCTTCATTTTGGGGAAAAAATTATCCATTTAAAGTGCAAATGGCAAATTGATTGTTTCATCAAGACAATTCTTATTACTTGGTAAATACCATATGTGTATATTTTATGGTTTTTTGTAATCTTTTATGGTATATTCCAACTGTTGGAAAGCCTATCAAAATTCTGAATTACTAACTACGAATTACGATCATTTTCTGGTGAACCACAAATACAATCATGTGTTTATTAACCACCACAATTTTATAGCTTCATTACATGTGTGCAAAGCACAACTATAGAATCACGTGTTAAGTAAGTGTGCATTTTGGAGAATATAAAAATTTTACTTTTAGTTTTCATCTTGGGAAAAAAGTTTATCCACTTAAAATGAAGTAGAACTGGAAAATTGATTGTTTCATCGTGACAATTTCTGTTATATATTAAACAATAAATATCATATGTGTATATTTTACAGTTTTTTGATAATATTTTAGACAATTTTTGTAATTTGGGGATTGGTTTGTCCATATTTAAAGTAACATTTGGGAATTGCATAATTAGTTTGTCATATTTTACATATTTTTGTATGTAAATGAGGCATTTATTTATATAGCGCTATGTTTATAAATTGTAATAAGCTAAAGATTAGCCTTTCAAGTTATGTACATGTGCTTTTTATGAATGTTCATTTCAACAAAAATTTTTATTAGTAATAAATAGTGATTACATTTTGATAATGGATAAGTTAATGAATAAATTGTACAATAATATTATAAAAAGTTCTGATTAACATATGCTAAGAAGAATACCGACTCCACCTGAAGCTGAATGGCCGATGGAAAGTCTAGTAAATCCGAGAGAGGAGAGAAGAGATATTATTTTATGGTCAGTCTTATAGTGATGTTTGGTTTCGCCCATAAGAAGTATATGTGGGGAGCAGAGTGAGAGCCAGTTTTTAATAGCAAGAACTCTATCGATTGAGTTGATGCCGCGAATGTTTATGCCAGCTATTTTGCAGAACATGATAGATTAATCCAAACCGTCCTCAGTAAAGTGATCCAAGTGAATGTGGGACATCTCTATATTAATGAGGTCTGATGTTGTTAGGCAGTCAGAGACTTGTGATTGAACCTGTAGATGGCTTGGTGATATATTTGTTGGTTGAGGAATCGCATCCATGAAGTCTTCGGTGTCTGATGGAGTAGAGTAATCTGTCTGAGATTCATCGGTAGAATCAATGGTATCTAAGGTTGTAAGATCCATGGTTTTCCTCTTTTTTTCTATGGATTTGTGAAGCTTTGAGTTGGATTTATCGGAGATTTGTTTGTTAGAGGGGGGTGGTGAGTAAAGTACCGGGTGGGAGCTGTCATCATCAGAGCTTGATTTATCTGAGCGAATTGATTTTCTTTTAATTTTCTTAATTGTATTTTGGGTATTTGTTGTGTCAATTTTTTGAGGATTTTGAAGTTGATTAGTGTTGTTTTCCTTTTCCTGTTCTTTTGATAGTAGTGTTATTTTATTGTCATAAGATTTTTGTTTGAATTTTAGACTTGAGATATTCTCTGTTTGCTGTAACAGTTGTGAATCTTCGATCATGCTGACTTTTGGGTTGGGTGTTTGATGGATCTTTTCGTCTGGTAGGTTAATTCTTGCAGGAGTTGAAGAATTGCAGATAGTTTGTGGTTCACTCTGTTTAGGGTTGTTATCAGTTGTTTTAAGCTGGTTAGGAGTTATATTGGAAGAATTGTTTTGACATTTTTTGAGTGTATTTTCTTCATCGCCTGGGTTTATCTTGTTCTCTTTAGATGGTTTGGTCATATTATCTTCTTTTGTAGAAAGAGTTTGACCTAATATTATTTCTTGGGGATTAGTATAAGTTGTTTCGAATGTTTGATCTTGAGTATTATTAGTTTGCGTGATTGGTTTAGGAGCAGTATTTGTTGTTGTTTGGTTCTCTGATTTACTACTATTAGTGTAAAGGTTGACGTTTGTTCTTTCTTGAATATTTTCATTTTGAAATATAGTTTTGGATGTGGAAGGTTTTGTTGGAGGATTTATTTGAATCTGAATATCTGGGTTTGTGAGGTTGCTGTTTGAATTAGTCCTATGTGATGATTGTCTATTTAAGGACTTGTTAATAGGTCTACCAGGACATTTGTGAAATTTATTCATTTTAATACCACAGTGTGTGCATATTCTTGCTGCACTGTCTTTAATGAGGTGTGTTCTTTGTAGGCAGAAGAAACATTGTGGTTGTACTCCTCTGAATGTCAAAACCATAGGAGAGCCTCTTGCTGTAATAATAGTGGGTATGTCAGTGGGTATAATGTTTTTCTTTAATGTAAGTGTGAAGGTAACTGTATTGGACAGGATTTGATCTTCGAAGTGAGGATTTAATAGGTGTTTAAATTTGCTAACTGAACCATAATTAATAAGGATGTCTTGTATTTCTTGTTCATTTAAGTGGGCAAGGCAGTTTTGAATTCTGCCAGATAGTGTAACTGGACGGTTCATATCTATGGAGCATAGTATATAATTTCCTAAAGATTTGTAGTTATTTTTCAAATTCATTCGGTCTGCCCACGTTTTAAACTCTACGATCACATAGCGGTCATTGGGATGATTAAGGATCATGTGAATGCCTCTGCCTAATTGCTTTTGATTGATTAGACTGTAAAGTTGTTCTACAGGGAATTTATATAAAGCACATTGATGATTTGTTATGGCTAAGATTAAAGACTTATCGCTGTAATAGTTTGCAAACGATTTATATAGAGAGTTAGGTATCGTTTTGTTGAACTCATTGTTTATTTCTAGGAACATATCATCGTTAATATTGTTTATATTAAAAGAGACATTTTCCTGCGTGTTTGATTCTTTTTCTATGTCTAATTCTGTGAGATTCAAATATAATTCGTTGAGATTATCGGCCTTAATATTTTCAGAGATGCTCTCAGAATTTTTTGACCTTACGATATTTGCGTACGTTGAAACGGTTACACCTGTTTCACCTATTATCAAAGATAATAGTATATATTTGTTGTACTCAGATGGCGTGTATTTCTTAAATTTTAAAAACTTTGCTTATTGCTTATAATATTGCGAGTATCTGCGTATATAATCGTCCCGTTAATGTAAAATTACAATCTCAAATATTTATATACGAGCATAGTCTGTTCGATTTGTTAAAACTGAATAAACATAACTATAATTAAAATTTATCTATATCATAGCATAATAAGTTTAAATTTATAATATTACTTATTTTTCAAAATTCTTTCTAAATAATTATTTAAGCCAGTATTCATTTTGAATATTTTCCAAGTTAGATAATTTTCAATTCTTTTGTTTGCTTAAAATTACAAGCAGAAAGTTTTATCAGTTTTAACACTTCGTTCCAAAAATAAATCTTTCTGGCCAAAATTTGACCTATTTAAAAAGTATAACCAATTATAATATTCAGTCAGGCATAAATCTATACAAATTGCTTGTGACCATTTATCTTGGAAATATATCTTTTAAAACCGAAGTCAATTAAAACAATAGAGTCTTTCCAAGTCCAGATTTAGCTATATTTAATATTTTACTAAACTGGATATTTGGTTAAAGGCTAGTTTGAACTAGTCATCTTGTGATGTGGCATGACTCAAAGTAGGAGGTTACTTCTGTCAAAAATATAGCATAAAAAGGGGCCCAAATAGCCACCAACTCTCTAACCTAGCCTCTTCCATCATCTATCATCATCCGTGTAAATTTTTTTTCTGTTGCTGAGAAGTTTGTGCTTGCTGCCAAATTTTATTTCCGAAGACCCGAGTTAACTAAGAAAACTGTTCCTGCCGTTTAGACTGCTAAATCTAAAAAAAACCATCATCCAAGCTGCTATAAAATGACCGTTGGCTAGAAGACACAGAGACAGCCGTTTGCTCTTCCACGAGCGGCTACCGATGACAGAAAACCTCCAACATGCCCATCACTGTAAGAAAGAAGATGTACCCGAGAGACCAGAGAGTGCCCGACCAGAGAAATGGGGAAAGCTGCCACAGAAATAAATTCGCGAAGCTACATGCAGACTAAAACCTAAGAGAAGCCCAGCCTGACTGAATATAGTGAGAAGCACATGGAAACAATGCCTTAAAAGAGACTTTGCCGGTAAAGCCTTTCTGACATATTAAATCTCATAACTAAAACGTATACTAAATGAAAGCTAGCTAAATAAATCACATAATTTATAATATTTCTAAATGTTCCACTGAAATGTTTATCGTAAAATGGTTTAAATCTTAGAACACCCTCAATTCTTGCTTGATCATTAATAACTTTAAGTAGCCGTTGATCATTAATAATTTAAATAATACACACATCTAGTTTCTATAAAACCATACTATAAATTTTTATGTCTAAATTATTATCTTATCGATCATTTTTTATAATTCTTATATTTTAAGTTCATGTTTATTGATTTATGCTGTGTTTTTATCAGAACGGAGTCTGTGTGTTAATAAATTATTGGGGGAAGGGAGTGAGCAATTACTTTTATTATATCAATATTGGATATAAAGAATATAACTAAGACTCTTTTCTGAATTATATTTGTGATAGAGTGAATCGAACAAATTATTTAAAATCTTTTACTAAAGTTATTTAAAAATGTATATTTGCTTATATTATTTAAAACGCATCTTTTCTCAAATTAGTTAAAATCTTTTGATAAACTTATTTAAAGATGTATATTTGCGTATATTATTTAAAACGCATCTTTTCTAAAGATTATATAAAATGAAAATGTTTACTAAAGTTAATTAAAACGTATATATTGCGTATGCTATTTAAAACGCAGATTTTGCCCAAGTTATTTAAGAATTATATTTGCGTAAGTGATTTAAAATATGTATCTTGTCAGTTATTTGAAAAAGTATATTTCACGCAAGCTATTTAGAATATAGATTTGCATTCGTTAGTTAAAACCCATTTTTCATTATTAGTAAGGTCTATTTTGACGATTTATTTAAGATGTGTAATTTACTTAAACATCAAAATTTGCGTGAGCTATTTTATAACTCACATTTTATTATTTAACAATCCGTTTGATATTAGATCTAGTTATACTATATAACTAATGTCCCCAGTTCTATAAGTAGCTATGCAGAAAACCCTTAAATCAGATTCTCATTATCGCCATCATTTTATCATTTAATAATCTCAGTTATGAACGAGTGGTAGTAGACTGAAGAAGCTAAGATTTTGGCGTAATTAAATTTATTAAATATTAATTTAGCGTTGGAATTATTGCTAATTTGCATAAAAAATATCTACTTCTATGTCTATAATGGCCTATCTCAAGATTGTTCCGCGTCCAGGCACGCCTCGAAAGTTTAGGCCACTGCGACAGTTCTTCGTATTTCGTCAAGTCACGCCTCGAAAGTTTAGGCAAATGTGACATTTATTCTTATATAACGAAACCAAAGCGTTTCCAAAGGGCTTATAAGCCAATCTTCTGTTCTTAATAAAAAGGCCTCTTCCATTGTAGCAAGCAGATCGGTTAGGGAACCGTTTACTAGGTAATAAACCCCATTAAGAATGCATTCGAGCCGCACTTATCTGATAGTATAGTTTCTAACACTAGAATCTGACGTTCCCTGCCACCACATCTCAGTTCAGTTTCCTAGAAAGTGACTTCGGCTTTGATCCGACCTAGAATCTGAGTTAATGCGTTTATCTGTATAACTATTATATCACGCAAATATCTATAATATGATTAAGAATATATTTATAATATAATCTTAAACTTAGTCATTATAATATTTTAAACTTGGCAACAATGATATAATCTTCAACCTATTAGTAATATCTAGCATTTTCCATCAACTGATTACTCTAGCTAACTATAACCGATTTAACATATAAAACAGATAATTACAACATGAAAGGTGACATAAGCTTACTAAGAGTTATTGTTTGTAATATCATTTTATACATGAGAAAAATACTCAATGTTTGTAATAATATTGTTTTATAACTCTAGATCATTCTTTGTTTGTATTATTATTTATAACCCTAGAATCACTACTGTGTGAGCTAGCTTAAAACCTACTATGCTTGAGTATTTATTGTTATATTAAATTTATGAAATATAAATTTGTCTCAGTCTCATTACTTGCTCATTATCTTATAATCACTATTAAGTTATCTAAGGTATATAATAGAATTTGTAATAAGGGGGAATGTCTCATTTTTACTTTTCTATTGCTGAAGTGATCAAAAGATATATGTAACTCAGATGTCATTCGATGGGTTGACTTGAAGACGAGTGAGAGAGTTAAGGTATGATCAGACGTAGGGTATTACTATCCGACTTGTAGATTTTGGTTTCTTTGGACTTCAGTCTTGAGCAAATGTACAAACCTGACCGTTACAACGAGTGGGATTTTCAATATTGAGATTGAGGTAATTGGTTTAGCTTGTTAGAGATGAGAATGGATTGTTCTGAGCTAAAATCTTTGATTGTTTTAGAATGAAATTTATCAGTTTTATAATTTATTTTTCTTTTTTATTTTTAAATTTATGTTGAAAGGTATGACACATATGGTTTTGTCGACCTCTGGTGGAAAATGTTTTATTTAAAAATCGTGGTATCATTTTGTTGGTAATTTTGTTTATTTAGATATAGTTTTAATTGAATTGTTAAGAAATTGTATTATAATCTTCTTGGTTGAGTAAAGGCTTGAAGGTAATGATTGGTTTTCGTTGTATAATAGTTTGTTGGAGATATTTATTCTATTGTTTGTATTAGGGGTAAGTTGAATATTTTCTAAACTTTTGTTGATATTTGCAATGGAATTTTCTTTTGATTTACTCATTTGTGGGTTTTTATTTGTTGTAAGGGTGGTTTAGATGATTTAGATTAGATTAAGGCTATACAATTTACGGCGATACGATTTTGGGTTGAATGCGAGATGGGCTTACTTTATTTTTAGTTTTATCGGTTATATTATGCTTCCATATATAAAATGATTAAAAAGTTGACTTACCTTGAATAACAGACGTAAAGGTAAAGGGACAGTCGTCCCGTCTTCCTAAAACTGTTAAACACTAAGGGACGCTTTTTAAGACTAGTTACGAAGATGGCTGCCAAAAGCGGAAGTGCTTTTTATGAATGTTAAAAATATGTTAATAATAATAAATGAATACTTTCATTTCCAACACAAGATATAGTCTTTTTTTTTGTATGGCAAATCAATATTTTTACTGTTGTTAAAAATGTATTTTTTAAGATTGAATACTTTGGTGAAATTCATATTTTTAGTATTGCTAGAAATTAATATTTTGCATCATATTTTATATTTTTTGTGTAAAAGTTGTATTTTTAGTATTGCTAAAAATACATAATCGCATTTTTATATATTACATGGTAAGCACCATGTGTGTATATTTTAGGGTTTTTGCTAATATTTTAGAGTATTTTTATAATTTAGTAATTGTTTTAGTATTTGATCTGCAACACATATTAGTCTGCAGTGCCTTTTTGCATACATATTTAGGCTGCTGATAACTTTGTAAACCTTGTGAAAATATCATGTACTCATGGCCCGATTTGACAAATTTATCATTTTAAGTTTGTAGATCCAATTGTACACATTATTTTGGTTAGAGCAAAAGATTATAAAGTTGTCAATGAATTGATATGAATATGAAAAAACATTTCAGGTCTAATTTGCATTGCATGTATAATATGTAAGTACCATAATAATAATAATAATAATAATAATAATAACAACAGCAGCAGCAACAACAGCAGCAGCAACAACAACAACAACAATAATAATAATAATAATAATAATAATAATAATAACAGCAGCAGCAACAACAACAATAACAATAACAATAATAATAGTAATAATAATAATAAACAACTCACCATCTTTTGTCCCCACTCAATCACTATCACAAGGGTCCCCCCTTAGTGCATTGCTGTTTGCCTTCTACATTAACCCTCTCATTGAGAAAATCAATCAAACATTTGAGGGGATCAACATACCAGCAACAATGCAACAAGTGACATACTATGTAACAGTCAGAATCATCTATCTCACTAACACACTGCAGAATTCAAACCCCAGACATGAAACTAAACATTTTAGGAGGAGTTGCCTTCTAGATATACTAAGTTCGAATCTAAAGTCCAAATTTCACAGCACCGTCTATGTGATAACGCATCTGATGCCACTACTAGTATAACCTTTGACCGGTGCCTGGTGGTCAGGGAGAAACAAAAGACTCTATACTAAAAGAAGCTTGGGTGGCTAATTAATGTCTATGGATTTACAAAAGAAATGCAGAAAATATATATATAGACCGAGACAGTGATAGGAATCAGATAAATTAAGAGATCAAATTTAGTTTTAAATAATTTCACAAAATTTATTCATATAAATTATATATATAATGCCACTGTCTGCTTATATGAGACAGGGACGCGTATTAAATAATTTGGCATTATATGACAAAAAGACTTTAAAACAAAGTGATATATTCTATTCCTCGGGCTAATAGCATTACGATAATGTGCTAGACAAGATAGAAACATGTGCAAGGTGCTTTGAGTAATTATACAAGTTTAAGAAAATATTTGAAAATTAAGTGTTCTAAAATATTTATTGATTTCGAGAATAGTACGGACTAAAGCTTACTAAGCAACAAAGTGGGAATGTGATCAAAGCATTTATTTGAGAATAATAATAATAGAGTTGCATTGGGAGGTCAGTATTGCTGATAATGAATTTATTAAAGTTGGAGGGTGTGACACGTTTAAGTCACGGATGCTTTGTAAAATAAATATAAAAATAAAACAATATTGAATATCCGGAATGATTATGGAGGGCATCTTGCCGCTAACCCGTAGGAAAGTATTTTATGAACAGCTGAAACTTAGCAACTGTGTGATGATTGTGTTTAATTCCCAGGTGTGTCATTTGGGGACACACTCTGCCTGGAAACTGCAAGTGTGGTCGTATAAAGAATCCTTGGAAAATTAAAACAAAGCGGTCTCAACAACCAATTCATTTACCAGCAATACAAGACTAGTGTATATAAAAACATACTGAATGGGTTTTACTTGGATTAAGAGAAATGCTCAATCAAATTCCCAGAAATTCATTTAAAAAGGGTCTGCACATTCTCGATGTCAATGATGAGCTTTGTAATTAAAGTAGAACACGGTAATTAAAATAGGAAATGCATGCTTGCAGGTTTGAAAAGTAAGTATAGATTTATATACACAATCATGCATTAAGGGACACATTTAATCATTGACCTTGCACATACTCTTATATTAGATTAAAATCAATAACATGTAGATTTTAAACTATGTGATTATATTATATTAAAGAAAAGAATCACCCTCGAACAAGTGATTTGCGAGATAATAAAATTGGAAAATTATAAATTTAAAATATGCCTTAATAGCGGCGTCTTACTTTCAATAAAGGGAATAGTTCACTCGGTCAAAGACAATTCTGACACATTATCATAATAAAATAAAAGAAAGCTTTATAAATAGAAAATATTAACCCAAGGATAGAGCAAAACTGTCGATTATATTATATTAACATGTTAAAGAAATACATAATGAAGTTATGTGAAATATAAGAAAAACAATTTTAAATAGCTATAGCATGTTAGTTATCACAAGAGCTCTTGGGTTAATTTAGGTTACCTCTGGAGATGCATTTGCAGGTAGATGTTCGGCAGGTTTTATAATTCAGCAGCAAAATCTGGAATGTTCATATTTTTGCAGCAGCAGCAGTTCCGGGGTTCCCTATGCGATAGCTTCCGATGGTCTGGAGCAGCGTCCGGCTATAATGAGGGGACATAGCCATTTTGATGCCTCTACTCTGTCAGTCAAGGTTAGCAAATTATTAGAATAGAACTCAGAATGAGTTCTCTTAGAAACATTAGAAAAACTGGAGAACAAAAGAAAACCCTTCTTTTTATAGTAGACATTAACAATTGAACTGCCCTGGAGCATTACAAAAATATATTGGACTTATCAGCTGTAATTAAATCTATCCGAATGTCCAAAGGAATTCAACATTAATTAATTTCTTCTGTTAATTTCCCTGTCGACATTTGGATTACAAACTAGATTTAATTAAAATTTACTTTTACTAATTAAAGAAAAAGCTTAAGTGGACATCTGCTGTTTTTAGATAAACTTATATAATATTAACTAATTAAACTATTGTCCCTCATTTATTTTAAAGAAATATTTGGGGTAACTTTTATTAAATTAAGTGAAAGTTATTTTACTTTTAAATTGCAATATTTGAATCTATTTACTAAACGAATATTTACTAAATGAGTTTTATTTTAAATCAAAATACATTACGACCATAATATATTTGTAAATAGATTCAAACAAAATAACTTTAACAATTTATAATTTTGATATGTTTTAAAATGGATATCATAGTGTGTGTGCAATTACGACTTATATAACTTACTTTTTAATAAATGTAAATTATGTGAACAAATACATAATTCATAATATTTTATTTTATTTGGGAATAAGTTATATATATAATATGAGCATTGTGCTCATGGTTTAAAATTAGGCGGGATTTTCGGTATATAAGTGTATTGCAGACACACTACGATAGATTGGGGTTCAAACTAAGGTATGAGGGTAGGAAGTAGATGAGAAAAGATGAAACGAAGATCTGCAAAGCAGACCTTATTGTTTCAATACCTAGCTTACATAGATGATATCACGGTCTTCCTGGTTTCCAAAAAACAGATACCTAAGCTACAAAAGATAATTGATAATTATTCAATAGAATATGGAAACATCAGCCTGGTACATATACACAGGAAGGCAGTGTGAATCCTTATACAAGGGAAAGCCAAGCTCATTCCTGGGGTTTCCATTTTATATGGGAGCCACAGGAATGAGATGCTACATACAGAACAAACTAAAAGAAGAAACTGAAAACATTACAAAATCCCTAGTGAAAGCATATCTATCAATACATTCAAAAATGCAATTGATTAATAGATTAATCACAACTAAGATAGCATATTATATACCAATAATTTCTTTTTCCAATGCATTCAAATCCAAGATAAACTCAATGTGCAATCAACTTATGTGGTCCAGAAAAACAGTAGCCATTTCCATAAAAAACTTAGAAAACCAACAGATATAGGTGGACTGGGCCTACATGATATCAGTATCTTTCACATGCAAAAACTTAGAAATGTAATAACAACAACAATCAATCAATTTCCCAAAATAAAACCTCTACTACAAATAACCCCCACAGACAGACCACCACCCAAGGGTTCATATATTGAACTAATAATATACCAATGTAAAATAGAAAATAAAATCCCAGATCAATACATACAGAAATACAAATACTGGGAAATATATAATCTCATACACACAAACAACAATGGAGAAAATAACACAACACCAATATTAGGAATAACCAATAAAAAAATGATAAAAGAATATAAAAATGAAAATTGGAACCAAAATTTTTTGATTTTGTCCTGAAAATGAACCTGGATGCACTACCAACTACCAATTTTCTATTCCACAGAAGGATGTACATATCTATTGATCCTTTCGGTGGATTATGTCATGAAACAGAAGAAACATGGAAGCACATAATGGACCACTGTAGAGGACTAAATCAGATAAGAGATGTAATATATACAGGAAAAACATTGCCAGGATAGAACAATTAATGAAGGCTTACAAGGGAAAATCAATACCCACCATCAGAGCAGCAACTTTTCTACTGTATGCTCTGTGGTGCATCAGGTGCAAATTTCTAATTGGGAAAAACACTAGATGACACCCTTCACATTTCAAAACAAGCTAATGCAGATACAAAATAGGAACAAATTGATCATATCCCCAGACATAGATGCAGCCACTTGGTCCGTGATCAAGCAAAGATCAAGACTATAACAAAGATTCAGATTGCAAAAAATTATAAACAAAGACTATGCATTTGATTGTAAATATACAAATGAACTCATGTACAATCTGTAAATCTATTTTATCAGTGTACCTTTTTTAGTGATACCAGATGTAATCTACTTATTGTCCAATAAAGTATATTGTTGAAATATAATAAAAAAAATAATAATAATAATAATAATAAAATAATAATAATAATAATAATAAAAAAAAAAAAAATAATAATAATAATAATAAATATAATGAAAAATAATAATAAAAAAAAAAAAAAAAAAAAAAAAATAATAATAATAATAATAATAATAATAATAATAATAATAATAATAATAATAATAATAATAATAATAATAATAATAATAATAATAATAATAATAATAATAATAATAATAATAATAATAATAATAATAATCATCATCTAAAAGAACTTTAAATAATTTTTAATAATTGAGTGCATGCTTGCTATCCTGGGTGACCCTTGTAGTATATATATGTTGAATTAAATATTTCTTTTGGATTGTTATTTCAATAAAAAATAGAAATGAGATTATATCCATGTAAACATAAATATCTTTTAGCTTTTGATGTTGCTAAGAAATTATCAGTTACTATTAATTGAAAACCCTGAGGCTAAACAATATCTCTTTTGTTGGAGTATATATCCAGGAATTACAATAAATATGGTATTCAGAAAAAAAATGAAATAGTATTTAATTTCCATTTATTTTTGTTGTAAATAAAATTCCACATACTCAATGATATGGAGCTTATTTAGGCTTTCTGTCACACACACACACACATATATCAGGGTTTTGATATATAAAGTTAAGAGCGTGAATCTAATAGCTCTAAACAAGCTTTTTTTTTTTTTATTTATGATAAATGCTACTACAATATGTTGTTTTATTTGTTGGGGAGGAAGGCTATGCATAAAATCCCTATCTAGTGCTCAATCATCCAATGTCCTCAGACTAGTTTCTAGCTTCTGGCTCTCTATCAGTGAGGATTTGCAAACACTGGAGATCTAGGATTTAATGAAACCCACAAACAGCCACCTTTGACCTATATTATTAACAATGAAGCTAAGAGTCCAAGATGAAAACACCATAATGTCTCCAACCCAAACTCATTCACTTGGTATTGTCATATAGATCTGAACTCAGTTCAGCATCTATACATTTTGGTGCCATTGGTTTTTCAAAAGCCACAGTCACCTTTATCCTTTGGAAAGGAGAAATATAAACCATCAAAACATCACATGATCACCATTTCATATGATTACACACACTGTCAATAAGAGTACCAAACGCTCCATACAGTAGTGCCACCAAGTGCAAGCCTTCGCAATCAATTTATGCAGAAAGGTTTGTGCATAGGAATCTAACAGATCAAATTTTTAATGTTCACTCTAAATATTTCGTCACCGCAGTTGTTATCACTATATAATTATTAACATGGTTTTAAATAGACTCTGCAGTACAGATGTTTCCCAGCAGTCCTTCAAAGAAGATGTGAAAACAGGTTTTGTTCACCATTCTTGCTTGGTGATTATCATCTTTTTAAGCACTATCTATTTACCGCCGGATGAAGCTCTTTTCAAATGTAATCCAGTTTTTCTAATCCAAAGTTTCCATTCTCTTTATCATTCTAGAAAACTTCTTTAATTTCAGTTATTCATGTCATATGTTAACTTTTTTTAAGTTTTTTAATCTCTTATGATTTATTTTAAGATTTCAGTTATATTTTCATTGTTGTCTTTTTTAGCAATATGTCCAAACTATATTCAGTCTTTAAATTTTTTTAAATAATGTCTATGATACCTGTTTGTTCTCTTACACATGCATTTTGTTTTGATACCTTCTCATTATTCCCAACACACATTTCTCCACATTTCACTGAAGGATATGAAGTATCTGTATTGTTCTTCTGTTAAGTATCCAAGTCTCAGATCCTTACATAATAATTGGTACACATGTGTATTCAAACACATAGGCATTTTACTTTTTTATTATTAAATTATTTCTACCAAAAGCACTCCATATAAATTTAATCTGGGGATTAATTTCACTTTTTATTTTTCCAACTGTATTAATCATTTGACCTGATACTCAGTGTGAATTTATAGATATGAATTTCTAATTTGCAAGTATCGATCTTTATTTTATTTCTCCGAGAAAATCCAATCACACATTCCATTAGCTTTTGATAGCATTTATCTTTAGTCCTACTTTTTATTTTCATTTGCTAACTCTTGCTACATTTCTTGAAGCTCTGAAGCATTATTTTCAAAAATAAAAACAGTATCTGAAAACTTTAGATGATTTAAATAATCTTCATTTATTTTTTATTTCTTTAACCTCTTTTAATTTCCAAAATATTCTACTAATTTACCAATCAATAATTATGAATTTATATAGAATAGATAATTGAAAAGAAAAATATTAAGTCTGGAATCAGAAAAAAAAATCAAATTTTACCAAGGCATCCTGACACAGTGGATACTAAGGTAAACATCTCTCAGTGTATATATACATACTACTACTACTACTACTACAGAAACATTCAAATTTACTTGTTATAAAAAATTTCCACAAGGATTATAATTTTTTTTTAAATGTAAAGGTATTTATCAATATTAAAATACTTTTTTTTTTTTCTAATTTCCTTTTAGGATGTACTTTTAGCATTTGCCTTAATTAAAAAATATTGAAATTCTAAAGTAAAAAAAAAAAAAACTTGCTCGGAATAACATGTGATCAGGATGTTTTGAATCTAGTTTTATTCTATTTTTTTAAAAAAACTAAAACGGTTTTAATTTTTTAATACGTCTACAATTTTTATATTTTGATGCAAAAGAAAATGGAATACATATTTAAATAAACAAATAATTTTATATTCCACTATGTGCTTTTATATTATTCATTCTTGTTGTCATATGATATATAAAATAATAAATCTATCACTATTTATACCAGGTTGCTGAGAATAATGATTTTATTTAATTACTTACAACTTCAGATAACTTTCAATTGGTGGAAGGTTGCATGAAAATAAAGAACTGCATAATATGAAATGGTACATGTGGAACTTTTATGAAGTTAAAAGAAAAGGTGAAGAGATAATTGATTTGAAAAGTGGTCATGAATTTACTAAGTGCAAAGTGAATTTTGGATTTATTATAAATAAAAAATGGATGAACAACATTGTGGATATTGATGATATATCAGACAGAGTGATAAGAATTAGTTATTGAAATTAATGGAATATACCTAATGCAGATAATTCAAGTTTATATCATAAATTTTCATTGTAATGAAGATTAAAATATTTTTATATAGATGTACAAAATACTTTTGATTAAAGTGCTAGAATTGATAAACAATCAAAAGATGAAGTTGTTAAAATTGCTATTATGTCAGAAATAAGATAAAATGCAGACTCTTGGGATTTTGCAGAAAAAGAATATATGTTATGGATTCCTTCTTTGAGAAAAATGCTGAACAGAAATGGATATAGAAGAAGGGATCACACAATTGGATTATATTTTGACCAATAGAAAATATGTATTTCAAAATCATAGTGCTATTAATAGATTCAGTACAAGAAATGATAATCATTTGATGATGTAAGGTATGTATTAATGCAAAACGAGAAAGATAACAGGTATTAAGAAACACAGTATTAACAGTTCATATTCTTAAACGTCAGAAACACTACAATGAATTTAAATAGAAATAAATTATAAAATATTAACAAAATTTGAAGATGATAACTGGAATAAAATCAATAAGAAGATAATTAATGCAATAAAGATAGATGGAACAAAAAAAGCAGCAAATCACCAGTAAAAAAGGAATATGAAGATATTTCAAGACGACCCATTAAGGAGAATTGAATATTTCAAATTTTGCAAAATAATAAATAGAGTTAATAATAATAAAATATAAATGATTTAACAGAAAAGCTACAAAAATAGGTGTCAAACGTAAAAACACCATCTTGATAGTGAAAGGAAGGTTATTTCAGTAATAATAAGAAAAGATAAAATTATTACTAAAAAGGAGATAACTACCAAAAATTATATGATCATCATTCTTTATGTTTACACAAGCTGTTTTTCACAGAGTCTAAACTCTCCATACAGTAGCACCAATCACTGCAAGCCAGAGTAATCATGGATGCAGGAAGGTTGGTGCATAAATCCCTGTCTAGTGCCTTCTCATCCAATATTCCCAGACTAGTTTCTAGCTTGTGGCTTTCATCAGTGAAGAGCCTTGGAGCTGAAAGCACTGCACCTAGGTCTTAGGATCTAATGCAACTCTTCCTGCAGCCACCTTTTACTTTTTTAGTGAAGCATAAAGCTTTGAGTCCAAAATAAAAACACAATAATGTTTTCAAGTTAAGCTCATTAGCTTGTATAGTTGTATAGATCTGAGCTCAGTTCACCATCCATACTTTTTGGTGTCTTTGGTTCTTTAATAACCACAGTTACTATAATTTTATTATGCAGGATTGGTATTAAACCATCAAACATCACATGATCACTATTATTTATACTTACACAAGCTGTTTTTCACAGAGGCAAAACTTTCCATTCAATAGCACCACTCAGGGCAAGTCAGAGTAATCAATGGATGCAGGAAGGTTGAGCTTAGCTTAAAACATTATTGTATTTTCATTTTGGACTACAAAACTTTATAGTTAGCCAAAAAAGTAAAAGATGGCTGCTGGAGGGTTGCATTAGATCCTAAGATCTAGGTGCAGCGCTCTCAAATCCATGGCTGCTCACTGATGAAAGCCACAAACTAAAAACTAGTATGGGAATATTAGAGTAGGCTCTAGATAGGGATTTTATGCACAAACTTTGCTGCATCAATTGATTATTCTAGCTTGCACTGAGTGGTGCTACTGTATGGACAGAATTTGCCTCTGTAAAAAACAGCTTGTGTAAGCATAAAAAATGGTAATCATATAATGTTTGATGGTTTAATACCAATCCTGACAATAGAATTATGGTGATTGTGATTATTAAAGAACCAATGACACCAAAACATATGGATGCTGAATTGAGTTCAGATCTATACCACTACACATGCAAATGAACTTAGCTTGAAAACATTAGCTTTATAGTTAGGTAAAAAAGTAAAAGGTGGATGCTGGAAGGTTGCCTTAGATCCTAAGATCTAGGTGCAGTGCTCTCAGATCCAAGGCTCCTCACTGATGAAAGCCACAAGCTAGAAACTAGACTGGGGATATTGAATGTTAGATAGGAATTGTATGACAAACTTTCCTGCATACATTGATTACTCTGGCTTGCTCTGCAGAGTTCTATAAAAAATTATATAGTAATAAAGAACAAAAAAATAAAGTAACTAGTACAATTACTATATCTGAATTACCAAGAATTTTAAAAAAGAGGCAAGACATGCAGTTAAGTCTCTGAAAAAGAAAAAAGTTTATTGATATCTTAATAGGAGCAGTTGAAAAAATAGAAATTACCAAATGTGTACATGATAAAGATGTTCATATGATTGTATAAATGCAAAAGTAGGTGATTAAAAAGATGTTAGAAATTTCAGATCTCTTGGTCTTCAATTGGTTCTATACAAAATCATTACCAAATTAATTATAACTTATCTTCAACAAACTTTGGATTCTAGCCAGCTAAGAGAACAAGCTGAATTTAAAAGAGGTTTTACCTCAGTGAATCACATTTAAATATTAAGTGACGTTATAAAAAGAATCAATGAATATGAGTTATCAATATGCTTTCAATTTGTAGATTATGAAATGGCATTTGATTCTATGAGCATTTTCACAGAAATTCAAAATTTGAATCATCAAAGTATAGACCCAGAATATTGATATACTCTGAAAAGCATTTATCCAAATTTAAAATCAGTGATTAGATAACATGGTGATACTAAGAAGATTAGATTGATAAGGATGTATGACAGGATGATTCCGTAACTCCAAAATTCTTTGCAGCAGTTTTACAATAAATATTTTGTGGATTAAAATGATAAAATACGTAATAAAAATACATGGATATCATTTAAATCATCCAGATTTTTGCAGATAACATATTGATTTTGCAAGTGCTTCAGCAAATCCTGAAAAAAATACTGGATAAAAAAAGGAAGTAGGATTAAAGTCAAATGCTGTAAAGACTAAAGATTGATAATAATGCATTAGAAGCTAACAATGTCAAATATCTCAATCATATTATTAATATGGATGAAAACATAATGGATGAAATTAATCATATGATTAAACTTTGATGGATTATTTCTGGTAGAAATAACTTAATATTAAAAGAAAACATGTCTAAATGAAGAATGCATGTTAGAAGAAACAAGAAGAGATTAAAAGCAAAACACATGAATGTGAGAATA
Organism: Epiperipatus broadwayi; assembly: GCA_028023455.1. Classification (NCBI taxonomy): domain Eukaryota; kingdom Metazoa; phylum Onychophora; class Udeonychophora; order Euonychophora; family Peripatidae; genus Epiperipatus; species Epiperipatus broadwayi. The sequence goes on from JAQFVV010000172.1 coordinate 1,391,178, forward strand.
AATGAGTATGATTATCATCATTGAAGAAAACTAAAAGAGTGAAATGAAGCTGGTATTGATGTCATATTTTCAGAAGAGATAATATAATTTAAATACAATAATAATACTGATTCTTACAAGGAGATACATTACACAGTAAATATTTGCTTTTTTTTCATATGTCATAGCATCGGCCGGGAGGTGAACCCACAACCATCTGCAACCAACTACTTACTTGCAAGATGGCTACAATGACCTCTGGGCTAACAACACTTCACTAAATATTAGCTTTTAGAAGCAATACTTAGCTCTTAAAGTATATTAAGATTATAATTAAAAGTTCTTAAAATTTTATCCAAGCAAAAAGCTGTAATCATACAGTATTTAAAAAGATTTAGAAATTGACCATATGTGAGATGGATAAATTAAATAACATTTTCATCTGTGGCACAGAAAAAAAGCTACAGATCAAAAAAATTGTATATATATATATCTTGGAAAGACATTTATTTTGTAATGGATCAGTAAATGATAACAATCTTTCACCTTTTTTTTTGGCGGGGGGGGGGTGTTGATACATTTTGATAATATCATTTTTTCCCTCATGAATATCATTCCAAGAAAATGATAGACACTAAAAACAATATATATAAAGTTCATTTCAGATAACCTAAAAAATTTTTGGAAAACATTTATTCCATCCTGACGATCAATCATTAAAGTAAGTAACCAATGAATTTACTCAAAAGTACTGAATTGATTACACAAACATATTTACAAAGAGAGATTAATTATAAAAAAATATTTTAACAAAATAAAAACATAATAATATTATGATGTTGAAACAATAATTTTCAGGTCTCTCTTTTTAAAAATCAGTCTAAAAATATTAAATTGACAAAAACTTTAATCATTATGAATAATAGTGACAATGGTTAAGAAATAATTGGAAAATATTTTTTAATGCCAATCAAATTGGACTCTTGGGCTCATTAAGCCATCAATGATTAAATCAGCCACTGCTTGAAGGCTAGAAGTTTTTGATGATAACAATTTTATTTTTTTACACTTTTAAATGCTTTTATTTAAGTTACAGTACTTTTGCTTAAGTCAAAATAAAATTTTAAAAATCGAGATTTAATATATTCATATTTAATATAATTTGTTGAAATTTGTGCATTTTTTATAATCACTGTCAATGCAATATAACACTAAAATATTTTAGATAGGTTACTTAATTTATTAAATCCAAAGAAGTGGGTGGATGAAATTACAAATATTTTGATATCAAAGTTAAAATGCATATGTTCATATCACTTCTATAAGGGTGAGATATACATTTTAAAAAAATCTTTATTGTAAAAAGGATCTTAATAATGCTTTAAAATTGAAATAAGAATAAATCTTGATTATAATTTTTTTTAAAAAAGTATATAAAGTATATGACAATTATTATTATGTTGATTTTTTTAAAAAAATGTTTTTCAAATAAACAAATTGATTTTTAGTCCATATGACTTTATTTTCAAATATTAAGCAGATTGCTACATCTTCATTGATGCACATGAGTGGATTGTGGGTATATATATATATATATATATAATAAGGAAATGAAGTCATATATCATGTGATTTAATTTAATAAGCTTGTATTATAATGATTATTAATCCACATGACTTTACTTTCAAATATTAAGCAGATTGCTACATTTTTATTAATGCATTTGAGTGAATGGTATATGAAAAACAAAAAAACCCAAGTTAAAACTTGCTGACACTTGTATTTATGACAATAGATGGTGTTCTACCAAAAACACCATCAAGCATAGTTTTTTGTGAATGCTTGCTCTGACGTTTATGTAAACAAAAAACTACACTTGATGGTGTTTTTGGTAGAACGCCATCTATTGTCATATATATATATATATATATAAGAAATTCAAGTTAAATATCATGAGACTTAATTTAATAAGCTTGTATTATAATGTGTGCTAATAGCTCTAACAAGTTTATTGATAACATTCAATATTCACACACCAGATCTAAAAAGCAATTCAAAGCCAGCATTTATCTAATACTTAACTATTAAGCAGAAAATCTGAAAATTTCAGACATCTACATGTCTTCAAATCCAGCTATCTAACTTAAATGTCTATATGGGTCTGAACACACACCATATATTAATAGTCTCAGCAATATAACATCCCCAAAGCCTTAAGAGCCAAATTATACTAAGGAAATCAAGTCATATATCACATGACTTAATTTAATATGCTTGTATTATAATGCAATTTGATGAGTGGTGCTGATAGCTATAAACATTTTTATCGATAAATCCAGAAAGAGAAAGCATTTAAAAATATCTATCTATCTATCTATCTATCTATCTATCTATCTATCTATCTGTCTGTCTGTCTGTCTGTCTGTCTATCTATCTATCTATCTATCTATCTATCTATCTATCTATCTATCTATCTATCTATCTATCTATCTATCTATCTATCTATCTATCTATCAGTCTGTCTGTCTGTCTGTCTGTCTGTCTATCTATCTATCTATCTATCTATCTATCTATCTATCTATCTATCTATCGATCTATCTATCTATCTATCTATCTATCTATCTATCTATCTATCTATCTATCTATCTATCTATCTATCTATCTATCGATCGATCGATCTATCTATCTATCTATCTATCTATCTATCTATCTATCTATCTATCTATCTATCTATCTATCTATCTATCTATCTATCTATCTATCTATCTATCTATCTATCTATCTATCTATCTATCTATCTATCTATCTATCTATCTATCTATCTATCTATCTATCTATCTATCTATCTATCTATCTATCTATCTATCTATCTATCAATCTATCTATTTCAAAAAAGATTACATTAGAAAGGATTTTATTGATAAAATTAAAATTCAAACAAAAACAAATCTTTGATTGTAAAAGGTCACTTTTTTTAAAAAGTGATATTTTTTTTTTTGTATTCTAAAAGTAGACTTTTTAAAAACATTTTTGAAATATATACTATAAACGATCGTTATTTAATATGGATAATTTTAATTTCAAATATTAAAATGTCTTGAGAATAATTGTAAAAAAATGTGTATCAGTCTACGAGATAGAGTGGATAGCTAAAGAGGGCTTGAAAGTCTGTGTTCAAATCCCCTATATTACATCTAAACTCCAAGTATATGAATTATATTTATATTTAAAATATTATGAATGCTAAAAAAATAAAAATAATACATAGAAAAAGTATTTATAATGAATGCCTTTATTTATTATAGGAACTAAAAACCAAGAAAATAATTGCTTCTCCAATGACAATTGGGTTTTGATGTAAAATCAGGGGGAAATCCAAACATTAATTTAACCAAGTTCTCCTTTTTATAACAAGGTATTAACTTAATTAATTTCTGGATTCCTCAGGCTTTTTATTTCAAGTTAAATATAATAATCATCATAAAAATATAAAAATCCCAATTGTGATTTAAAAAACAATTATTTTCTTGGTTTTTAATTACCAGAATAAATAAAAGCATTGATTATACTAGTGTTTTTTTGAAGGTTTGTGATGATGGTGTTCTAGCTGTATTTTTATATTGGACTATTTCCATCATCTAATATGTGTGTTGAATGTCTTTAGAAAAGTTTAATTTTAGTTAAATATTCCAAATGCATTCAGATGTTAGTAATATCACAGCAAACAAATGTTAGTAATATCACAGAAAACAGGTTAGTATATGCACTAATTGTTAGTAATATCACAGCAAACAGGTTAGTATATGCACAATGTTTTGAGAGGTATTTTTCTCCCCTCGTCTTCAGGTGTTGCTGGCCTGACCAGTGACAGTACTAGCATGGGGTTTGAACCTGGGTCCTTAGATTCTTGGTTATTGAAATTTAAGGTAACACTCTAACCAACTGAGCCATCCTGCCAAAGGCAACAGTATGTAGTAATTTCATATACTTATCTATGAGTTTCCTCCTGATTTCTCCACTTTTTCCTCAGAGCAAAGTTGATTAGTGGTTTCCATACATTGTGTATAGTCACACTAGGTTGGCTTATGGATTTTTGCCATTGTCATGTGAGCAGCTTCTTTAAATTTTCTTCTTTGTACCTTTTCTTCTTTATCCAATATTTTTGTATTTTCCCAATTGAACATATGTTCATTGGTCCATACATGGTCTGCAACCTTAGACACATCTGTTTTCTCTCTTCTAATCATCAGTTTATGTTCTTGCAAGTGCTTTTGAATGGGATAGCTGGTCTCACCAATAAATGTTCTTCCACATTCACATGGTATTTCATAGATGCAGTTTTTTCTTTGCAGCATATACTAACCTGTTTGCTGTGATATTACTAACAGTTAGTGTATATACTAACCTGTTTGCTGTGATATTACTAACATTTGTTTGCTGTGATATTACTAACAGTTGGTGCATATACTAAACTGTTTGCTGTGATATTACTAACAGTTGAATGCATTTGGAATATTTAACTAAAATTAAACTTTTCTAAAGACATTCAACACACATATTAGATGATGGAAATAGTCCAATATAAAAATACAGATTGATTATACTAAGCTTGAGTTTTATACACAATTAATGAAGCTATACATAACAATTGATAAGCTAAGCACTTTTGGGAATTCTATGTTACCATATACATAGCTCTTTTCACTAATAGTTAGTGATTGCCACAGTAATGTATGCAAATTTATTCAATAATGTTTAAATGGCCCACTTTTTAGAGATAGTAAAGCAGGTGTCTCTTCAGTTGATTGCTTTGGGATCATCTGTGATAAAACAAGTGTCCGTCACTTTGCATTCCACATCATTGTACTCTGTGCATATTATCTCAGCTGAAGCCAGTTGGAAGATGTTTCCAGTGATTCTTTCGTGCTCTACAAATATTGAGCTGCCTTTGCCCTTAGTTCATGTTCTGTGGTATATGTATCGATGTTGCAATACTCTAGTGGCAATATTTGCTTTAGTTTTGCCATAGTATGTTGCTTGGCACCCTTGTTGGGGGCAAGTTGTCTTGTACATGACATGGGAGGGTTAGTTCGGTGTAATTATGTCCTTTGCCATTGTAAATATTTTTATATCTATTAGTCTATCATTAGTCTATCATTAAAACGATGTAAGAATTGCTAGATTTATTAAGGGATTGTCAAATAATAGTAAATTAATGCAAAAAAATAAGCAAGGATCTCTTTTACTTTTGAAAATCTTTTCCCTTGATTCCTGAAGCTATCTTTGGATGGATACCTTCTCTAATGAATCTCAGTGTATATTGCCAAAATCTACCACACCAGAAAAAACTATAATCATTAAATATCACCATAAAAATAAATTCAATGATGAGTTTCTTGAAACATTATGAGGCATTGAGGATGACAAACTAAGATTCAAAATTATGGCTTTTCTATCTTCCATGTTCATTGCTTCATGACTATAATAAGTACCACTGAGCATCATAATTGAATGTTAATTAATCAAACATTTATAAAAGGTTTGCTCACTGGGGGTGGCTAACTGGGTTATAATTCATGGATATTATGTAAATCATTCCATTCTGCTATACTTTGTCAAACCATGCATGACATCATTGCTTGGGAATTTGTAAAATGTTATAGTACTAGCACTGACAAATTGGGTTATGCTCCAAGGACTTTGTTATCCAAAATTTTTCATTCTACTATTACATCATCATGGCATTAATGGTGACCCATGACTCTTTCTCTCTTCTAGTATACCAACCTTGCATCAGAGTTAACCCATAGATCTTGCATTTTGGTCTATCACTCTACCACTGCATAAAACCATGCAAGACATCATTGTTTGGAAGTTTATAAAATATTTGTAGATCAACAAAGCATCAAATGGTTAATTGCTCAGAGTTGAACAATAGATGTTGCACTCTAGGGTATGTCACTCTACTATGCATGAAAATTGAACAATTGCTTTGAAATTCTCATAAAAAGTTTGGAAACTGAACTGACAAAGTTTGGTCATGCTCCATGGACCTTGTTCTCTAGTGCCTGCCATTCTACCATTATGCCAAATTATCAATGGTTTTGAACACTGGTTAATTTCCTGGAGGTTCATAAATAATTTGGGCACTGGAAGAGACTTAGTTGGGCCATAATCCAAAGAGTCTATATTCCAGAATGTTTTCCATTACTACTCCACCCAACTATGTGTTGCATCAAGTGGTTTAGTTTCTCAGAAGTTTATAAGAAGTTTGTGCAACATAAATGTCAGATGCTGGCCATAATCCATGGACTTTGCACTTAAGCTTACCATTTTACCACTATACCATATATAGAATTGAATAGTTTATTGCTCAAGAGTTCACAAGTTTGAGGACTGAAAGTGACATAGCTGGACTATGATCTGTAAATTTTGGGTTTTGGAATAGAATGAACAAAATTAGATCATGACCATGGACCCTCTATAACTATATCCAACCATGTATAACATTGAATTGCTCAGAAGATCATAGGAATGTTTGAGAGGCCTATGATCTGTGGATTTTCCACAAATTTTACATTCTACTACATCAAATCATGCAAGGTATTGGATAATCAATTGTTAGGGAGTTTATTAACCAAAACTGTCAGAATTGGATCATTGTCTATGGATCTTGAAATTCAGAGTTACCACTTTATCACTATATCATACCTTTACATATCATCAAATGTGTAATTGCTTTTGTTTATAAGAAGTTTGAAAACCAGAAGTAACAGAGGTGGGACATGGTCCATGTACATGGGAAACCTTATTGCATCAATCCTGAAGGGCACTCACTATTAATATTGGTCATATTTTTCATTTATCAAGCTCAATTATATTATAATTGTTTAATTAAAAACAGATATATTAATCTTCAACAGGTTTAAAGTTTATATCTATGCTATAGATAATCTCTAGTTTAATAAATGATTAATGATAATCATTACTGTAAATATATCTAGAGCTGATCATGTCAAAGTTCTGGGTGGGCACTTGGGAATCAACTGTAATAATATTGGTCATGGATTTTACTCATCAAGTTCAATTCTTTTATAATTATTTAATTAAAAAACAGATATATTAATCTTTAACAGGTTTAATGTTTATAACTGTGCTAGAGATAATCTCTAGTTTAATAAAAGATTAATGATAATTATAAACAATGAGGATTGCCAATTCCTCAACAAGCTTTCTGATAAATGCTTAGCCAGAGAAAGCATTTTAAATATCTCTGTCGAACCCCCCACCCAAACCCCTGACGATGGTTTCGTGCTTTGGCAATTCTCAGAGAGGTGGTTCAGACACTAGATCTAAAAATACCAACCCAAAGCCAGCATTTTTAGATCTAGTGTCTGAACCTACCCTGACACCTCTCTGAGGAGTGCCAAAGCCTGAAACCATGGTCAGGTGTTTGGGGAGGGTTCCTGACAGAGATATTTTAAATGCTTTCTCTGGCTAAGCATTTATCAGAAAGTTTGTTGAGGAATTGGCAATCCTCATTGTTTACAACTTACGAGCTTAAGAGAATAGGGTCATGTGATCTATTTTAATGATAATTATTATTGTATATATTTAGAAAGGATAGTATCAAAATTGTGGGTGGGATAATTTGACACTTCTAAATCAAATGTAATTTTTTTTTAAAAAAAAATCGAATCTGTTTTTAGTAAAGCAAACGATTTCTTAAAAACAATTTAACATTATTATTACAACGTCAAATAAAAGTTTTCTTTTTTATATGTTTTCTATTATTATTATATCTTCTGTTCGATTGATTTTCGAGTTAAAGCATATATAGGTTAGACAATATACTGCACAATAAATTATTATTAATTATGATCGTTATCTTTCAGTTCTTTCAATTAATTTTTTGCTGTTCTTATTATGTAAAAGTTATTTTAAGTGCTAATTAATTTTTTATACATATTTTATGCTTACTCTTTCTCTTTTATTGAGTTAAAACTTAATCAAATATTTAAAAAAAAAAAAAAAGCATGGAGAGAAGATTGAATTTAAAATTAATTAGAGTCGTTACACCACACCTTTTTTAAACAAAAAAAAAAAAAGCCAATATAAATAGTTTTACATAATCAGAGATTTTTTTTTAAAGAAAAGTCATTATGCTATTAACTATATAAATTTAACAACACAGGGCGCTTTTATAAGGTCAATTAAACAGCCATCTAAATCGCAGATCTCGTGAGGTGACATGCGCAGTGCGGATCTTTATGTGTCATAGTTTTATACAATTTGGTTATTTTTGTGAAAGATAAAAGATTGAAAATACTAATCAAATGGTTTATTAATCAAGATTTCATTAGATGTTCAAGCACAAGAAACGCCTTAGTCAGCTGTAATGCATGGACCATTAGCTCCAGAGCATGACCTTTCTATCAATGCATGAAACCATACAGGGCATGAAAGATTTATTATAACTGCTTTTGTAATTAGAAGATTTGAACTCAATAGTTTATTTATCTTCTACTCCATCTCAAGCAACTGATGCACGTGACCACACACATGAAAAAAATTCCATGATCTTCAATATATGTATTTCTTTCAGAAACTAACACTCATTAGTTGGGCCAGATCATAATATCCCACACACATATATAATAAATATTCACTTTATATTAAGATAACAAATCTTCAGGCTATAATGGATAGGATTCAATCTATTGCACTTCCAACTCTTCAGCCATCCATACCATTAAAAATCTGAAGATGGAATGGCCAAATTTGTTGCTGATGCTGATACAATGTTGGCATCATTTCCATCATCAGATTTTCAATGGTATAGATGGCTAAAGATGTGTAGGGTGAAGTATATAATATTGGTATTAACAAGGGATTTGGGCACTCCATTAACAGATTTTCAATGGCATGGCTGGCTAAAGAGTGTGGAGTAGATCAAAGCCATTGATTAAAGTTTGAAGATTTGCTATCTTGGTTTAAGCTAAATACTGATTATATATAAGTGTGGAAGATGATGATCTGGATAAATTGATGAGTGCTGGTTTAGCATGAAATATATATATTGGAGATCATTTATTTTTTTCATCATGTTTGTGGCCATGTGGATAGTTGAAGGGATCTTGAAAGTCTGGGATTAAATCCCCTATAATTACATCACATCTGTATTTAAATATTACAAATTCAACTTCTATTCTTCCCATCCCTTTTCTGTGTACATAAATGGAGAAGATCCTATATTTGAGGGGTCAGAATGACTTAAGGTCAACATGGGCGTGACAATAATATTGGCATCATCAAGGAATTTAGGTGTTCCATCATCAGAATTTACAATGGTATGAGAATCTGAATAGTTATATGGTAAAGTAGATTGAAACCAAGTCCATTAAAGTTAGAAGATTTGCTATCTTGATATAAGCCAAGCACTGATTATATATGTGTGAGAGATGATAATCTGGACCAACTGATGAGTGCTAGTTTAGCCTGAACTATGTATATTGGAGATCATTTATCTTTTTCACATGTGTGTGGTCATGTGTATTGGTTGTATGTAAAAGAATGGATAGCTTAAGGGAGCTTGAAAGTCTATGTTCCAATCCCTTACAATTATACTTAAACTCCAAGTATATAAATTATATTTATATTCAAACATTATAAATAAACAAAATGATAAAAATGCTAAGGTTTGCAAATTCAATTTATTCTATGATATGGCAGCAGCCATATTTCTGTCTCAAAGCGCCACCTATGAGTACATTTATGAATAACATTACTTCAGGTTAAGATGAAATCACATAAATTTTATCTTTCCTTTGTGATGGGGTATAGTATATACATATAATGTTTTCTAATTGTAAAGCCAAAGTTTTATAAAATTTAGTAAAATTCATGAAATATTTTTCTTAAATGATAAAATCAAAGTTATTGTCAAGCATTGGTGGTCAACAGTTCAGTGATTGGGTTCATTTCCTGGTGATGCTATGACACAAGAGAAAAAATGATAAAATCAAAGTTATTGATTTAGTAGTGGCAAAAAATAATGGGTAATACCAAGGAAAGATCATATACAAACTTAAAAACATCAAAACCAAAAAACATCAAAATAGAAAAAGGTTAAGGTATGTATTCTGTATATAAAATAAACTATAAATAATTACTATAATATAAAAACAACATTCTCTATTGAATAACAGATTAATATATTCTAACCAAATCTAAGAATTTAACCCCTCTGAAAGCTCAAAATCTACAACATTCCCTGTGTAATATGCGAAATTCATATATAGAAAAGAATAATCTACATATGTGCTAAAAGAGATTAGCATGTTAGTGCAGTAAAAAAACTCTTAACATCTTCAGCACTTGTTCTCCATATTTTAGATATTAACCATTGCATGGAGTTCTCAAATAGTAGAATCACATCCTTAAGGAATAATCATCATCAAAGAATATTTAGGGAGGCTTTTCAAATTTAAAAACAAAAAATTACATTAATGAACATGCTAAAACAATAAAACTACTATCCATATGGAAGAGTGTTTTTAGACAAATGAGTAGTAAAAACCACTGCCCAAATGTAAGGCAAACCACTTGACAATCATGTGACACAATTATTATTTTTGCAACAACCATGTGAATACTATTTTAGCCATGTGAGTACAAATGTTACCTCAATGAAATGTCTATTACTATTATTTTATTTTATTAAACATGGTTGATCTTAAAAACATGATTTGTAATATATTGTTTGTCTGTGAGAACATTATTTTCCCACCTTTATTGTTAAAAGGAGGTTGCCTTGACAACAGTTTGAAATTGTTGCTTGTTATTGATATTGGGATTGTTTAAGTGTTGACTGGTTTTTAATGTTTACTTAGAAACCCATTTAACCTTGAGCATTATTACACTTATTATTTAAGTAATTCTTTGAGTGCAATTTGAAATTTATAATTGCAGTTTGGAATGTTATAATTGACTATTTATTAGTCTACATTTAGAATAGGTTTTATTTGCCTGTTTAAAGAAGTTTATTTAAAAACTTCTTTCTTTTTTTTCCCTATGTCATCAATAATTTCAATTTTTGTCAAGTTGCAATCTTTAGTGTCTATATAAATATATTGAATCATTAATAAAGGTGGGATTTCATCTTTATTGTTAAAATGAGGTTGCCTTGACTACAGTTTGAAATTGCTGATTGTTATTAATATTGGGTTTGGTTTTTAATGATTATATTTATGTATATATATTGTACCATCTACAAATAGATGATATTGGCATTTGAGAATACTTAAAAGCTAAAAAAAAAAAGTAGAATTTAAAGATCACATAAAGATGCAATTTGCTTTGTATAATTTTTTTTTTAAAATGTACAATGAGAGTTGATTTTTTTTTGTTTTGAATTATTTATCTGTAATTTAATAAAAGTTGAAATTGGAAAGAATAAACAAAAAGAATTCCAAAAGTACAAAGATTATGATCAAGAAAACCTTTAGAATATTGATTAAAGATGGCAGAAGTAATTTATTAAAAAAAAAACTTTGTACCAGAAAAAGAAAATAAATGTATAAGATTATAAACCTAAGCCATTACGATAATAATAACATGTGCAGAAGTTTCAAAACTGGATTGAGGTATAAAAAGAAGAGGACAACTTTGATCTAGGACTTTCATTTATTTTCTGGTTATATGTTTATAGAGTTGGAGGTTTCTGTGAGAGTGACCTGTTGCAGTGAGATGTGTCTGCACAGGAACACTACCCACTTGCTGAACAAAGTCATCATGCAAGAATGGAAATAAAGCCTTGTGAACACTATCTTTCATAATGAAGAAGTCATCACAACCAAGCTTCTAGCTCCGGCTATGGAACAGACCAGGAATGTGAAGATGCCATCAGAAGAAACCAATTAAATTTCAATGAGCTTGAAATCCCATGAATCTACACAAATTTATCAGTAAACTACTCTATCCATATCCTGATTGTGACTAAATTAAGCTAATAAAATCTTGATGGAGACATTAAATTTTCTTATTCAAGAGACTTTCATTTAAAGAACTTTCTAGAAGAAACTTGGAAGTGAACTTTACTGTTTTAATTAAGTGGTTCATGTCTGGATTAGCATGTGTGTAGTCTTTCCAACTTATTAGTAATTTATTTTTTAAATATTTTAATTTGTTTGAATAAAATATTTTACTTTTATCAACTTTTCATTGTGCATTATTAATATTAGTTAATTGTGTGATAAATGTGTAAATTACCTTTGCCAATATGCTTATTTATTAACTAAACCTCAGGTATAATATTCTCTGAAAAATAACTTGAAGTTACAGGAAATCAAAACCCCGATCCTTTAAATTATTTTCTTCTTAATTTACTATGTGTGGTGCGATGGATTTCAGTGGATTCTTGTATGCATCCTGGTGCCCTTATTAAAATAAATAAAAAGCTGATCCTGCCAGCAGTATAGGTCATAATAATTAGTAGGCCAGTTCATCAGGAAATATAGCTATGATTTTGGAAATAAGAACAAAATATTTTTCTTCTCCATAGCTTGATTAACTTTCACTTAATAATGTATAAAAGATGGCCTACCAGAAATATTAAAACATGAAAATGTTACTATATATATATATATATATATATATATAGTAACATTTTCATGTTTTAATATTATATATATATATATATATATATATATTGAAAAATATGTATTTGCAGGTCAATAAACATGATGAATTCTATTGTAATCTAAGAGTATCAAAAAAAAACATGAGCTAATATTTGTTATGTTTGTTGTATGTGATGGAGGCTTGGGACAAAATATAATGAATGCCATTGCTCCATTATGATCATCATAGCTTACTATATATCTACTTAAGGGAAGAAAACCACTCTGCCTCAGGCTATACATTATTAATATTCTGCATGTATGTGTTAATATTTTTAAAATATAGCCAATGATATTCAAGGAACTGCATTTTTCTCAATACATACATATATTTGAAACAATATTTGGTTGGATAAAATATGTCAAATATTTATTGAAGGGGGGGGGGGTTCTCACATGTAGAAATATGCATACATACATTCATACAACAGCCACTTATAAACAAATATGGCTATACCAACTCCATGTAAAGAATAGAAGAGAGACAGAAGAAACTGCTCTATAAATGAGTTTTACAATGACTATCCAAATGAATCTGTGATTACCAAATAGATCCACGTACAGAACATGGTGTTACATGTTTATGTTTACTTGATATCTTATGATTCTGTTTTTATTTTTATCAATGCACCTTTCATCATCATCTGAATCATATCACAACCATTCATCAGCCCAGAAATTATACCAACCTCTCACACCATAAATACATTAAAAACATATCTTTTCAAGTAATCCAGATAGCATATGTTACAGTTTAACTTCATACCCATATTAGTTTTAGAGATATTTAAATTCCGTCTCATATAATATGTATTTAAATATTATTCAAATTTCTATTCCATCACACATTACTGAAACATAAAATCAGAGAATACGAAAAAGATAAATAATGCCCAAGGTGCACATTTCATGCTGAAACAGCATTCATCAATTGACCCAGAACACAATTCCTTACACATATCTATTATTTGATCAGTATATATTGTAATGATATGGGAAATACTGGGTTGTATCTGGGCTAGTGGTCACAAGTATATGAACATCAATTGCCCTAAATCGATTAGCCATTTGTAACTCTACAGAAAATTGGGGTTTTTAACCATGAGGGATCTGAGGAATTGTATTTTTATCCTCAAATTAAAAAAAAAAATTTAATCTCAAAAGGGATGAGCATAATAGATCACTCTGACAGATCAGCATAGCTAACTAAAAATTTCCCAGCACTCCCCAAAAGTAATAATAATTCATCATGAATGATCTATCAAAATAAATAATCAGCCAATCTAGTGACTGGATTTGAAATGGGTCTCCTGTAGACCAGGGTGACTATTGAGTCTTTGCAAGCTTAGGAAATTATTGAAGCCATAGTGTAGATGCACAGACATAAGTGCTAATCCATAAGAATACAACCTCCAAAAAATAATGCTGGGATATTAAAACATGCCAATCATCATCAATTCTCTGGCCACTTAGTACCATTAATGTCCTGGCTAATTATAAACTTAATTTCTCATAGAGACCAAACTAAATAAAATGTAGTGCATGGACTTTGAAGAATATAATCCTCATACCAAATCAGGACAATGTCATACAGGATGCTCCTTAAGCACTAAATAAATCCCCATTTATATATTCAGCCATTATACATGAATCTAGCTCAGAAGAACACAAATTCTATCACTGTTATGATGACCAAGAGAATGATGGAATATGATTTTTAACAATTGAATACAAATTTATTAACAATAAAAAATTAAGGTCTTTTATAATAAGCTATGCACATATCAATTAAAAATGCCTTCTGATTTTGATTAACATACAATAATAATAAAAATTATCACATTGTGATTTACATATATGTGATTTGCAAATATGTTCCAATAGATTTATTTAAAACCAAACAGCACACAGACATGTGGCTTAATATAAAATGAACATTTTTGAACTGACATTTAATACTAAAAAAAGAATAAAATTTACACGTCTATTTAACTCTCCTTGATATATATACAAACACACATGTGTGTGCATGTAACTTCTAAATATATTTAAATTATACTGAAATAATACATTATTAAACTTTTTAACTTATATTTTTAATAATAAAAATACTTTATGCTAGGTTTATTTAAAGCATATGTATATAATCTGTGCACATATATGCCATACAACAATTGATTAATTATATAAATGAAATTCATTTTCTATCATATTTGACAATACCAAAAATTCATTTTTTTTATGGGACAAGATTATATATATATATATGTGTGTGTGCATTTAACCATTTATGCACACACTGATGTTTGCATATTTTAGTTTGACACAATATACTTTCCATAATTAATTTCTTGGTTAATAATAAGAGTATATAAAATTCACATATGCATGTGTAATATATAAAACATAATTTAAAGAAGCTATTAAACTTTATTACAGCTTTCTCTTTTTCTTTTCTTTTTTAAAAAATATAATCAATTTTTGACAGAAAAGTTTTTTTTTTATCAGGTAACTCTTAACTAATTATAGTTTTCATTTTTTTAAAAAGGAAATAGTCACTTTTATGACAGATCACTTTTTGATTGTTGATTAATTAATTATCAATGCTTTTAGAATCGTCTATTCTTTACTTTTTGATTTTTAATTCGAACAAAATTATGCTTGCATTGTTAAATGTTATATATATATGTCATTTTTTATAAAGAATTACCAAAACAATTTCTTTAAATATATATATATATATTGTAACGAGCACAGATGACGTTACATTGTGTTTTATTATTAAACAAGTTAAAATAAGAAGTTCGCATTTAAAAATTTTCTTTAAGAATTAAAAATTGAAATTAAATATCATCTTAAACTCGTATATATTAAATTGCACAGATAAAAAAAATTATTAAAATAAAACTGTATTAAAAATAGAAAAGGTATTTTAAAAACAAAAACTTAAAAAGATTTAGAGATAAAATTATATCTTTAAATTTATCTTTAAATATATTTTTGATTTGGAAAACAGGTTAATTAATCAGAAATGGAAATGATTGTTAATTAGTTAAATGTAAACCAGCCTTGGGCATTTAAATGTAAAAACATCGGTCAGATAGGAAAACAATAGAAACTGTTAGCAAATAAGAAGAAATCCCTATGGAATCGGACCACAGCGAAAGGACCATCGCATCGGTGACGTAATGTAAATTCAATCCTACACATTAATATAAAAAGGACAAGTTTGGAAATTATTGGGGAGTGATTATTGATTATTACGATGTGACTATATGTATTAGTACGGAGTTGGAGGTGAAGGAATTGACAGACGCATGGTCAATTCTTTCAGCTGTTAAAGAAAGAGAAATGAACTATCATTTTATACATTGAGGACTAGTTAAAGCAAAAATCTCCGGATTGATAAATAAATCAGCCTTCAGAATATTAACCTCTTTAGGACGGCGTGGGAATTCACGTTCATGGCAACCAATGGATAAAGTTGGACGTTTTAAAAATCGTAAGAACTTTATATTCACTTGAAACAATAAGAACTCTAAATTTTAAAACTTTTTAGTAAATAATGCAATAGAATCCTATCTGACCAACTTAATTTATTAATAATGTTATTTGATGTATTTTTTATTTATTTGTTTAAAATCATTTCCATTTATTTAACTTTGTTCTTTAAGTTTATTTATGATTTCTGTTTTCCGATAAATTAAAATTATATAAATGTTAAACTTAAGTCGGGTATGAATGGCTGTATAGATTTGTAAAGTTATATTAGGGGAGGGTAATCTTAGGTTATTTGTGCCATTGTTAAATTGGGTCAATGGATTGGATATATTGATGTAGTTAGTAGATGTAGTCAGAGATTCGCTACTGGAAGAATCGCTGCATACGCCGCACTCTCCCATTTTGCCTATGGAAGGAATTATAAGATGCAGAGCGCAGTTCCTTTCTATGGAGTTTTTTTTTTATTGCTCTTCTTGTCTGATAGATGTCATATTCCTATCTGATGAGGGTCAATACCTTCTCTTAATCTTTTTGGTGCTGTCGTATTCCGTATTACATTGAATACATCGATATATCAGATGAATTGATGCCAGTTTGACTGCGGATTTTAGCCTAAGGTTAAATAGGGATAGAATATTTTATTTTCAAATGCAAATCTATGTAGTCTATTCATACTTGACCCTAAATAAAAATGCATTAAATTTAAGTTGTTTATAGATGCTTGCATGGATTGGTTATCGGTTAAGTATGTTTTGGGTTTTTATATTTGATCAAAATATATAGACATTTGATAAATAATGATACCTTATGGTGAGTATCTAAAATGTATTTATTTGGATGTCTTTTAAGTTATTGGTGACAATGCAAGTATCTTATGGTGAATACTATTGGGTTACGTATAAATTTCCCTCCGCAATTGTCAGTAATCAATAATTTTGTATTTTGATCGTTTATGTTTATTTTGAAATGTTTTTGACCGTGAAATCTATGTAACCGATCTGTATTCAACATTATAAACAAGCTTTCATAAATTTATATGTGCAAACTTAATTAAAATGTAAAATTATAATATAATAGTAATTAAATGTAAATTAAAGTAAAGTTAAAAATAATGTTAAATGTTAAAATGTAAAACTAATTTAAAATAATGTTAAATCTTATATATATATGCATAAATAAATGTTTGTATGTTAATTACTGGCAGTGGCTTATTTTATTCCTCTTATATATATATATTCTTATATTATTTATTAAATCTCTGCTATTCCACTGAGCTAGTGACATGGGCTAACGACCGAATGCAAAAAAAAAAAATTTTTTTTTTTTACTTACGTATCTGCCTACTCTATAAATTTTTCTAGGTTCAAATGCCTAGATTGCGCCCTGTAGTGCAGTTTATGTTAAGTCGCCTTCTCCGGATTGTTACAATATATATATATCAAATTGTCCTTCTATTAGACATTTGACTCAAGTAAATTATTCATTTGTTTTAATTTACATTATTAAATTATAATTTTAAAAGTCAGTTTAAGGATTTTCAACTAACTCACTGGCTATATATATATATATATATCTGTGCTTCTCTGCATATAGATACATCAGCATACCTATAATTACTTTTTCAGAAACTGGTGGGGTTCTCTTGGTAAGCTTAGTTTTTGGTCCGGGTAGGGGTTGTTCTGCAGTTGGTTCCACTTAGACTAGGATTTGGTAAGCTTCAGACCAGCAATCTATTTTCTCAGAACAAATTTGTAGCTATGAATATCAACACAAAGAAATGGATTATTTTCCTCCATGTGAATTCAAACTCTACTTCCTTGCATTCTTACATCTTCATGGCACTTCTCTGTATAATTTTACTAGCCATATCTGCAGCTAGCTTTACTGTTGTCATTCTCTGCTACAGTTACCAACAAAGTGCAGATAACTCTTATAAAATATTAGCCACACTATATTAGCCAACTGTCTTTTCAAAAATTACTATCCTAACTGTGCAGCTGACCAATTTGGCCACTGCTTCTTAAAATATTAAAACCAGACTGAACTGATATTTTTATCAGTCTTTTTATAGAATCATCTGAAGTGATAAAAACACCTTAATTGAACACTGTTTTTTAAATCTCTCTAATCCTTTTTGAAAACAAGTTAAATTTTTTATCAAAATGTGATATACATGTTTTTACTTAGAGAAATTTACCAATTAATTATAAGATTTCAAAAATACATAATAGAAATTTTTATAATTATCAGAAACATGCTTGTTTTTAAATTTCAAAATCAGAATAATAATAATAATTTATTTAGACTTTTTAAAATGTTTTTAATTTATAATAAACTTCTGTTTTAAATTCAGAGTTATTTAACCCTTTATTTGTTATTTTTATTACAAGAAATGTAGAAAATATCTACAAAATTTATGTCTTTGTTTATTTCTTCTTTCCTTTTAAATATGTGCACACATACAACTATGTTACAGTGTGCCATGTAACCCAATCAATTACAATATATATAGATAGCAAACTACTATCATTTAAGATCATCAAAACATCACATGATCACCATTTAATGTGCTTACATATGCTGTTAATAAGAGTATCAAACTCTCCATACAGTAGTGCCACCAAGTGCAAGCCTTTGTAATCAATGGATGCTGGATGGTTTGTGCATAAAATCCCTATCTAGTGCCTACTCATCCAACATCTCCAGACTAGTTTCTAGCTTATGGCTTTTGCTGGTGGGGAGTCTTAGATTTGAGAGCACTGTACTTAAATCTTAGAATTTAATGCAAATCCTAAGATGGCAGTGCAGTGCTCTTAAATCTAAGGCTACACACTGATGAAAGCCACAAGCTAGAAACTAGTCTAGGGATGTAGGATGAGTAGGCACTAGATAGGGATTTTATGAACAAATCTTCCTGCTTACATAGATTACAAAGTCTTGTAGTTGGTGGCACTACTACATGGAGAGTTTGTCTTTTTATCATTTTCTTTCTTGTGAAGTTGGAACTGCTGTCAGTAGATATCCTTACATAAAAAAAATTAATAGATCTATACTCATTCAAGTATGCTTTATGATATTCCAGTAATACTAAAACAACTAATGATTCATTATTAATACAGATATTTTGTAGATTACTGATATCATAGACTTTACTAAAAAAAAGAAAGTGAATATTATTAAAAATATGTGTATATTTGGGAATTTCACTTAATGGTAATAAAATACAATTAGATTTTTTTTAAAGATGTTTCCCCTCTGTTTGATATAGTTAAAACAAAAATAAATCAGAATGTATTAAACATGTTTATTTTATGATTATTAAAACTAATGCAAATTAATCTATGACATCACATGAATAACAATGTTCTTGTGTATTTTTAATATTTACATAATAAAATATACATGTAGCAGAACAATGGTGGGTACAATGTGGTCCTCAAACATCTAAAGATTATTTTATATGTTAATTAAATAAATGTGCATTGCACAAAGTTAATGAAGCTAGTAAAAGCAAATAATACTCTGCAATTTAATGAGCTGAATGCTTTCACAAGGTTTTACGCTTCCATAATTATAGTTACTAAAGTGTTGAGAACTATACTAGTGTAGTATGCAAATATATGCAAATTAATGCAAAGTGATGATTATTAAAACTAATGCAAATTAATATATGACATTACATGAATAACAATGTTCTTGTACATTTTTTAATATTTACACAAAAAATATACAAGTAGCAGAAGAATTATGGGTACAATGTGGTCCTCAAACATCTAAAGGTTATTTTATGTGGTTCTTATGTTAAATAAATCAAAATGTGGTAAATATGTATTTATTTTATGATTATTACAACTAATGCAAATTAACCTATGACATCACATGAATGACAATGTTCTTATTTTTTAATATTTACATAATAAAATATACAAGTAACAAAACAATTGTGGGTACAATGTGGTCCTCACACATCTAAAGATTATTTTATTTGGCTCTTATGTTAAGTAGGCTTGACCACAGAAGAGTGACCAAGACTGCAAAAGATGTATTATAACTGGATACTAACATTCTTATATTACAAATCTCAATAAAAATTATAAAAGATTTCTAAAAAATGAATACAGTATATTCAAATGGAAAAGTAACTATGTTTTCTCTCCAGTCTATTTGAAATCTCATCTCTAATTTAACACAAGTATTATACAGTGACATAATTCACCTATTTACCACAACAAATTTTCATTTTAGTGCTGTGTTACAAATTATGATACCAAATCACAGTGTGAATTATACTTTTGTAGTTCTCTTTAATGTTCTCATTGCAATCATAAATTTTTTGCAAATCACTTAAAAATCTTCATGCAATTCATGGCTTTGCTACCAGACACAGTTTGAACTCTTTCCTAGAGTTTCAGTAACATTTTTTTCCCAATTAAAAACCAAAATGGTAGCATATTTTTCCATTGTGTTAGGGTATGGGACTCATTGTTGCACTTCATATGGTAATGTGGTCCAGATAGGTTAGCATTTTAAAAATATTATGGTAAATAGCTAAATTCCATCTCTCCATAACATACGAGTCAATTCAGAGAGGGTGCTGCAGGCAGTTTGGAGAAAGAACCAATCACTAATCATATTTTCATTACAATACACTCTATATTTACCACACATCCAAATTGATATTTTAATCATAAATAAAATTAAACATACTTTGATTCTAGAAAATTGTAAATAGTCTAATTATACACAAAAATATTCTACCTGAAACTAATTTGGAATAATATTTCAAACATTTTTTTAGCATTTCATATGATTATGCTTTATGTACTCTCTCATCAGTAACATCATATTAAAACCTTTAGATAACCTATATTTTCAGTTTCAATTAATAACCAGTTTGATAAATTATAAACGGTTTTTAAAATATTTATTGATAAAGAAAATATATCAATACGTTTTAATAAAAATTGTAATTATTATATTTTGTTTTATTTTATTTTTCTTATATTTGAAGATTGTAAATCCCACAATTTCACCTACTTTTAAAGTGACATTTATATAATTACTGAGAAATAGAGATTCATAGATGATATATCGTATTATTAGCTTAGTTTTTTATAAAGTTAAGGAAAAAAACCAAATCACAAAGGAAATATTTCAATTCATCATTTCTTTTGACAGATTTTAGATACGAAGATGTAAATTACTTTGTTGTTTATCATTTTCGTCTAGATGCAATAATTTAAATTAAATATCTACCTGTTGAATATTATCATTTCATTTTAAATTATTTAAATCTAATAATATTATAACTCGTAGTTATATATAATGAAAGTTTTAATATTTTCTCACGTGATTTTTTTACCAAATTTTATTTATGATGTCACCAGGCAGCTGGTCCAGCATGAAATTTGTATATTGGAGATGATTTATCTTTTTCACATGTGTGTGGTTATGTGTATCAGTTGTATGAGATAGAAAGAATAGCTGGAGGAAGCTTGAAAATCTTTCAAATCCCCTATAATTACATCTAAACTAAATATATAAACTATATTTGTATTCAAATATTAAAAACTAGTATTATATAAGGAATTCAAACTCAGACTTTCACACGACCCTCAACTCTCCATGCCATCTCATATTGCTGACTCACCTGAGCACACACATGTTAAAAAGATAAAATAGCACAAATATATGTGCTAAACCAACATTCATCAGTACCATCTCCACACATATATACAATCAGTGCTCAGCTTTATATTAAGATAACCAATCTTCATACTTTAATGGACAAGCTTCAAACTACTCCAGCCCTCAACTCTTCAGCCTTCCATTTCGTTGAAAATCTGAATGATGGAATGTTCAAAGCCCACATTAGTGCCAAGGTTGTCATCCTACTGTTGATGTTTAGGCATTCTGACCTCTCATGTACTGGGGGATAATCTATTTACATACGAATGTAAAAGTCTGAGTTCGAATCCCTTATATATTACAATATATGTATGAGGGGTGTGTAAGCCGTACAGTATATTAAAATTAAAAACTAGTATTGTAAATGTCACTTAGTCTTAGTATTGCTATGATGTATATGTTCACCAAACGTGGAAGAACTACATCATTTTTTCCCTTAGATTATGTATGAGTGTTATATAATTGTAATCCTAAATATTTTTATAAGCAAACAGTTATGACTTATAAAGAAATATATATAATAATTAGAAGATTTTCAAAAGTAATGTTACAAATTATTCTGGCACTAATGAAAGTCACCAGCCTAAACAAATGTCTATATAAAGACCGAATTAAACACATTTATAATCTAAAAAGTAAAAGAATTAATTTTGTAAGTGAATATTAAATAATATTTTGATGAGGAGAAAGTAATTAGTTAAAATGTCAGCTTGGCTCATCATTTTATGATTTAAATCACGCTGTGATGTCGTGAAAGAATGCTGGCATGACTAATCGATGATTTGGTGAAGGGAACATGCACACATGATTTAATTCTTTCCACATTGAATGTTCACAGTACTTTTTATTCCAAAATTAAATGATTAAAATTTGGAAACTGCCCATTACTGAGGATGATGTAGTCTACTATTTTCAAAACTATGGCAACCTGCTCAAACAAAAAGTCTGCACAAATGGTCAAGATGTGGCACATTATGTCGACAGTTCAGACAAACAATGGCACTGTTTTGTTCAGCATTGTTGAAGGGAGTAACCATTTGTAATGGAACATTATTTGAGGGCTCCAGAATTATGTTTGTGACCATGCTAAGATTTATTTATAAATGATCAAGACAGTTAGCTTCTACTGAATGTGGTAAAGAGCAGCTGGATATAGCAACCAAGATGATGATAGACTGGAATAACTATTTGTAAGAAGTTTCCATGCCTAGTGTTTTAGCATGTAGTGATACTAAGAAATAACACTTTATAAATGAACAGAATTGTGTGGTAATATATATATATATATATTTGTAAATACAGTAAATAAATAATTAAAAAATTTATATATTACAATAAAAAATTTTAATTATTTATTTACTGTATTTACAAATATTCAGTTATATAATTACGTATATTGCTTTAAAAATACAGACATCGAATAATAATATTATTATATATATATATATTATTTGTTTGCTTAGTTATCATTTGTAATAAATAAATATTGTTAAAAGTTTACTCATTGAAATATCATTTCGCACTAGAAATATAAACATATTTATTTCATTTCCACCAAATAAAGTTATAGGCCATCATTTTGCAATAAATAAACTTAGAGGTTGTCATTTTTTCACATTGATTGATTAAGTTTTTCAGAAGCTCCTGTGTAGGTATTATTTTTTGAGATCACAAGATTAATAAGTATGTGATATCTCAGTGATGGACTAATACATAAGTACCCTTTATATTTAAATATTAAAAATATTCATTGCCTAAAACCTTCATTATTTATGTCTATATTTCCATTTTTATATAAACTAGAGTAAAAATTAAAAGTAATTTGATATAATTATTTGAGTTTGCAGTGATTGCTTTTAATTGTTGATTGCATCATAGATAAAATTTATTTAGAAAAATGCATGAAAAATCCTGTGCAAATTTTAGTATATATATTTACATATATTGACAACTTAATGGTTAATGTACTTGCAAATTAATTAGTAAATGAATCACCATGAAGCACACAGTTAAATCCATAGCCAAGATGTATTCTTTATATTCCAATTGAACAGCATATTATAATGGCACTTTGCTTATGTTGCTCTCATTTCTCTTGTGTCCACTCTCAGAGTTTTGTTCTTCATGCTACTTTCTTCTAATGTTTGATATGTATATTATGTTTTTAAATGTGCTTGTTTTAAACAGGCTAAAAAAATCATTGTAATTGCTTATAATAGGATGGCAATAACATATAATGGGTCATTTCTGTATCATAGTTTAGCTTCACCACATTTTTAACTTTTTTAGGTCATGAGTTACATTGCAAAATGTGTGTATTTTAAACTTTAACTCACACAGTACAATACACTAATGATACCCTAACATGAAATTTTGTTTTAAATTGAGCATCTGTGTTCGAACCCCCTATAATTACAGTTAAATTCCAGGTATATGAAATGTTCTGTATTTCAAATATTACAGATTCAGCCTATATCCTGCCCATCCTTCTTCTGCATATTTAAATGGATGAGGTCCTATACATGAGGGTCAGAGTGACTTAAGGTCAACATGGGCATGACAATAATGTTGGCATCAGCATGGGATTTGAGTGTTTCATAATCAGATTTTCAATGGTATGGGTGGCTGAAGAGTTGGAAGGTGGAATAGATTGGAGCCTGTTCATTAAAGTTTGAAGATTTGCTATCTTAATATAAACCAAACAATGATTATATATATATATAAATATATTAGATGGACAATTGAAATTTTGAACTGGATTCCAAGAGATTGTAAAAGACCCAGAAAGAGACCACATGTGAGATGGATGGATGAAATAAGAAAGTGTGCAGGAGTGATGTGGAAAAGAGAAGCTAAAGATAGGAAAAGATGGATTGAACTTGGAGAGACCTTCATCCTGCAGTGGATTGATAATGGTTGATGATATATATATATATATATATATATATATATATATGGTATATGATATATATATATATGTGTGTGTGTGTATGGGATATGATGATCTGGACCGACTGATGAGTGATGGTTCAGCATATTGAAGATCATTTATCTTTTTCATATATGTATAGTCATGTGTATTGGTGATTTGAGATAGAGTGGATAGCTGAAGGGAGCTTGAACGTCTGTGTTCAAATCCCCTAAATACATATATAGGTGCAGTGCTCTCAGATCCAAGGCTCCTCACTGATGATGGCCACAAGCCAAAAACTAGTCTGGGGATATTGGATGAGTAGGCACTAGATACGAATTTTATGCACAAGCCTTCTGGCATCCATTGATTACTCTCGTTGGCACAGAGTTTTGCCTTTGTTTACAACAATTATGTGCTAGTATGAGATGTTGATCATGTGATATATATATATAAGAAGGAAAGAAAGAAAGAAAAAGAGAAAAATTGTACTCATTCATTTATTAATTAACCAAAAAAAATATTGAAAATTTTACAATTGGAGGAGAGCCTTTTATATAACCAAAAGTCGACCTCGAATTGATAAAATCTAATAATACTTATAGCAACCATGCTTTTGTTATTTTAGGTTGAATTTTTTTAGTATTTGTTTAAAAAAATGTTATGGTAATTTTGTATATATATATATTAACTATGATACATAAAAAAAAATGTATTTTTTGGGTTTTTTTTAAATGTATATATATTCGTTTAAAATTTTCCAAGTGGTATTTTATTTAAAAAATAATAATTTCAAAAGTAATATTAATAAAAGTGCAATTGAGGCAAAAAAAATCGTTAGGGCTTCTTTATAGAAATTTCATATTAGGACGCACCTGATATTAACTTTTCCATAAATGTCAGACAGTTTATATTAAAAGTCAACTTCTATATAGAATTATTAAATTTGGTTTTATTAGTTTTCAAATATATGGATATTATTAAAGGTTGATAATTCAAAATCGTTTATTATATCTGTGGATTTTTTTTTAAAATTTTGTTGTACTGAAATATTTCTGACGCCAGTTATATTTAAAAATAACAAATCTTAAAAGACCTTTTTGTATTGGTTACGTCACAGTTTAAGTTAGATTTTATTTTTTCCCATTTAATAGATTAAAAAGTTGAATTTATCTAAGAATAAATTCTTAAGTTATAATAATGTCTAAAAAGAAGTGTTACAAAAAAAATATTTTGCCAATTAATTAGTAAATTTTTAGTCACAAATAAAACTTATAGCAGGAATGGTTTCGAAGTTGATAATTGTCTAAAAATCTGTCATGATCTACCACTGTTCTCACAATTTAAAATTAGTTATTAGTCATATACCAAGTTATCAATATCAGCTAGCTAAAGCGCAGACCTCAAAGAGAATTGTTGTTTTTGAAAGAGATAATCAAACGTTGATTGTAATTTATTATTACAATTCAAAATAAATCTAGCATTGGAAATTTTGTGAGTTTTATAATTTACTTTTTACAAAACATTTGATCTTAAAAATATAAAATTGTCAAAATTCTAGGGGTGGATGGAAGGGATGTAAGTGGCTGGTCATACTTAAGTTACAAAATGATCTGTTGCCAGCCTTGAATGTTAGTACAGTAGAAAACTCTTCTTACAGTAGTGCCACCCAATAAGTCTTAGTAGTCAATGGATGTGAGAAATGTTTGTGCATAAAATTCTTGTTTAGTGTCAACTCATACAATATCCCTTGACTGGTGTCTGACTTGTGACATTCATCAGTGAGAAATCTTGAATCTTAAAGCACTATATCTAAATCTTAGGATCTAATGCAACTCTGCAGCAGCCACCCTTTATTTTTTAGTTAATTATTGATTAGAAAGTCTTGCACTAGGTGGAACTACTGTATGGAAAGTTTGTGTATACACGTGAATGAAAAAATATGGGTGATTTAGTCTGCAAGTTGTGTAAGGAAGGCATAGAAAATATTAGGCATCTGTTACTTCAATGTAAATGCTTGGAAGCAGAAAGGGTACAAATAATGAAGTTATGAAAGATTAAATATGAACAAAGTGATTATACAGAAAGTGAGTTATTGGTTTTTATGCTAGGTTTGGGAGAAGATAAGGGGGATTCAGATATGAAGGTCATGGCATTGGCAAAGATGATGTTGTGGAAATGGGATGGAGCGTATTATGGGAAAACTTAGAGTGGAGAATGAAAAGGGAAGATAAAGTGGTTAACAGGTTTCTCTGGTATAACTGCTGAAAGATTCCTAACTCTGTTTGAGGAGAAGTCACAGTGCATCACATCACATCACATGTAAGCACAGGAAATGGTGATCATGTGATGTTTTAACCCTCAATATTACATATAAACTTTTTAAATATCCAGTATTCTTATGACTCTTCAAATTGATGAATTGTAGTTTATGTCTTAAGTGCATCCATTTGATTTTTTAAATACCCATTTGGACAGCTTAAGTGGTAACTGGAAAAAGGGGCAAGTTGATTAATTTTACTTTCGGTGGCTCTTGCAATTCTTCAATCTATGTTCTCATTGGTTAAAAATTAATCTTTATAGCAAAGAGGCTAAAATAATAATGAACGATGAGAATACACTAGCAAACTTTCTGCACAGTAGTGCCATCTAGGACAAGCCATAGTAATCAGTGGTTGCAGCAAGGTTTGTACATAAAATCTCTATCTAGTACATATTTATCCAATATTTCCAGACTAGTTTTTAGCCTGTTGATTTCATCAGTGAGGAGTTTTGGATGTAAGAGTACTGCACTTAGACCTTTGTATCTAAGACACTAGATAGAGATTTTAAGCATAAACCTTATAGAATCCATTGATTTCTATGGCTTGAACCAGATTGTACTACTGTATATTGAATTTGCTACTGTTTTAACAGCTTGTGTAAGCATAGGAAATAGTGCCATGTGATGAAGATGAGAGGACTCTGTTAAGCTTGATAAAATAATTTAGTTGTTCAAATAGAAGAAAAAAATATTCTAGAGTATATTTATTGATTAATTACAATTAATGAATAATCAAATAAACTATTATAAAGATATCAGCATTTTTGAGAGGAAGATTAGGACTTTGATGTTGCATTAAAAAACTTCCTGTTGTGTTTGTATTTGCTATTACAATTGTTCTGCCTAATCACATTAGGAATTATGACAGAATTTGAGCCCAGATATTGAAATTTATCAACCACTTCAAAACTCAGCCTTTCTTTTAATTGGGAGATGGGGGGTATATTGTTAGTATAGACTATAATCATGATTTTGGTTATATATCTGCACATGGTTTATTACTTTGCAATTGTCACGAAGAGCGATAAGAGCATCAATAGACCTTGAATTCCAATGGCTATCATTCTACCACTCACCCTTTGGTTTTTAAAATATTTATTTCAAGATCACACTACTTGCTCTCCTCTGATAGTTTTTAATGATATTTGTTAACTTCTTAAACATACATTATTATGCAAATTAAATACTTACAAAGTTAGGAGCAAACCACTAAAACATCATGTGATCATCATTTCCCATATATACACAAGCTGCTAAAACAGTAGCAACTTTCTCCACATAGTAGTTCCATCCAGTACAAGTCATACAATGAATGGGTGTTAGAAGGTTTGTGCATCAAAAAATTCTATCTAATGCCTAATCATCAATGTCTAATTTCTAATTTGCAGCCTTCAGATCCAAGGCTCCTTACTGAAGAAGGCCACATGTTAAAAATTAGTGTGAAAATATTGGATGAGTTAGGCACTAGATAGGGATTTTGATGCACAAACTTTTGATATCCATTAATTAGTATGTCTTACACTAGGTGGCACTACTATCTAGGGAGAGTTAAGTTAGAAGTACATAATTTTATGTTCCAGCATTCAAAAAGCTTACTTTTTTTTTTTTTACAATTTCTTTAATTTTTTTATTTTTCTGTTTAACATTGATGAATGTGGAACTGGGTTTATGTAATAATATGTTGGATAGTAGGCATAAAGGCAATAATTTATTTTTAGAAAATGAGAAAGGGTTCCAAAATAGGCCCCAAAAAGTGTTCCAAAATAAGCTCCATAAACAACTTTATTTGAGAATTAATAAACAAATATATAAAATATGTATTTGTTTATGCCAAAAAAAGAACCAAAATAATATGTTGGTATGACTAAGTTAAATGGTTATGCAATATTATTTTTTGGAGACCAACAAGTGGATCTCTGGATCTTAGAATGCTTGAACAATAGTTTGAATTTCAATTTTATTAGTGTGGTATTCTTAATTATGTTATACTTTTAATAGGTTGTAAACAACGTCATTGTACAATTGCTTATTATTTAGTTACCACTTCCAGCACACAAAGTGGTTTGATGTAATGGAAGAATGCCACATTCTGGAGCCTAAGTCTATACATTGTGTGTCATCTCTGTGGCTTTTAGTACTCAAAGTTATGAACTCCTGGGCTATATTATTATTATTATTATTATTATTATTATTATTATTATTATTATTATTATTATTATTATTATTATTATTATTATTATTATTATTATTATTATTATTATTATTATTATTATTATTATTATTATTATTATTATTATTATTATTATTATTATTATTATTATTATTATTATTATTATTATTATTATTATTATTATTATTATTATTATTATTATTATTATTATTATAATAATAATAATAATATCAGCTGTCAAAGAACTCAAAACACATTCAAGTATAGGTTATGACAATATACCTTCTTTCATTTATAAAGGTTGTGTAGAATATATTGCTGCTCCTTTATGTTATATTCTTAATTGTTCCATTAAAAATTGTATTTTTCCTAACTCTCTAAAACTTGCCAAGGTTATATCTATTTTTAAAAATGGTTCAAAAGGTAATGTTAATAATTATAGACCAATTTCTGTGCTTCATACAGTTGCATGCATATTTGAAAGATGTGTTTATAAGAAAATTGTTAATGACATAAATAAGATTTTGGTTCCTATGCAACATGGTTTTTTACCTGGAAAATCAACTGAAACTAATCTTTTAACAATAACTTGTCACATTGCTAATGCCTTTGAGAATCAATGTCGTTTAGTTGTTGTTTATTTTGATTTATCCAAGGCATTTGATAAAGTGGATCATTCCAGGTTGCTTTTCAAAATGTATGAATTACGTTTTTCCTATAATTTGGTTGCATGGTTTGAATCTTTTATTAAGAAGAGAAAAGCTTATGTAAAGTTTAAGAATAATTTTTCTAATCCATATTATTGTAATATAGGAGTACCTCAGGGCAGTATCCTTGCACCATTATTGTTGAACATTTATATTGATGATTTGGGAGAGAGTTTAGAATTTTCACATATTTTATGTTATGCAGATGATTGTAAAATTTTTAGAAATATAAACTCAATTAATGATTGCATATTATTACAAAAAGATATCAATAATTTTGTGAAATGGTGTAGAAATAATAAAATGGATATTAATATGGTTAAGTGTTCAACAGTTTCTTATTCCAAAAAATCTGAAATGATAATTTGTCCTTATTATATTGAAGATTATAATATAAAATTTGTTGATATTCAGGAAGACCTTGGAATTATTTTTGCAAGCAATGGATCATTTCATCATCATATTGAAAATGTAGTAAATAAGGCTTTTAAAATTATGGGTGCAATTTTAAGGCATGGTAGACAATTTAGTAGTTTTACAAAATATAAATTATTTCTCTCTTTGGTTTTACCAATTTTAGAATATGGATCTGTTGTTTGGAATCTCAGTTCCAAATGAGATATTATTAAAATTCAATTGGTTTATGACAAATTTTCTAAGTACATTAAATTAAAAGACCATTATCTACCCCTATCCATTAGAAGAAAAATGAGAGATCTAAAAATTTTATATAACCTTGTGAATCAAAAAATTATATTAACTAACAAAATTTCAAATATTGCTTTTAATAATTGTTTACATAAAACACGTACATTTACTTTATTTTATATTAAGGTTTGTCGCTCTAACATATTAAAATTTTCACCTGTGTTTCGTTTGCCTACTACCTATAATCATGATTTTATTAATGAAAATATTTTTTCTTTAGACTTTAAAAAATTTGTTACTTATCTTATAAAAAAGTATGGCATATAATTATATTATTTTCATCATTTTTACTCATTTATGTATATTATTTATATGTATCATTGTATAGTTATTATAGTGCAATTCTGTAATTGGTTTAATGCTGTAGTTTTGTACGGTAAATAAATTGAATTGAATTGAATTGAATTATTATTATTATTATTATTATTATTATTATTACTATTATTATTATTATTATTATTATTATTATTAATATTATTATTATTATTATTATTATTATTATTATTATTATTATTATTATTATTATTATAATATCAGCTGTCAAAGAACTCAAAACATATTCAAGTATAGGTTATGACAATATACCTTCTTTCATTTATAAAGGTTGTGTAGAAGATATTGCTGCTCCTTTATGTTATATTCTTAATTGTTCCATTAAAAATTGTATTTTTCCTAACTCTCTAAAACTTGCCAAAGTTATACCTATTTTTAAAAATGGTTCAAAAGGTAATGTTAATAATTATAGACCAATTTCTGTGCTTCATACAGTTGCATGCATATTTGAAAGATGTGTTTATAAGAAAATTGTTAATGGCATAAATAAGATTTTGGTTCCTGTGCAACATGGTTTTTTACCTGGAAGATCAACTGAAACTAATCTTTTAACAATAACTGATCACATTGCTAATGCCTTTGAGAATCAATATCATTTAGATGTTGTTTATTTTGATTTATCCAAGGCATTTGATAAAGTGGATCATTCCAGGTTGCTTTTCAAAATGTATAAATTAGGTTTTTCCTATAATTTGGTTGCATGGTTTGAATCTTTTATTAAGAAGAGAAAAGCTTATGTAAAGTTTAAGAATAATTCTTCTAATCCATATTATTGTAATATAGGAGTACCTCAGGGCAATATCCTTGCACCATTATTGTTTAACATTTATATTGATGATTTGG
Organism: Epiperipatus broadwayi; assembly: GCA_028023455.1. Classification (NCBI taxonomy): domain Eukaryota; kingdom Metazoa; phylum Onychophora; class Udeonychophora; order Euonychophora; family Peripatidae; genus Epiperipatus; species Epiperipatus broadwayi. The sequence goes on from JAQFVV010000172.1 coordinate 1,423,021, forward strand.
GAGAGAGTTTAGAATTTTCACATATTTTATGTTATGCAGATGATTGTAAAATATTTAGAAATATAAACTCAATTAATGATTGCACATTATTACAAAAAGATATCAATAATTTTGTGAAATGGTGTAGAGATAATAAAATGGATATTAATATGGTTAAGTGTTCAACAGTTTCTTATTCCAAAAAATCTGAAATGATAATTTGTCCTTATTATATTGAAGATCATAATATAAAATTTGCTAATATTCAGGAAGACCTTGGAATTATTTTTGCAAGCAATGGATCATTTCATCATCATATTGAAAATGTAGTAAATAAGGCTTTTAAAATTATGAGTGCAATTTTAAGGCATGGTAGACAATTTAGTAGTTTTACAAAATATAAATTATTTCTCTCTTTGGTTTTACCAATTTTAGAATATGGATCTGTTGTTTGGAATCTCAGTTTCAAACGAGATATTATTAAAATTCAATTGGTTTATGACAAATTTTCTAAGTACATTAAATTAGAAGACCATTATCTATCCCTATCCATTAGAAGAAAAATGAGAGATCTAAAAATTTTATATAACCTTGTGAATCAAAAAATTATATTAACTAACAAAATTTCAAATATTGCTTTTAATAATTGTTTACATAAAACACGTACATTTACTTTATTTTATATTAAGGTTTGTCGCTCTAACATATTAAAATTTTCACCTGTGTTTCGTTTGCCTAATACCTATAATCATGATTTTATTAATGAAAATATTTTTCTTTAGACTTTAAAAAATTTGTTACTTATCTTATAAAAAAGTATCGCATATAATTATATTATTTTCATCATTTTTACTCATTTATGTATATTATTTTTGTGTATTATTGTATAGTTATTATAGTGCAATTCTGTAATTGGCTTAATGCTGTAGTTTTGTACGGTAAATAAATTGAATTGAATTGAATTGAATTATTATTATTATTATTATTATTATTATTATTATTATTATTATTATTATTATTATTATTATTATTATTATTATTATTATTATTATTATTATTATTATTATTATTATTATTATTATTATTATTATTATTATTATTATTATTATTATTATTATTATTATTATTATTATTATTATTATTATTATTATTATTATTATTATTATTATTATTATTATTATTATTATTATTATTATTATTATTATTATTATTATTATTATTATTATTATTATTATTATTATTATTATTATTATTATTATTATTATAATATCAGCTGTCAAAGAACTCAAAACATATTCAAGTATAGGTTATGACAATATACCTTCTTTCATTTATAAAGGTTGTGTAGAATATATTGCTGCTCCTTTATGTTATATTCTTAATTGTTCCATTAAAAATTGTATTTTTCCTAACTCTCTAAAACTTGCCAAAGTTATACCTATTTTTAAAAATGGTTCAAAAGGTAATGTTATTAATTATAGACCAATTTCTGTGCTTCATACAGTTGCATGCATATTTGAAAGATGTGTTTATAAGAAAATTGTTAATGGCATAAATAAGATTTTGGTTCCTGTGCAACATGGTTTTTTACCTGGAAGATCAACTGAAACTAATCTTTTAACAATAACTGATCACATTGCTAATGCCTTTGAGAATCAATGTCATTTAGATGTTGTTTATTTTGATTTATCCAAGGCATTTGATAAAGTGGATCATTCCAGGTTGCTTTTCAAAATGTATAAATTAGGTTTTTCCTATAATTTGGTTGCATGGTTTGAATCTTTTATTAAGAAGAGAAAAGCTTATGTAAAGTTTAAGAATAATTCTTCTAATCCATATTATTGTAATATAGGAGTACCTCAGGGTAATATCCTTGCACCATTATTGTTTAACATTTATATTGATGATTTGGGAGAGAGTTTAGAATTTTCACATATTTTATGTTATGCAGATGATTGTAAAATATTTAGAAATATAAACTCAATTAATGATTGCACATTATTACAAAAAGATATCAATAATTTTGTGAAATGGTGTAGAGATAATAAAATGGATATTAATATGGTTAAGTGTTCAACAGTTTCTTATTCCAAAAAATCTGAAATGATAATTTGTCCTTATTATATTGAAGATCATAATATAAAATTTGTTGATATTCAGGAAGACCTTGGAATTATTTTTGCAAGCAATGGATCATTTCATCATCATATTGAAAATGTAGTAAATAAGGCTTTTAAAATTATGAGTGCAATTTTAAGGCATGGTAGACAATTTAGTAGTTTTACAAAATATAAATTATTTCTCTCTTTGGTTTTACCAATTTTAGAATATGGATCTGTTGTTTGGAATCTCAGTTCCAAACAAGATATTATTAAAATTCAATTGGTTTATGACAAATTTTCTAAGTACATTAAATTAAAAGACCATTATCTATCCCTATCCATTAGAAGAAAAATGAGAGATCTAAAAATTTTATATAACCTTGTGAATCAAAAAATTATATTAACTAACAAAATTTCAAATATTGCTTTTAATAATTGTTTACATAAAACACGTACATTTACTTTATTTTATATTAAGGTTTGTCGCTCTAACATATTAAAATTTTCACCTGTGTTTCGTTTGCCTAATACCTATAATCATGATTTTATTAATGAAAATATTTTTCTTTAGACTTTAAAAAATTTGTTACTTATCTTATAAAAAAGTATGGCATATAATTATATTATTTTCATCATTTTTACTCATTTATGTATATTATTTATGTGTATTATTGTATAGTTATTATAGTGCAATTCTGTAATTGGCTTAATGCTGTAGTTTTGTACGGTAAATAAATTGAATTGAATTGAATTATTATTATTATTATTATTATTATTATTATTATTATTATTATTATTATTATTATTATTATTATTATTATTATTATTATTATTATTATTATTATTATTATTATTATTATTATTATTATTATTATTATTATTATTATTATTATTATTATTATTATTATTATTATTATTATTATTGTTGTTGTTGTTGTTGTTGTTGTTGTTGTAGTTATTATTATTATTATTATTATTATTATTCATATTATTGCTGTTGTTATTATTATTATCATCATCACCATCACTCACAAGCCATTAGGTTGGATATGAAGAATTTTCAACATGGCTTACCCTTAAATTTTTTTACTTAGTACTTCATGAGCTCTGAAATCTAATAAAGAAAAATTGGACATGCAGATGGTCTTTGAAATCCATTTGATTCAAAAGATAACATCTGGAATTCTTGAATGTGCATTTAATTGATCACTTTAGATCTGAAAAGTCATTCATGATTGCAATGTAGAAACTAAGAAATATATTAGGTTCATAATCTATTTTAAATATATATTTATTACTCTGATTTCAAAACAGATTATATTTGCCTGTTTAATGGGGTTTATTTAAATTTCTATGAATATAAAATCTTTAAACTGTTACAGTACAAGCGAGCATCAATCTCCTCTATATTAAGATCTTACACCAGAGTTGAAGGTAAAATCCAGCTTTTATTTACAGAGATTATCCTGACAACAAATTGAAAGTTCTTGGTATCAATAAAATTGGACTGTTATGATTACATTTATCATCATGCAAAATCAGGTTTATTATTTAAGAAATAATTGGTAGTCTTAAGATATAAAAGTTAAAAATGATAATTTGTTAGAATGCTTTTAAGACATTATTTTTGACTGTTTAATGTGATTTATTTAAACCCTTAAGAATATAAAAATCTCCCTATGTTATAGACCAAGTATCAGTTTTCTTGTCTATATTAAGAACTTTGAACAGAGTGAAGGTGAATTCATTTTTTTCTTATAGAGGTTGCCTTGACAACAGATTGAAATTTTTTTGGTATGGATAAATGTTGGTTATTATGTATTTTAAATATGTATGTATAATAATCTATCATCCATAAGAAAAGTGAGAAATGAAGTTATTCCATATGTTATACTTACCTGAAGTATAAAGGCTGTTTGGACATGCATGCATAATTACTGAGCATGATCTGACTTTCTGCTTTGGTTAATAGAGGAATTGAGATAAAAGGTCCCCTTCTCCCTCTAAAAAGACTGAAAAAATATATATAAGAACTAGGGACGTGTAGAAAAAGTTGATAACCATCTTCTGTTTTCTTGTCATGTAAGTATGCCTACAGGTAATAAAATATGTTGTGATGACCTGCAGGCATAATATCTATGGTACATTTTAATTTTAAATGTTCACCATTTAGCTACTGGAATTTTGTTTATATATATATATTAGTGTATTTGCGGTGATAATTTGTTTTTATAGGTATTACAAAATGATTCATAAAATCTATTTCCAAATGGTTGATTATTGGCTCAGTTACAATAAATTTGTTGGAACTCATTATCAGTGTAAAATTTTAATGTTATTTATTGTACTTTATGTGTATGTAACCATATAAGATCAGACAGAGTAGAAAGATGGACAATCATCTTTTTATGTCATTGCAATGTAGTTATAACTCTGGGTACTATATTCTCATTATATGTGTTCAGATTTTAAATAAATAACCACTTTACTATCACCCTGTAAACTCAAATAAAAAATACATAAACCACTAAACATCGCATGATCACCATTTTTTATGCTACACAAGCTGTTTACACAAAGGCAAAACTTTCCCTACAATAGCACCACTCAGTAAAAGCCAGAGTAATCAATGGATGCAGGATGATTTGTGCAGAAAATCTATCTAGTGCCTACTCATTCAATATCTTCAGACTAGTTTCTAGCTTGTGTCCTTCTTCAGTGATGAGCCCAAAATGATTATGGTCACCATGGTTATTAAAAAACAAGACACCAAAAAGTATGAATGATTAACTGAGTTCAGATCTATGACTGTACAAGCTAATGAACTTGAACTGAAAACATTGTTGTGTTTTCATTTTGGACCCAAGCTTTATAGTTAGCTAGTAAGGTAAAAGGTGGCTGCTGGGTGATTGCATTAGATCCTTAGTTCTAGGTGCAGTGTTCTCAGATCCAAAACTCCTCACCAATGAAGGTTTTAAGTTAGAAACTAGTTTGGGGATATTGGATGAGTATGCAATAGATATGGATTTTATGCACAAACCTTCCTGCATCCATTGGTGACCATGTTTAGAGAATGTCTGTCCTTTCTTTACAGTTTTAATCAGGTAAGCATTTTTAAAGCCTTCCTGTCAGGTCAATTTCGATTTTCATTCAATACTTGTACAAATGTGTACACAAACACACTTACATATAAATAAGTTACATTAAACACTACTAAATAATATAAAATATAATTGAGGAAATAAACTTCTAATATCAATAAGTTGGCCAAATTTAAATTTCAAACATGCTAATATTATAGTCTGTTCTATATATCCATTTAAAAGTAAGGAATCAGAAAAGAAAGGAAAGTGTTTTTTATTCATTCATTATGCTTGATATCCTTAACATTGATAGGCCATTGCATTAAATGTGACCAACACATTGGTATTATGGGTTTATGTAGTCATAAAATGGTATAATTTCAACTCATTTATTGGTGTTTCACTTAGTGATGTCATATCTTAAAAAAATTTCAATTCACAATGCCTGTTATTGATTGGATTTTACTTGATGGCATCATAGTTGAAAGAATTTCAACTCACACCATCTGTTTTTAATGGGTATTTCACTTGATATCATCATAGCTGGAAGAATTTCAGCTCCCAATGCCTGTTTTTAATTGGAATTTCAGTTACTGACATCATATCTTAAAGAATTTCATTTCACAATGCCTGTTATTAATTGGTATTTTACTTGATGTCATCGATAAAAATTTTATAAAAATATACAGGAATTTCTCATTAAATTTGCAATATTTATATATATTGAAGCAGTAAATCTTAGCTTAAGATTTTGCTTCAGGTTTCTACCTACTAACCTGTGTTCAAACCCCTATATCCCATCCTGCTCCTTTTGTCAGTATGTATATTTTTTATGTATATATTTGAGATGTGCACCTAAATTTATAATTTAACTTTCAATATTTATTATTATTGATTTTTTTTAGTAATTATTAGTTCTTCTTATTAAAATTATAGTTGCAGCTCAAATATATACATGGGAGCAAAACTTACTAACAAAATATTGATGTTTTTGTAAATATTTTATTATATGTCGTTTTTAGCTTTTTCTTTTCAAATTGCTTGTTTTTCTATAAATTATACATTTTTTATATAAAATCCAATATGGAAGATGCAGGTGTTGTTTAATTGTCTAAAAATAATTAGGGGTTGGAAGCACTGTTGTTTTAATCTGGGAAAGGTATTTTTTAATTAAAGTTTTACTTAAGATAAGTGGGATTAATTAGATTAAAGATTTACTTGTGTTAAAAACATGTTGTTAAATCTATTTCTAATCTAGAAATAGATTTGAATTTATTTTTGGCGTTATCTAACAATTGCATCTTGAAAACAACTGATAAGAGAAAAAGTATAAAATGACTAAATTTTGAATTACATAGTTAGTTATCAGTTACTATTGAAAGAAGATTAGCTACGCTAGTATAGATGATGGTTAACATCGCGGTAAATCTAAACAAATGATGTAGCAGTCAATCCACCCTCTTGCTGACCCTGGTGGGTCATCTTCCGCGGCCATAATATTCTGCTACCTTCAAGTGAAGTAAAGGCCCGATGGAGAACTTTTAAAATACATTTAATAGAAACTTGCTGCCACGGGAAAACTTGCAATCTTTTAAATTGAACTCTTAAACTGCAAGGTAAATTATTTCAAACCGCCACCATTGAAACTAAATTTAGTCTAAATAATCTTTCAAGATCTCTTCTCATGTATTTTTTTTAACTTTGCCTTTTTTTTTTTATATATCAATAACATGTAATTTGCTCTTCAATAATTTATATAAATTTAATTCTCTCTTATATGCTCTTTAACGTTAGTGGGTCAATTGTTTGTAATTATTTATTACTTGATTATATATGTATGTTTTTTTTATTAATTTGCTAACCTCAAACAAACTGGCGATTTTTTATTTATTTATAAAAATCTTTTGTCATTTTTAAGTAAAATTCACGAAGCAAGTTATTAACGTCCATTTAAAACAATGCATTATTAATTTATACAATCGCCAGATTGTTTTACGTACCAACATTTTATTTATGTTCTAATATAATATATATTTGTTTAACTCTGAATTTTCTACCGGTGTGAATTCAAAGTTAAAACTAATTAACACTTTGAAATCTTATAAAATACTATTTCTTTAATTCTAAAGAAAGGTAACTTAATTGTTTTATATATATAACTGCTAATCTTACTTCATTTTTCATACTCTTAAAATTTCAAATCTTGTATTTAAATATTTCAGTTATTGTAAAAATCAACGAATGTGAGATTGATTTATTTTAACTAGCAGAAAAAGGGATGGGGGAAATCTTAATGTTTCTTTAACTAACTCAATTGTTAAAGTATATTTTATTAATTTGAAATCTAAATCTTAATGTTTCCTTTGCTAAATAAAATCTTCAAGTATATTTTAGTAAATGAAATATTCTCTCTCTATATATATATATTATAATTGCATTGCGTATTATAGTATCCAAAACAAGGGTCATTTATTTTGAAGCTGTAAAATTTATTCAATGTTTTTTAGTAACATTCATTCATTATTGCGTTTCTGTCATTTAGCCTCTCTTCGTGTTTTTTATATATGTGTGCTTCTTAATCTGGGGTTTACGACAACTTCGAACCCATAGATTTCTTCTCAAGTCTTGTCCTGAGGATAGTTGAAGCTACCCAGGACCATTTATTTCGTATAAAATGCCTCTGGCGGTGATCCCCTAAGTCTGGCACACGCTATGCATATTCTTTCTTCGTATAAAAAGGCCACTAGCGGTGTCCCATAAGTCTGGCACACGCTATGCCCATCCATTTCGTTTTTCATCCAGAAGCACGACCTTTTTCCTTTTAGTTATTCTAGGCTACTATGTCAGCACCGCAAACTTCTTAGTATTTAGTATTTCTTTTGCTTCATGATCCTGTTTTAATGCTTTAATATTAAAATTAGCTTTGTTTAAAATATATATCTATATGCCAATTACTTCTATTTATTAATTAAGTTTATTTCAATCATATGCAAGCTCACCGTCGTGATATATATATATATATATTTAAGAGTATATATGTGCCTTGGGGAAAATAAAGCGTTCGTTTTATTATTGTTGTTAAAATAATTTCTCATTAAATATTATGTCATTTTCAAGTATGTTTTCAAATAGATTCAAATGTTTTCAAATGTATTCATATGTATAATGAATTTCAGAACGCTCCCCTAATATATATTAGTCGCCAGGTTTCTGAACCATAAATCAAAGCGTTAATATTAATTTTGTGTAACTTCTTTCTAATCTGATTGGCATTTTAATACTAGACCCACCAAAGATGTGTGTTTCTTTGTAATATATATTTAGCTAATAAAGAGCATATTAGAAACTAGCGTGAATGGCATTATATAATCATCTACTGCTTGCTCATTCACGCACATACCAATGTACTTAATTTATAAATGTATATAACTAAATTTTCATTATATTAAACTATCTTTTATTGTTTAACTTATTTGAGTAGTTCGAATTCCCTTTTCCTCCACTTCTTCCACATATATTACAGCCATATTTATGTATATTTTAATATAATCATAATTAATAGATGTCTCATTGTCTTCTCAGCTTTGCTAGTTGGCCGAATTAAGATTAATTCTCATGAGCCATAACTATTATGTTGTTCATTAGATGTTAGATCTGGGGCTTAGAGAGTGGGTTCGAATCCAGGCTAGTTCCTGACCTAAATCTTGGGCTTGACTGGGTTTGAAGTACATTTTGTGAGTTCCAGCTCATGTTAGATGGATAAACATATTTTTACCGGCTCAATATATATATAAACAGTGAAACATTTTTATCTATGTCCGTTTATGGTAGATCTCAAATTAATTGTGAATGTATTTAGAATATTGTTATACTTTCAATCTTCACATATTTGAATATTATTTTCTAGAATCGTTTGATACTAGCTCAAAGCAAAATTCACTTTATAGCATTAGAATTTCAGATAAAATACAATTATTATATATCAGCTTGCGATGTCTGTTTTTATCAATGATGCTTCATTATTTCGTAGCTGAAAGATCATTTATAAAATGGCACAGAATATTTCCATTAACTTTCCAACAATTAAATATATATATATTGAAGTGAAGGTTTTTTTATAATAAGCTTGTAGAATATTACGATATGCAACAATGAGGTTGTTGAAAAGATATACAAAATTGTAATTACATATTTTAATATTTTATAATATTGTTTTTAAAAATTTCCATGAATATATATAAGTAATGATAAATAATTTAAAATAGATTTGGTAATTTTCACACGACATTATATATATATATATTGTAACGAGCACAGACGTTCGTTACATTGTTTTTTTTTTTTTTATTTATTAAACATGAAAGTAAATTTAAAAGTTCACATTTAAAAATTTTCTTTTAGAATTAAAAATTGAAATTAAATATCATCTTAAACTCTTATATATTAAATCGCACAGATAATGAAAAATTATTAAAATAAAACTTTATTAAAGAAAAAGTATTTTAAAACTAAATTTTAAAAAGATTTGGAGATGAAATTATATCTTTAAATTTATCTTTAAATATATTTTGATTTGGAAAACAGGTTAATTAATCAGAAATGGAAATGATTGTTAATTAGTTAAATGTAAACCAGCCTTCGGCATTTAAATGTAAAAACACCGGTCAGATAAGAAAACAATAGAAACTGTTAGCAAATAAGAAGAAATCCCTATGGAATCGGACCTCAACGAAAAGGATCATCTCATCGATGACGTAATGTTAATTCAATCCTTCACATTAATATAAAAGGAAAATTTGGAAATTATTAATCAGTGACTAGTTATTGATGATTATTACGATGTAACAGCTAGGTGTTAGTGCTGAGGGGATTGAAAAAGACGCACAGCTTCAATCCCTTCAGTTCTGTTAAGAAAGGAAGAAAAATGAGCCATCGTTTCTACATTGAGGACCAACTACACTAAAAAATCTCCGGATGGATAAATAAATCGGCCAACAGGATACCAATCTTCGGACGACGTGGGAATTCACGTTCAAACGGCAAGGAATATATGAAGATGAACTATTTAAATAACCGTAAGAACTTTAAAATTTATGAACAGTAAATTAAAAACTTTCCAGATTTAAATAATTGCAATATTATTCTATCTGACCAACATTATTTATTAATTAGTTATAATTTTATTTAATGTATTTATTTTGTAAAATCATTTCCATTTATTTATTTTTTGTTCTTTAAGTTTTATTATGATTTTTGTTTTCCGTTAAGTTAAATTATATAAATGTTAACTTAAGTCGGGCGTGAATGGCTGTATAGATTTGTAAAGTTATATTAGGGGAGGGTAATCTTAGGTTATTTGTTTCGTGGTTAAATTGGGTCAATGGATTGGATATATTGGTGTGATTAGTAGATGTAATATTGATTCGCCACGGGCAGAATCGCTTCATACGCCGCACACTTCCGTTTGCCTATGGAAGGAATTATAAGTCGGATACCGCAGTTCCTTTCTATGGAGTTTTTTGTTTTATTGCTCTTCTTTAGAGATAGATGTAATATTCCTATCTCATAAGAGGCAATTTCTTCTTTTAACCTTTTGTGCTGTCGTATTTTATTACATTGAATACATCGATATATCAGATGAATTGATGCCAGTTTGACTACTAATTTTAGCCTAAGGTTAAATAGGGATAGAATATTTTAATTTCAATGCAAATCTATGTAGTATTCATGCTCGATCCTAAATAAAAATGCATTAAATTTAAGTTGTTTATAGATGCTTGCATGGATTGTTTATCGGTTAACTATGTTTTATGCGTTTTCATATTTGATCGAAATATATAGACATTCGATAAATAATGATACCTTACGGTGAGTATCTAAAATGTATTTATTCGGATGTCTTTTAAGTTATTGGTGACAATGCAAGTATCTTATGGTGAATACTATTGGGTTACGTATAAATTTCCCTCCGCAATTGTCAGTAATCAATGATTTTATATTTTGATCGTTTATGTTTACTTTGAAATGTTTTTAACCGTGTAATCTATGTAACCGATCTATAGCAACATATTAAAACAAGCTTTTATAAACCCATCTGTGCGAACTTAATTAAAATGTAAACTTATAATATAATAGAAATTAAAATGTAAATTAAAATCTAAGGTAAAGTTAAAAATAATGTTAAAATGTAAAATTAACACTAAAATAATTTTAAATCTTATATATATGTGCATAAATAAATGTTTGTATGTTAATTACTGGCAGTGGCTTATTTTATTCTTTTTTTATATATATGCTCTTAGATTATCTTATTAAATCTCTGCTATTCCACTGAGCTAGTGACATGGGCTAACGACCGGAACCAAAATATTTAAAAAAAAAGGGAAAAAAAAATTTTTTTTTTTTTTTTGACTTACGTATCTGCCTACTTTATAAATTTTTCTAGGTTCAAATGCCTAGATGGCGCCCCGTAGTGCAGTTTACGTGAAGTCACCTTTCTCCGGATCGTTACAACTGTTTAATTTAGTTGGTCCTCAATTTAGGAAACGATAGTTCATTTCTCCTTTCTTTAACAGCTGAAAGAATTGACCGTGCGTCTGTCAATTCCTCCAACTCCGTACTACTACATATAGTCACATCGTAATAATCAATTTCCAGTCACTGATTAATAATTTCCAAATTTTCCTTTTATATTAATGTGAAGGATTGAATTAACATTACGTCATCGATGAGATGATCCTTTTCGTTGAGGTCCGATTCCATAGGGATTTCTTCTTATTTGCTAACAGTTTCTATTGTTTTCTTATCTGACCGGTGTTTTTACATTTAAATGCCGAAGGCTGGTTTACATTTAACTAATTAACAATCATTTCCATTTCTGATTAATTAACCTGTTTTCCAAATCAAAATATATTTAAAGATAAATTTAAAGATATAATTTCATCTCCAAATCTTTTTAAAATTTAGTTTTAAAATACTTTTTCTTTAATAAAGTTTTATTTTAATAATTTTTCATTATCTGTGCGATTTAATATATAAGAGTTTAAGATGATATTTAATTTCAATTTTTAATTCTAAAAGAAAATTTTTAAATGTGAACTTTTAAATTTACTTTCATGTTTAATAAATAAAAAAAACAACAACAATGTAACGAATGTGACTTAACGTAAACTGCACTACAGGGCGCCATCTAGGCATTTGAACCTAGAAAAATTTATAAAGTAGGCAGATACGTAAGTCAAAAAAAAAAAATTTTTTTTTTTTTTTTTTAACATATCGATCCAGATAAAGACGACTTACCGTAAACTGCACTACGGGGCGCCATCTAGGCGTTTGAACCTAGAAAAATTTATAAAGTAGGCAGATACGTAAGTCAAAAAAAAAATAATTTTTTTTTTTTTAAATATTTTGGTTTCGGTCGTTAGCCCATGTCACTAGCTCAGTGGAATAGCAGAGATTAATATAATATCTTATCTAATTATATTTCAATATTAATAAAAAAATAAATAAAATAAGCCACTGCCAGTAATTAGCATACAAACATTTATTTATGCACATATATATAAGATTTGAAATTATTTTAGTATTAGTTTACACTTTTACATTTAACATTATTTTTAACTTTGATTTTTGACTTTAATTTACATTTCATTACTATTAGATTCTAATTTTACATTTTTATTAAGTTCGCACAGATAAATTTATGAAAGCTTGTTTATCACGTTGAATATAGACCGGTTACATAGATTTCACAATCAAAAACATTTCAAAGTAAACATAAACGATCAAAATACAAAATTATTGATTACTGACAATTGCGGAGGGAAATTTATACGTAACCCATAGTATTCACCGTAAGATACTTGCATTGTCACCAATAACTTAAAAGACATCCGAATAAATACATTTTAGATACTCACCGTAAGGTATCATTATTTATCAAATGTCTATATATTTTGATCAAATATGATAACGCAAAACATAGTTAACCGATAAACAATCCATGCAAGCGTCTATAAACAACTTAAATTTAATGCATTTTTATTTAGGGTCGAGCATGAATACTACATAGATTTGCATTGAAATTAAAATATTCTATCCCTATTTAACCTTAGGCTAAAATTCGCAGTCAAACTGGCATCAATCCATCTGATACATCGATGTATTCAATGTAATAAAATACGGCAGCACAAAAGGTTAAGAGAAGAAATTGCCTCTTATGAGATAGGAATATTACATCTATCTGCAAAGAAGAGCAATAAAACAAAAAACTCCATAGAAAGGAAATGCGGTATCCGACTTATAATTCCTTCCATAGGCAAACGGAAGTGTGCGGCGTATGAAGCGATTCTGCCTGTAGCGAATCAATATTACACCTACTAATCACACCAATATATCCAATCCATTGACCCAATCTAACCACGAAACAAATAACCTAAAATTACCCTCCCCTAATATAACTTTACAAATCTATACAGCCATTCACGCCCGACTTAAGTTTAACATTTATATAATTTAACTTAACGGAAAACAAAAATCATGATAAAACTTAAAGAACAAAAAATAAATAAATGGAAATGATTTTACAAAATAAATACATTAAATAAAATTATAACTAATTAATAAATAATGTTGGTCAGATAGAATAATATTGCAATTATTTAAATCTGGAAAGTTTTTAATTTACTGTTCATAAATTTTAAAGTTCTTACGGTTATTTAAATAGTTCATCTTCATATATTCCTTGCCGTTTGAACGTGAATTCCCACGTCGTCCGAAGATTGGTATCCTGTTGGCCGATTTATTTATCCATCCGGAGATTTTTTAGTGTAGTTGGTCCTCAATGTAGAAACGATGGCTCATTTTTCTTCCTTTCTTAACAGAACTGAAGGGATTGAAGCTGTGCGTCTTTTTCAATCCCCTCAGCACTAACACCTAGCTGTTACATCGTAATAATCATCAATAACTAGTATTTTTTTAAATAAAAAAATACAAGATTGAAATATAAAAATATTTTAATAAAAAAAATAACATAAGTTAAAATAAAAACAGGTATTAATTAATTCCTGTAATCTATAAAAGGAAATGATTGTTTATTAATTATCTAAAAGCTGTTTAATTAAAAAGTCAGATGGAAAGTTAGATAAGAGAAGAAAGAGATTTTAGCTTGACAAATGGAAGCACTAAGCCTTGGCCTGGACCATAATGAAAAAACAGATTGGTGACGTTTTGTTGTTTGAATCCGTGTGGATAATATAAAAAGGAGAAATATTGAGTATTGGGCAGTTCCAGCTGTTTGTTTTGAGAGTGGTGATAGAGACGCAATATCACACACTCTCTCTCTATTTTAAAAAATGAACTGATTGTGATACCGAAAGGAACCAGCTAATGCTACCTCCGGAACATCTGACTGGGTTTCAAACAAGGACTCCGTGGAAAAACAAGAACCTGGACTCTTCTTCCGTAAGCTGTTAACAATGAACTTAAAAATTTTTTTAAATAATCAAGAACTTTCGTCAAGTTGAACAAATTAATAAACAAGCCGACTTATTTAAAATGGACTCTTATCTGACTTTTTGTAAGTTTAAATCAAATTAATAATGGTTAATTTTATATCTTTCCCGATTGTGAAAAGAATCATTTCCCTTTTAATATTTTTATGTGTAGTAATATTTTATTGGAGAAATTATTAAATGCATTACATTTAAGTTGTCTATAGACGCTTGCATGGATTCGTTTGCGGTTAATTAGATTTTGGTTTTCATATTTGATCAAAATATATAGACATTCGATAAATAATGATACCTTATGGTGAGTATCTAAAATGTATTTATTCGGATGTCTTTTAAGTTATTGGTGACAACGCAAGTATCTTATGGTGAATACTATTGGGTTACTTATAAGTTTCCCTCTGCGATTGTCGGTATCAATAATTTTGTATTTTGATCGTTTATGTTTATTTTGAAATGTTTTTGACCGTGGAATCTGTGTAATCGATCTATACCCAACATTTTTAAATAAATCTGTGCGAACGTATATAAATGTTAAAATTAAGTCGGGCGCGAATGGCTATATAGTTTTGTAAAGTTGTATTAAGGGAGGGTAATCTTAGGTTATTCATTTCGTAGTTGAATTGGTTCAATGGATTGGATATATTTGTGTAATTAGTACATGTAGTATGAGATCCGCTACGGGCAGGATTATAGATATACGCCACACACCCTCTGTTTGCCTATGGATGGGTTTGTAAGTCGGCAGAAGACCGCAGTCCATTCCTATGGAGTTTTAAGTTTATTGATCTACTTGCCCACAGATGTCACATTCCTGTTGGTGGAGAGTCAATGTCTTCTCTATTTCTACTTATTGTTCAGATGTACATTCCTGACAATATAGTATTTTGTGTTGTCGTATCATGCTACATTGTATACATGAATGTATCAGATGGATTGGCACCAGTTGATTGCGAAATTTGTTGCCTAAGGTTAAATCAGGGAAGAATATTTTCCTTTCAAATGCAGACCTATGTAGTCCATTCATACTCGACCCTCTAAATAAAATATTAAACATTATAGCAAGCTATTTTAAATGTAAAATTAAAAATTAAGATAAAAATCTAAATGTTAAACTTATTCCTCGAATTTAGAATGATTTTATATGTGCGTAAATAAATATTTTTCTGTGTTAATTTCTGGCAGTGGCTTTTATTATTTTTTTATATTTATATCTAAGGTTATATATATTATTATCTCTGCGTCTCCACTGAGCTAGTGACAATGGGCTAACGATCTAAATATGTAAATAAAGTGGAATCCTAACAGCGTGTATCTGCCTACTTTATAAATTTTTCTAGGCTCAAATGCCTGGATGGCGCCCTTTGGTAGTGCGGTGCGGTGCGATGCGATCTCCCACTTCGTTTGGATCGTTATAATATAGCAGATTTTAATGTATATATAATTAAGGGAAACTTGGATATTGTAATCCTTATTAAACGCATGGCTTCTTTCTTCATATGAATAGACAGATTAACATATAACAATTTGGAAAAGCTTTAAATTTCATGCACCTTTTTAAGAATTTTAACTGCTCTATCTTTTTTATATAAAATTTAAAACAATCAATTTAAAACAAAATTGAAACAGACAACTAAATATAAATAAAAAATTTATTTAATACATTGATACTTGCATATTAGACCTGCTATGCCTTGCACCCATAAATGTTTAACCTTGCAATCCCATCACATAAACCCTGCAATCTTGTCAGAACATCTGACAAAAACTACTAAACATCACATGATCATCTTTTCTTGTGCTTGCTCATAACTGTTATTAAAACAGGAAAAACTCTTCATACAGTAGTCCCACAAGCTAGAAACTAGTCTGGGGATGTTGTATGAGTAGGCACTAGATAGGGATTTTATGCAGAAACCTTCTAGCATCTATTGATTACTCTGGTTTGCACTGAGTGGCACTACTGTATGGAGAATTTTGCCTGTTTTAATAACTTCTGACAAACCTAAGTGATAAATTTGTACACAAAAATAATAAAAACACATTATGATACTAAATAAAAACATGTAGTTATGAGTTTTTAGAAAACAGTACTTTGTGTGATCAAATCCCCCTCCCCCGCATAAAGTATGGCATTGTGCATCACAATAACAGCCAGCAATTTCCAAATTTTATTAAAATTAAAAAATACTATGTATATTAACTCTGGCATGAAATTACAAAACACACACAAAAAAGATAATGCCTTCATTTGTATTCTGGACTATATAAAAAAATAGTCCATCTCATTGATTCTGTTTTAATAAAAGATGAATAACTTTTTTTCTATGTTTTGATAAAAGTTTACTATTTTTTTTAACAAAATAAATGTACTTAGACATTTCTTGACTAAGACCCCAAGCATCCATTACATCATATAAACACATGCTTTAATTCTCCATTTTTAAAAAATCTGATCTAGACGTAAGTTGTTGCTTTTTTTATCTGTCTTTTTTTTTTTACTTTTCTGTCCTAGTTAATAGACACAGTATTTTTCTCTTTGTTTTACTGTCCAATTTCTAGTGAATATACTTATTAGTTTTGTAGTTAATATTCTTATTAAGTGATAGAATACATGAAGTACTTTTTTTAAATTTTATTTATGTATTATTATTTTTTGGTAATTTTGTTTTAGTGCCTATTTTATAATTTCATGCCAGAGTTAATATAAACAGGCAAAACTCACTATATGTATTGCCACATGCAGCAAGCTAGAGTAATCAATAGATGCCAGAAGGATTGTGCATAAAATCCCCATATAGTGCCTAGCTTGCTGTGTGTGGCAATACATATAGTGAGTTTTTCCTGTTTTAACAACAGTTGTACACAAGCATAAGAAGTGGTGGTCATGTGATGTTTATTGGCAGAGTTACATAGAATTTTTTAATTTTAAGTAAAATTTGGGAATTGGTGACCCGATTGGCAATGGAAGAATGTTGTATCTTGTGTGGAGGAAGGATGGCTTTGATGGCATGAGGTGCCATTTTTTTAGTATCGTAATGTATTTATTATTTTTGGGTATAAATTTATATTATTCATATTGTTAAAAATGTACCTTTTCAGATTTAATCTGGTGTGAGTAGTGTTACGTATTAGAGCTGCTACACCTTTCTCAGACATATCAGCCTGCCAATAGCTTTCTAAATCTTTGTGAAAACATCATGCAATAACTTTTACATGAGGTCTGTTTTGACAAATTTATCACTTAAGTTTATTAGCAGTTCCAGTGTACACATGATTTGATGGCATTGCAAGATTACAAAGTTATCAGCAGACTGATATGGATGTGAAAAGATGTAGCAGTGCTAATACGTAAGTATCAGTTATTGAAATTTTATCTTGATGTTTCTTTTTACAAAATCACATGATCAACTACCCTGCAACTACTCCACATAATAGGCATTATTTATATTATTAATTATTGTAGGGCAGTATAAATAATGAGCATTGGATAGTAGAGTAGTTGGACATGTGATTTTATAAAAAAAAAAACATCTCAATAATTTTCCAATAAGGATTGAAAGCCTGGTTAGGTTATCAATTTTTTTTTTATTTAGTTGTTCTGTTTCAATTTTGTTTTAAACTAATGATTTTACAATTTAATTGGCTATAAACTAAATAAAATCATTACAGTGTCAGAAATATAAATTAAACACCATATATTCAGCATATAATATTTCTAAGAGCAGTCTTTTTATTCTTTCTAAGTCCATCTAGTGTAAACTTGAGTAATAAATGGATGCCAGATGGTTTAGTGCTAGAATAACACTCATATGTATTCAAAAACAGTTCTCTTCATCCTACTCTAGAGCCATCTACTGTCAGTCTGAGTAATCAATGGACATCCGATGGTATATTGGTATAATATCACTCATACTCCCAAAAGCAGTTCTCATCACCATTCTCTAGAGCTATCTACTGTGAGTTGGAGTAATCAATGGACACTGGGTGGTATAGTGCTATAACATTAATGATATGCCTCCAAGAGCAGAGTTCTCTTCATTCTACTCTAAAGCCATTTACTGTAGGTCTGCATGAACAATGGACATCAGGTGATGTAATGCTTTAATATTATTCATGTGCTTGCAAGAACAGTTTTCTTCACACTATTTTAGAGCCATCTGCTGTAAATTTGAGTAATTAAATGAAATCAGATGGCATATTGCTCTAGTGCCTCCTTTCCCAGAACAGTTTTGGTGCCTTATCTTTGATAATCAGTAGAAAACTCAATGCAAAATATTGTATCTAGTAGCCATTTTTTATGTTTTGTATGATTTAAAAAGAACTGCTCTCTGAAACTTATGAGTAATCATATGTAATGTGGTATTGTTGTTGATGTTTATCTTTCTAGTCAAAGGATAAAAAGAGACTGCAGTTGGCATAACACTGAGGTCTATAAAATATATTGCAATTGATCTGGTAACAGAAGTATATGATGTGCAATGAGATAGCTTGGATTTAAAGCCTTGAGGTTCTTTTGAATTTCAGGCTATCAGTATGAATAAATATAAAGGAATACAAAATGGCTTTTAGATATATAAGTGTATTAGCCCCAACTTTGAATTCTAGACCTCACGGGTGAATGCATAATCCAGAAAATGATCTGGGAGTTTTATAATATTATAGCACTATACCATATGGTGCCCATTGTTTATTCCGGTTTACAGTAGATGGCTCTAGGTAGAGTGAAGGGAATTGCTCTGGAAACATAAGTCTGATTATAACATTATACCATCTGAAATCCATTGATTAAACAAGCTTACAGGAGATAGTACAATGAATATGATATGCATGAGAGGTTATCCCACACAGTTGGTGGTATGTATATATATATAATTGTGAATGTATATATGGTTGTCCGTAACAATGTCACATGTCAAATTCACAACGAATTTAAAAAAACTATTGTGTTTGTTCATAAAACTGTCACATTGACAATTAAAAAATTGAAAAAAAAAAGTTAAATTTGTTTTTATTTGAAATACCGCCACTCTCATATATCTAGAGCCTAATTGTAAATATAAGGGATTTGAACTCATCAAGCACCCTACAACTATCTACACTATCTCATACCACTGATAACATGACCACACACATGTAGAAAAGATAAATAATCACCAATATACATATATTGTGCTGAACCAGCACTCATCAGTTGGTCCAGATTATCATTTCCCACATATATATATAATCAGTGCTCAATGTAAATTAAGATAGCAAGCCCTCATACACTAATGGACAAACTCAATCTACTCCAACCTCAAACTCTTCAGCCATCCTTATCATTTAAATTTGTTTTTATAAATAAAATAAAAAACTTTAAATTTCTTTTTATAAATAAATAACCATATCTATCTAAATTGTAATTTATATCATGAGTATTTTATGCAAGGGCGGTAATTTCATCCTTTATATTTAATAATCCGTATAATTTTTATTAGGAAGCATATTTTATGCAAGGGAATAATTCTACTATTATAAACTGTAATATAAAAACAACAGCCTTTCAGGCCGGCTACATTTCTCACATTTATTTATATAATATTAAAATATTTTGTTTAATTTATAGTAAATGTTTAAAATATGAATTTTTTTCTACAGTACAGGCTTTTTCCTACCTGCACTTCTATAACGAATATATATGGGGTTTGAACTCTGACTTTCACACGTCCCTCAACTAACCATGCTATGTCGAAAAGCAACTAATTAAAAAACAATGGCTTGTTCATAGGCCGAGTGCATCTAGTATCATAGATATATATAATTAGACTGTTTATCTATCTGCCTATTTTCTTATCTACTCTATTTGTATATCCAACTATGCATTTATCTATATGTACATATTTAAATTTTTTATAATAAAACTTGTCTAGTAAATGAACAATTGACTTTACATTTAATATATTGTCGCTGTTATTGTTTAAAATAGTATTTATAAAATTAACCATTCAAATAAAAGTTTTTATCAGCCTCTTCAACTATTAATTGATGTTCAGTTTAGAATAAAGTTATTTAATCAAGTTGTTTACGCGGAAACGAAATTAGAAGGTTCTAAGAAGTTTTAATTCCAATTAAAAATAATAAATAAAATATTAATCGCTTAATATTTAATTTAACATTACCTATAAACATTTTTAAAGCAAAATTAAATTCTGAATTATTGATCGCTGCTAAACAATGGCTTGAAGATTGTTTCTATAAATAAATTAAATTACTATATATTTTTAAGTAAAAGTTCAATAAAATTACTGGCATAATAAAACGCATTATATGATGTTCAACTTTAAAAAATATATTGAAAAAGATAAAAAAAATTAAAGGAGATTAAATTAATAAGATTAGCTAGAATTAACAAATATTAATTGTTGATCGGTATTCGTGATTGATCTTTAATTTGAATGTTAAAAGAAAGATAAGTAAAATTAAGGCAAAACCAAAATATCTTTGATTTTTTATTAAAATTAAATTTCCAATCATTATCAACGTTATATTTTTATATTCAAATGTTGATTCTCAATATGGTCTCTGTCATAAAGGCACACAGACTCAATTTCACTTATTTTTTGAATGTCAACGTTTTGAAAACGTAAGCATAGCAATTCCAGGCCTATTTCAAACTTAAAACGAGGCCATTTGAAATAGTTCAGAGAACATGAGTATAGTTGTTGTCGTAAATATGCTGAAAAAATATTATGGAGTATGCTTATTTTTTTTTGCCTTTAAAGTGAAAGAATACAACAAGAGAATCAAGTGTAACATTAGAACAATATGGTTTTAATAAAAACAGTACCGAAGTAGTTATAATTTCTTAAACTGTACTGGCTATGTTTCACAACTAACCAGGACCAATGGCCAGAAAACCAGCACTGTACTGGTAAAGTCAATACTTATGCTCACCTTAACTTTGATGCACTAGATGCATCTTTTTATTATGAACATGATTCTAGGAAACACCAAAATATTTCCTGGGTTAAATTAGAGTTAATAAGAGCAGGGGGTGAGAAGATTTTCATACACAATATTTACTTTGATACCTAGTCCTTAATATGGCAGCATCTGAGACACTAGCATACCATCTCCAATTATCACATGCACTATTAAGGATATCACTGTTTTTCTTATTTCTGTAAATATATAATATATATTATATGCATAGCATGTACTATTAATGGTAAGTTTATTTATAGATTCTTTTTCTATCCTATGTATGTTTTATAAAAAAAAATTGTGTAACATTTAAACAGTAAAATCCTTTAAAACTTAAAAACAAGTAATTTAAAGAATTTTTATTTCATATATAATGTAATTAAAAGAAGGAATTCAAACTGAGATGTTGCCTGTCACTATCTAGAACAAACTCTTAAAATGGAAACGCAAATATGGGAAAATAAAAATTTCTCCACTTATTAATAAGACACTTTAGCCTTAAAGTTAGTTTTGGCACAGAATCAAGATGATTGGAGCTATATAGTCAAAAAATGAATAGAGGAATATAAAACATGGAGTTTGGAAATAAGTTTAACCATAGCAAGAAATTAGTGTTTTGGAGAAACACAACAGGATATAATATTGGAAGATAGAAAATGGATTTGAAGATGTGAAGAATATAAATATCCAGGCATGAAGATCATACAAAGAGAAATAACAGATGCAGTCATAAGAGAACAGATGCAGCCATAAGAAATAGAAATGTACTGGATAAAAAAATTATAGCAATAAATAATGAATATACACAATGTATGACACTATAGTGAAAAATATAATTACATGTTGAATATATGGTACAACTACAAAAAGTATCCACATATATGAAAGTGATATTTGATAGTTACTGAAAAAAATGAAGATAAAACTGATGATTACAGAAATAGATTATTGATGAGGATCTGAAGAAATGTTAAAAAGATAATAGTAAGTAATAAAGGGAAATGAGAACTAATAAATATTGAACATGTATAATAAATGGCATCGATTGAAATAGTATGGACATACACTGAGGATATCTCAAGAAAGATTACCAAAACAAATATTAAATTGGTAATCACTATGAAAAAAAAAGATATGGGAAAGAGGAAATAAACAAAAAAAATTATAGACAGAAATTTGTAAAAATTTATAGATGAGCACATTGGGAATTGAAAGATAGGTTGTTTTCTCATCCCTGGTGTTCACCTTGAGATGTCACTATTTCTAGGTCAATTCCTAGAAATATACTGTTTCACGGGCATTCACCCAACAAAAGAGGACATTTTCTATGCTATAAACACAGAAAAAGTACTCACATTATGTTGGGCAGCAACAGAAGCCAACCCAAAGATACTTATTTCTATGATAAACATAGAAAGAGTTCCCGACGATGGCTGCCAGTTATGGCTTTTTTCTATGCTAAAAGCAAAGAGAAATGCCTTTATTGGCTGCTGTAGTTAAATTTATTATTCATTTTCTCGTAATCTTCAAATATCTATTATCTCTGTAGTTTCATGTGAGAGTGTGTGTATTTGAGCCAGTCATAGTTTTTTAAAATTTGATTAAACATATTTTTTTTTAATGTGATGTAACTTACTTTAGTGTTGTAAGTTTATTAATAATGACGTGAAGCTTCCATAAGGAATGTGTAACCCTCAAAAAGTTATTTGAAAGGGTACACACCAGCATTTATTTGACAATTACATGACAAATAATGTTCTCGTGAGAATTCATTCAATAACAAATAAGATGGCCACTGCCTCTAACTTGAGAGTATTTGAAGCTGTGGCAATTGTCATCTACTGAATACAGTGCTGTGGCATATTTGCAAAAATAAAAATATCCTGTTGAAACAGAAAAAGTGTCTTTGTTGTGAGGAAATGCAAATTCATGCTAATAAAGATCTGTTAAGTCTGCCAGTTCTATATAATACTCGCAGGCGAACAATCTATGCAGTAAGCCAACCTTGCCCTGCCTATATATGCATGCAAGAATCCTAATCCCTGAGACTAATGCCTGTAGAATAAGAAAAGCAGATTTAATTACAATACACTAATATCTACATATTTACACGAATACATTAAAACAATCATTATACATTAAGATCAACAAAACCCGAAGGTATACCAAAAGAAGAAAAATAAAGATCTATGTGACCTACTTTATAGTCCCTATTATGCTGACTCTTGGACGTTCGGAGGCCAGAAGTCCGCTACCGTGCTAAATAAGCAACGTTCAGCGCCTTTCACAGTTCATCTGCATCGGGTAGAACTCCCAGTTTGCTGATGCTTTACACTTGCACTCATTTTGCCAGTTCTGATTTTTCTGGATTTGATTGGTCAAATCTTATCTGTCCATCCATCATGGTCGGATCAATCCCTCCCAGTTTACTTGCAGAAGCAGATTTAGACTTACATTTTACTTGGATTGGTTACCCTTTTTGCAGCCCAATTACTTTTTAATTAATTATTCATCTTGTTGATCTGCAAAGTTCCATCGTTAATTAATCTTCCTATCTGAAAGGATTTGTTGTTTTTTTTTGCTGTTTTACAAAATAACACAGCTATTAAAGTCTAAGATGATTTTAAATTAACGAAGTATTTTTTTTTATCTTCACACATATATATAACTTGCGTATGTATATGCGACAATTGATACACGTACATACGATTCAATATTAAATCCCCATTTACAACATTTATTATTATTATTTTGTGTGTATTTTAATTATACACCTACATAACAATACTTCCCCCAAGTTTGAAGATTATTTGTTAGTCTTCGAACTTAACATAGAATCATTTAATTAAATATTTGGGAGGGTTTCTTTTTCCTTTTGAGTTGTTGCCATGAATTCTTTTCCATTTGTAGTGATGTATGTGTATCATTAAAATATACACAAAATCATAATAGGAAATGTTGTCTAAATTACATTACTTTTTATAGATTTATAATTACGTATTGCTTTTTAATAAAATTATTGATTTACTCTTGAAAAAAATACCATAACTTTAAAAAGACACACAAAGTCAAAAAAAAAAATTAGAAAAACACTGTAACTTTAAAGACACACACACAAACTAAAAAAAAACAATATAAGATTAATAAACATTTACAAAAATGAAAGATTAACATCATATAATAGTATTAGTTACTAGAATGTTTTATTCCAAATCTAATAAATCAGATCTTTTTATATCAAATCAATCACACAGGTCTGGCCCGGAATCATTATATGTATATGTTTTTGATTAGCATCAATGCCATCCTGCGGTGAACACCAGGGATGAGAAAATTACCAAAAGATATCATAGAGCATTATAGATAGGTAATAAAAGGAAAAAGCTAAAAACATATCTTGCTATAATATATATTATTAATTTGAATTATAAATATCAAACTTTCTGCACTCAGAATATTGAAACCCATCACTTCAAATTAATATAATAATGATTATTACTTATAATTTATTATCCTAGAAATTATCCCTAACCCAGCTATAAAGTTTCAACTATTATCTTTACTAAAAGTTAATTTACAAGTGTCAAACTTTCTGCACTCACAACTTTGATACCATCCATTTGAATTAAATATGTTAATGATTATTACTAATCACTTATTGGATTAGAAATTATCATATAATTCTTAATTCCAATATACACTTTAAAACCATTGTAATTTAATTTACAAGTGTCAAACTTTTAGCACTCAAAATATTGACACCAACCACTTCAGATTAATACACTAATGATTGCTGAAAATCATTTATTAAACTAGAGATTATCATAACATATCTAACTCAGTCATAAGTTTTAAACCTGCCAAATGTTAATATATTTAGGTTTTAATTAATGTAATCATATTAAATAATTCAAACCTTTTTTCCTCAGAAGCAATATTTTTAGATATGTCTGAAACTTTTACTTTGCCACTTCTGGGTGAAATGAACATTGTGGGTTCAGTCTTAAATTCATTTTGGGAGTTAGGTATCTTCTTGGATGTCTATGCATTATCAGGAGAAAATCTTAAGAATACTTAAATACACGTAACTCCAATCACTGGACATGAAACACTCAATGTTTGATAGCCATAAATATGACAAAAAAGGTAAATCACTTTAAATTATATATACATTATCAGTGGCCTTGAAGTGAAGTGGGCCAATTTATGCAAATATAACTGATGTTAAATAAGAAATACTTGGCACAACAGTTGTCTTCTACAAAACCACCAATTCTAATGTGGTTACCTATTAATTAATACAGAATTGGAGATGACTCCTTTTGTTAATAAACATTCATCAAGAAATATAACATTACCATTTGTAATGAAGAGATAAACATAACTTGCAAATGACATTAAAAGAATTAAGTAACTGAAGTAGAGCTGGGATGGACATATTTCTAGAAGATATGATAAAAGATGGATAATTGAAATCTCAAACTGGATTCCAAGAAATTGTAAAAGACCTAGAAAGATACCACATGTGAGATGGATTGATGAAATAAAGAAGTTAGCTGATGTGATGGGCTAAAGATCAGAGAAACTGTATCATGCTTGAAAAGATCATCTTGCAGTAGATCAATAATGGTTGAAAATAATGATGATATTAAAAATATATAAAAAACATCCATAGTACATTTGCTCTAATCACCATGCAGTAATCAATTGTCATTCATTTGCATAAGCATGCAAAATAACCAATAAAATGTTCTGCAGTATGTGTACATGTTAAACAATGAATCATCACTCAGCTATTTTGGAGAGAATCGATTTATTCATACAAATAGGGCATCTGCTCATATCATATTAAATAGGTTAGACTCTGCTGAGATTAACATATGGCCATATTGGAATGACTGCACTGGCATCTATGTTTTGATATCAGGCCAATAAACTTTCTGGTATTAATATAACACAAATAATCATTACATTTGCATAGATTTGACTTTATTCCAAGATACGTGATCTTGATTTATCTGAAATGTATTCTATCAGTGGTTTTTCAATTTTCTCAAAAATATTGCTACCAAAAATGAGTGTCTAACATATGTTAATTAAAGATTTTATGTTAGCACAAATGCCTTGCATTGTTAACCACAGTAATCCAATGCTAGATACTTGTCTTGTCACCCATAAATCATGGCTCAAACAACCATTTCTGGTACCCAAAATTTTTATGATCACATTTTTATTGTATAAATAAAATTACATTTTGAAATATTAGAATGTTTTTTTTTACTTCTATGCATTCCAATATGCATGTTAAAGTTTTATTTTTATGCACTCCATTATTATAGTAGTATATTGTGTCCAATGGATTAAAAAAAAGCATAAATTATCTAGCTAAAACTATAAAAAGCAAAGCATAAAGAAAATTTATTTTTGTTGACAGCATATAGATCATGTGACATCTGACTTGATTTTTTTTTTTAATGTAACTGATAAAGCTGATTTCCCTCATTTTCTTGTTTCCATATACATAGATAGATAATCTGATTATCCTTAGATAGCTTTTCATTACTTTTTAGTAAATACTATTTGGCATTTATATTGCAGTGTAGAATCGTAAATAACATTGTTTTATTTAAGGAAGAAGCCTCATTGTATCAAGTCTTACATTTGTAACAATTGATCATCAATATAAAAATCAGAGTGAGATTCTTTTTCTATCATCTTCTCCTTGTTTATAATTATTGAAACTTTACTTATTCATAAGAAAGTTTAATGAAAATAATATTTTATTAAGATTTTTATTGTTACTGATATATTTTTAAAATGTAAAATATTAATAAGTATTATCTATAATTAAGGTAGTAAACCACTCTCCACCAGGTTATGAATAAATTACACTTTATTGACAAGATATCAAGAATAGAATGGATCAATGTAATCTTTAAGCGTTTGATGTTTATAAGCTTATACTTGCCAACATTGATGGAAACATTAAGTGAACTCAATATATCAGCCAAATGAAAATACTGTATTAGTAAATGTTTAATTAATATTCAATTATAAAAATCAGAAGATTGGATTTTACTTTAAACAGGTATATAATAAGCCTGTGTTTCAGTTATTACATAGTAGAGATGTCTGCCCATCCCTTGTATATGTATTAAATGGATTACGTCCTATACATGAGGGGTCAGATCGATCTATGGTCAACATGGGTGTGATAAGAATATCAGCCTCAGGGTGGCCTTTGAGCATTCCATCATCAGATTTTCAATTGGATGGACGGTTGAAGAGTTGGAGTGTGGATTAGATTGAAGCCTGTCCATTAAAGTATGAAGATTGGTTATTAATATATATCTGAGTACTTGTAGCATATATGTGTAGAGATGGTAATCTGGACCAACTGATGATTGCTGGTTTAGCATGAAATATGTATATTGGTGATTATTTATCTTTTCAACATATATGTGTTCAAGTGTATCAGTGTTATGAGATAGAGGGGAGAGTGGTGAGTGGTGTGAAAGTCTGTGCTCATATGCCCTATATATTTAAATAATCTTATTTTAGTAATTAAATAAAAGTTAATAATTGCAAACCTTAAATTGATATATTTCAATATATAAATAATAATAGTAATTAATTTATTGAGCATATGTAAATACTTTTAAACAGGCTTTAATCTGTGTTTAATGCACTTTAAAATTCGTAATAATCAAGCATATTTTGCCGATAGAGAAACCTTCCAAACCATGACACAAGATAACAACTTTTAGGTTAAAGATAAAATGTTCACTCTTTTCTTTATAAAAGTCGCTATCTTGTATTGTGGTTTGGAAGGTCCCTCTATTGACAAAATATGTTTGATTATTACAAATTTTAAAGCACATTGAACACAGATTAAAGCCTGTGTAAAAGTATTTACATATGCTTTCTGTGTGCTCAATACATTAATTATTACTCTTCAATAGTTTACAGAATTTCCAACATTAAGATAGTAATATTAAATCACTCTAAATCTCAAGATTTCGCGTATGTTAATTTGTAAAGGAGATAGTGGACTTAAACAATGGAGAAAACAACAACTTCATGCTTCCAAATCAAGATGCTTCAGATTTGCCTACATAAGTGGACATTTAGGTTAAAGATAAGACAGCCATTCTTATTTTTATAAAAGTCACTATCTTGTGCTGTGGTTTGGAAGGTCCCTCTATTGGCAAAATATGCTTGATTATTACGAATTTTAAAGTGCATTGAACACAGATTAAAGCCTGTTTAAAAGTATTTATAAATAATAATAATATTTTTTTTTTTACAGAAAACACTTATAAATACATAGTTTATCAATGTAATATTACTTGACTA
Organism: Epiperipatus broadwayi; assembly: GCA_028023455.1. Lineage (NCBI taxonomy): Eukaryota > Metazoa > Onychophora > Udeonychophora > Euonychophora > Peripatidae > Epiperipatus > Epiperipatus broadwayi. Next base: position 1,452,016 of record JAQFVV010000172.1, read on the forward strand.
CCTACTTGACACAATATAATATAAAAAAGAGTTGCTATTCATTCTAGTGCCATCTATATTTAGACTGAGTAATTAGTGATTTACTAGATGATAGGCAATTAATTCCCCATCTTCTGGTGAGGTTTTTGTTGTTGCCTTTATCAATAATGACTTCAAATTAAAGCTGAAACTAATGCAATTAAGTACCTGGCTACCACAATTAACTCAATGTATATTATGTAGATATAATCTTAAAATATAAAATCTCTTAGATTTTGAACCCAAAATAATGTCTAGGTAGTTATATAGATCTGATCCCTGGGTAGAATCTACATAGTACATCATCATTTTTAATCTGTAGGCAACTTACTTTCCCTGGAAAAAAATATAGCGATGTAATATTATTAGCACTGCGATATAAACAAGTGCATATGTTTGCTCTAACACCATGTTTGCATACATATTTCTTTTCCAGAGAAAAAAGTAACATCCAGTTAGAAACAATCTGAGATTACTACAATGTGTAGTTATTGTCAGGGAGTCAGATCTATGTAGGCATTTAAGAAGATTGGTTTGTGTTAAAAAAATTTAAGATGTTTTAAATTTCAGATTTTAACTTGTTAGTATAAGAGAAATTAAAGGTAGTTACCACATGCAGAATTGTATTAATTTCATTGACTGATCTGAAGCTTCAGTAATAAAGACAAACAACAGAAACTGGGCTACATAATTTAAATGCACAACCATCTGATATTCATGATTATTCAAGCTTATTTACGGTAGGTCAGGAATAAAGAATTACTTTTCTTTATGAATCTATCATTTTAAAAAGGTATTTGTTGACACCATGTATGTGTTTCATAAAACTGAACTTAAATATTTTCTGTTATTAATGTCAGATTAAGTTAAAACCATTAATAATAATAGTAATAGTAGGATATTACATTATTTAGCTTTCTTTATTCTGCTTGTGTAAACAAAAATCAAGATTGTGCTTGAATATTACTATATGAGGATTTAATCTATTTGCATGAAAAAATGGACTACCAGCTCATGGACCAACTCTGACCTCCAAAAGTCTGCAGAAGCATTTGTGCATAAAATCCCTATTTAGTACCTACTCATCCAATATCCCCAGACTAGTTGTGGCTTTCATTAGTGAGGATTAGATCCTAAGATCTAGGTGCAGTGCTCTCAAATCCAACCCTCTTCACTGATGAAAGCCACAAGCTAGAAACTAGTCTGGGGATATTGGATGAGTAGGCACTAGATAGGGATTTTATGCACAAACTTTCCTGCATCCATTGATTATTCTAACTTGCACTGAGTGGCACTATAGTATGGAGAGTTTTATATGGGTATTTTAAAGATATTTCTTTTTCCATAACTTACAACTTAATGCTGCATGTTAATGATTTCTTTTGTTTTGTCTTTTTATAAAAATAAATACTTTTGAATGAAATCTGAATCTAATTACATTATTTTTTGTTAATAAATATTGCACTAAAATTTTACAAAAAATTATTACATAAACAATTATGAAAAATATACATTTTCATATTTGAAATCTAACCAAAGAAAGCATTCTCATACCTTAGAACAAGAAACCATCAAACAGCAATCATTGGTGACTTATTTATGATATTGATATTTTGAGATATTTCAAAATAAGTTTTTTTTTCAGTAAACAAATGCAAAACCATCTAATGAATGGTGGATATTGCCACAAGAGAGTAAATTTGCATGGACACAACCAAAGTACAATCAATGTATTCTTACTTTTTATGGAAGTGTCATTCTAAAATGTATTGTAAAGTCATTCAACTATTCATCCACTATGGAGTTCATTGATAGCTTCAATTGATCACCTGCTAATAATTATTGTATTGAAAATGATATTGCAAACAGCTATTATAGATTAATGAGAAAATTTGTTTGGCCTCAGGAATTGTCAATTAATAATAATTGATAGTTTCCTAGCAACATCAAAGGTTAAAAGTTATTTTTATTTACATGGATGCAATCTCCTCATTTCTATTCTTTATTATAATGACAATTCATGGAAATATTTAATTCAATATATTTGTTTCTGTGAATTACAAAACTGCATATAATTGTTAATCACTGTTCTATTTATCATTTTTATTGGTATTATATATATATATATATATATATATATATATATATATATATTTATATTTTATATATATATATATATATATATATATATATATATATGCTTATATAAAATGTGAAAAGGTAAAAATAATTAGATAACCATTATAAATCAAAAGTCTCTCCAATAGTGCTCTATAGAAAAGCAATGCATAATAAACATTATTTGCTGGGCTAATCAATTTTTAGATTTTGTACCCATTTTATATGTTTGCTTTGCTTTCTATTTAACAGAATCTATTAACAGTTACTGAATAATTATAAGAGTTGGCATCTCAGCTGAAAAAATTATAAATCTCAATAAACTTTAAGAAAAATCAAATTTTATCCAGCCCAAGTTTGAATCCAAATCAGGTGTCAAGAAGACATGAGAACATCTATTTTATTCTATAGGCAGATGGATATGCATAAGATATAGCCTTTAAATGAAATATAAAATGCTTTACAATTACAAGAGTGAAAATAAAGATTTAATTTTCATAGATTTAAAACATCTCATATATCTACTAAAAAGGTCACATTGTATTATAATAATTTGTTTTTACTGTCAACATATTGACATTTGCCTGAACAATTCCAGGCTTATTTGTCAATTGACAAAGGTTGTATGATTCACCTTATCTATACCGAACCCAGTTTTTGGAACTCTTCAAAATACCATTGGTTAAAGAGATATTTTACTAAATAGACCACTGCAAACGAGAGGCTTCTACAATGTTCTTCTTCTGGAGATAAAGATAATAATGATGAAGGTTGCCAATTTAAAGGTGGTGATGATGATTTTGGCAATGTTTAAACTTTGTTTCACTTCCTATATATCCATTTACCAATCAATATCAGATGGTTAGCTTAGTTGTTTATGGACTAAGTACTTGAAGAAAATGTTTTGAAAAAAATTAACTTGATCCATATTCGAACCCCAGGTTATAGCATGGTAGGCAGATATACTATCTCTGCATATCATAGCCCTCTTTAAATCACTATATTAAGATATATATATATATTCAATCTCTGCATATCATAGCCCTCTTTAAATCACTATATTAATATATATATATATTCAATCGCATTCACAAGTTTTTTGGAAAAAGGTATACCATGTTGATTTGTAAAAAGTAAAACCTATTTTTTAAAACTGCGAAATCATTAAAAAATGTTAAAGTCTTCTCATTATAGTAATTGTAAAATTAATGACAAAATACTGTTAAAAGAATTTATTAATAAGAATAAAAAAAAAATTCTTTTGAACGGCTTTCACTTATTATATCAATCATTAATTATAATTAATGGAAGTGTTATAAAATTTGACTTAAAACACCGTTTAATAGTAATTGAAAAAAAAATAAAAACTTTCATATTAATATTTTGATGTGTTTTTAATAATGTCTCCGCTTTTCCAATTTTTCAAAACATTTTTATGTTATCATTTTGATATCTAATTCATTTAATCTTACTTTTTTTTAGATAATTATAATAATCTAAAAATAATGTAGAATACTGCTTTACTGTATTAAAATGAACATTCTACATATAACTATATAAATTAGAACTATATTATCAGTAAATTAAATTAATAAATGCTGATTTTACACAATTTCTTTCTCTTTTTTTAAGCAAATTTGCATTGGAAAACATTTTTTTATATTTTTATTTTTACATTAAATTAATAACAGTATATATCTTTATATATTACATATAAACTGTATACATAAGAAAATATTCTAGTACATATGACTAACTGAAAATTCAAATATGAAATGTTTCAGCAGCGCCCTCTATAAATAAATATAAAGTTTGACCTTCAAACAGCATGACTCAAAAGCTTTGGGAAGGTGATTTGAAGATTTTATACTATATATATATCTCCAAGAAACACTCCAAGAGCTATTATAGGTTAATGAAAAAATTTGGTTAGCCTTAGCAATTGCTAATTAGTAGTAATTGAGTTTCTTGGCAATATCAAAAGCTAAAAGTTATTTCTGTTTACATGGATATAATCTCATTTCTGTTCTTTATTATAATAACAACCTATGAAAATATTATTTTAATATATAAATACCCAGAAAATAAATTAAAGCAGACAATCTCTGATAGCTAACAATAACCATGTTTATGCATCGTCAAATATTTAGAAAAAAGAATAGACTATGTTCAACTTCAGCTTTGATGTTATTTAAGTAAACTTTACATTGATATTATAAGAATTTTAAAGGTGGGAGTACCCTTTTTACCTTGAAATACTTAGCTGTGATTTCCAACTGCTATGAACTGCATTAGAATTATGACCATTTTATAAATTAAATGCTTTATTTCCAGTATTGTCAACAAGTGTTAAGTTAAATAACATCAGAGTTGATGGTAAGGATAGTCCTTTTATATAAAAGTTTGCTGATGTATTAACATGATTATTCTTAACTGTCAGAAGTTATCTGTTTTTATTTAGGCTTAGCATATTTAGCATTATATATATAATAAACAGGATTTGATCTCAGATTTTCAAGTATCCTATAGCTATTCACACCATCTTATACAACCAATACACATGACCACATATATGTGACAAAAATAAATTGAATCAAAACTACAAATATAAATGAAGTAAAAAATAGTTTAAAAATAAAATTGACAGCACTAAAGATGTTGTCAGAATGATATCTGGACAATAACTGACTGTAAAATTATCACAAAAACACAGCAGTGGTACAAACACCTGCATATAGTTATTTCAATCAATTAGTTTTATCTGCTAAGCCAAGCTCTAGTTTTCCCTATTATATAGAGGTTAATTTGTGAGCCCAAAAGTAAATAAAGTGAATCACTGTTTAGGAATACAATATTTGAATCCTCCAACCATGTTTCCATATGAATGCCAATTATACTGTTACATGTTTTAATATGAGATTAGATAACATTGCAGGGGTTATTTGACATGATTGCAAGTTGACAAACAGATGTAAAAAAGCATACCATCTCTCTACATTGCAGGTTTAATATGTAAGTACTGATTAAAGTGAATTGAATAACTTTTTTTCAATCAAGATAGAGAAAACCTATTTTTAATTACTGTATCCCCCAGCTTAACTATAAAAAAGTTGGAAAATATATTAGAAGAGTTAAGAGAGATTTTACAGTTTTACAGATTGAGATTGCCATGAAGTTATAATTAAAGACAAGTGAGTACAACTTAAGTAGCTGCTACTAGTACCACAAGAGTCAAGTTTGGATTTATATGGAAGCAAGATCTAGCTTTTCTGTGTTTCCATAGCATGTATGTGTGTATTAGACAACATAGAGACTGAAGGAATCTCACTATAAGCAAACATTACCTAGATTATACCTTTCTTGATGATGACAAAATCCAGTCTATTCTTTAGAAAGGACCAGTTCATGCAGAGAGTCCATCAGTTTGCTGAAGAATTAGTTTTATATCTATACTGGTTTATCTGTATTCAGAGGAGCACAGATAGTTATTGTGACATATATATAAAGTACAGCTGGTGAGTAATGTTATATAAATTGAGAATGACAATATTTTAAATAATTTATTGAAATGTAATTTAAAATTTCTAATTAACAAATTTTAAAAGTAAATGATTTTTGTCATTGAAAAATAAAACAAATAATTTTTGTTTGAAATTTAAAGTCTGAATAAACAAAGCATTGGTTTATAGACAATTTTATTGTTTTTAAAAAAGTAAACTTCAAAAAATCTTTCTAGATTGGAAAACAAAAAAATCATTGGAGTATTTTTAAAAAGATGTTTAAAATTAATCAAGAGTAATCTGTCAAATATGTGATATTACTTTTTTTTTTAAAAAAAAAAAGGAAACTTTTATGAAGAACTGTCAAAGAATCAATATTTTTTTAAAAAAAAGGGTTGTCATCAATGAGCCACCATATTCCACTGGATGGCGCTGTTTTCATGCTAAAACACACAAAAATGCTGTTTCCATGGCTGACACATTCGAACCCGCATTTTCTATAATACAACTTTTTTGTTGTACTACAGATTGCAGGCTGCTATGTTGTGTCACAGTACAGCATATATGTTTATGCAGCAAATACATTTTCCCAATTTGCACAGTTTATAAAATGATTACATTTTGGGAGAGGGTGTGTTTTTTTGAATTGGATGGAAATGTTATTTTCATTGGATTTTTTTTTATTTTAAAGTATTGAAATGTTCAGATTTTGTAAAGTAATAATTAGCAGACTTTTTACACCATAGTGTATTGAAGTTTTAAGTAGTAAATGTTGATGAGATATATGTATAAAGTGAATTGGAATTAGGTAACGTGTCAAGTAACGTACTGTTCATAACATTTCCATGAGATATTTTAAAATTGTACTGTGTGTATATTTTTGAAATAAAAAAGAGCATTAACACAAAAATATCCAGTAAGAAAAGTACAATTGTACACTGTTTTTTTAAATGTCATAAAAAGCATATATTATAAACATTTTATATATATATATTTGTCATTGTTTAAAAAAGTTTTAGTTTCTTTCTTTTTTCCGACTACTGTTATACTTTGTTGAATATAGTTTACATTTATCGTTATCATTTATTTTATAGATGTTAGTAAAAAAAAATATTTACAAAAATACGATTTTGATATTTTTTATTTTAACCATAAACCTAACCCTAAAACTAACCCTAAAGCTAACCCTAAACTAACCCTAAAACTAACCCTAAAACTAACCGTAACAACTTTTACTTTTAGTTGTCATTCTATTTGAAATAAAAAATAGCAGTAAACAACAAAAAAAGCCATAACCTCAGTAAAAAAATCTCCGATAGAAAATTGATTTTTCTAATAAAAAGAAAACTAAAAAAGACGAATCAAATTGTAATTTGTTTATTTATTTAACATTTATTATTATCATTTAATTTGTATACGTTAATAAAAAATAATATTTAAAATTAAATAATATTTAAGAGACGATTTTCTTTTGTTTTTATTTTCGCATTACAAAAAACACAGTTAAATGATTATAATTAACGGCCCATGAATGATCATATTTTATAGTTTTAGCGTAATAACTGCGCCATCCAGTGGGATATGGTTGCTCATCGACGACAACCAAAAAAAGAAAAACTTTTTTTTTACTATTAGATAAAAAATGAATTAAATGGATTTAATTCATATCTACTTTATATATATATATCATGCATGTGCATTTAATATTATTAAAACGTAATAGCTTATTTTTTATTATATGACAATTCCCACATGTTATGGCATGTCTGTGTGCTTATATAGATGCATGCCAGGTAGACACATATATGTTAAATCAGTCATTATGTATTATAAAAATGAATTTCATTTATAGGATATATGACAATTCAAATATGTAAAAAATTATTATACCACATGTCTGTGTGCATATATAAGTGTGTGTCATGTAAACCTACTGAGGTATTTTTAAATCACAATGTGATAGCTAATTGTATATTAATCAAAATCAGAATGCCAAATTTATATTTATGGAATATTCAGCAGATCTTAATTTTATTTTAATTGTTTTTAATAAATTTATATTTTATTGGTAAAATCATTCCAATGAATTTAATTAATCCTGGATAGATTTAAATATTATAGATGTTATATTATATTTTTGTTTATAATAATAGTTATAGAGCTATTGTTCTTGAGCTAGATTCATGCAGAACAGTCTATTATATTAAAAGGGTTCATATTTAATGTTTATGGACATTCAATTCATGATGATCCTCAATTGGCACAAAGGGAATATCTTTTAATATCCATACACTGCATTTTATTTAGTATAGTATTTATTAAAAACTATGTTATAGTTGTCCAGCACATTAATGGTACTAAGTGGTCATAGCATTAATGAAGATTAGTATGTTTTAGAATCCCACCATTATTATTTTTATTCTTATATATTCTTATGGATTAGCATTTAAGTTTGTGCTTCTGAATTAATGTTTACATCTGCCCTAAGTTTGCAAGGATTAAATAAGTAGCCTGGTTTGTAATAGACCCAATTCAAATTCATTCACAAAATTGATTGTTGATTTATGTTTATTGTTGATCATTTATGATGATGAATGGTTATTACATTTATGTGATGTTGGTGAGCTTATAGTTACTTAATATAGTAGCTGGCCTGATCTCTTATCATCTCTTAGGCTCATTCTTTATATTCATTTGTATTTATATTTAAATTTTGTAGTAACTGAAGTGATGATGATGAGTTCATCACCCCAGATTTGCCCCATTGACTCTGTACCATTACAATATATATATTGTATAAATATATTTTATAAGTTATTGTTTTCAAATTTATAATTTTTTTAACAATGTACTTCTCATTTCCTTTCCACCATTCATTTTCAGTAAATACATAAATGGATAATAATCAATTTTATTAAGTTAAACATTATTCTCTTTTACTTGGTATTATATGTATTATTTAGATAATAACCTGATTTTGTATAAACAAGATAAATGTGGGCTGTTATCATGATTATATATATGTGTAACAGTCAAATAAGTAATATATATATATATATTGTAATATTTTATTTTGATAGTTTTTTTTTTTTTGGGGGGGGGGATATAAATTATTTTTAAGATAACATTATATAGGGTATATGATTCCAGACTTTCACATGCCCCACCACTCTCCACACTATCTCATAACACTGATACACTTGAACACATATATGTTGAAAAGATAAATAATCACCAATATATGTATTTCATGCTAAACCAGCAATCATCAGTTGGTCCAGATTACCATCTCTATACATATATATGCCACAAGTGCTCAGATATATATTAAGATAGCCAATCCTCATACTTTAAATGGACAGGCTTCAATCTACTCCACACGTACATCCAATTGAAAATCTGATGATGAAATGCTCAAAGGCCACCCTGAGGCTGAGATTCTTGTCACACCCATGTTGACCTAAGGTCAATCTGACCCCTCATGTACAGGACATAATCCATTTAATACATATACAAGGGATGGACAAACATCTCTACTATGTGATAACTGAAACACACAGACTTATTACATACCTGTGTTTATATATATATAATATATAGGGTATATGAACACAGACTTTCACATGCCCCACCATTCTCCACACTATCTTATAACACTGATACACTTGAACACATATATGTTAAAAAAAAAAATCACCAATATATGTATTTCATGCTAAACCAGCAATCATCAGTTGGTCCAGATTACCATCTCTACATATATATATATGGCACAAATGCTCAGATATATATTAAGATAGCCAATCCTCATACTTTAATGGACAGGCTTCAATTTACTCCACACGTCCATCCAATTGAAAATCTGATGATGAAATGCTCAAAGGCCATCCTGAGGCCGAGATTCTTGTCACACCCATGTTGACCTAAGGTCAATCTGACCCCTCATGTACAAGACATAATCCATTTAATATATATACAAGGGATGAGCAGACATCTCTACTATGTATAAAGTAAATAAACATATAAATGGGAATATTTTGTAAAAGTTCAATTTTAGATAAAAATTGATATATGATTCTATTTATTTAAATAAGATACACCTTTAAAAATAGTCATTTATATTTTAAATTCATTTTTATTTCTGTTATAAATTATTACATAGTAATAAATTCATCTAAAGTATAATTATGCAAAAATTACAGTGCCTATCTAATATTATAATAGTCATTATAACAAAACATTTAATTTATGTAACATTGACTCTTTAAGGGTGTGTGTGTGTTTGTTTATTTGCAGAATATTCTTTAAAACTAATTAAATAATGTTCACTTCCTGGTTGATAAATGGTGTTTATTATATTTCAACAGGAGGGTAATAAATTATTATATTACTTTAGATATTGATAAATTTTAACATTTAAATATAATTTTATTAATTATAAAATTTAAACCTAATTAATATTTTTAAAAAAAAATCAAGGTTGCAATTGATTTGTAAAAGACCCAGAAAGAGACCACATGAGAGATGGATGGATGAAATAAGAAAGTGTGCAGGGGTGATGTGGAAAAGAGAAGCTAAAGATCGCAGAAGATGGATTGAACTTGGAGAGATCTTCATCTGCAGTGGATTGATAATGGTTGATGATGATGATGGTGATGATGATTTAATGCTTAGTTATCTAAATATTTTATTGAATTTATTATAAAGTTATAAAATTGCAGTTAGAGTTAGTTATTCAAAAACTCTCAATTAATCACATTTTGTTGACCAATGAAATCTATTTAGTTAGATTTATAATGTCACATTGTATATAGTATATAAGGGATTCTCAGAAAAAAAGAAAAGGAAAAAAACATATAATCTGTTGCTTTGGTTCCAAAAAAAGTCAATTCTAATTACTTTTAACAAACTGAAAACTAACAAACAACATTTTTAAAAGTTTTAAAATAAGCATGGAATTGAAACAATTTAATTATTTACCTAGAGAGCTAATTCTATTAATCGTCAAGTTGTAATTAAATCGTAGTCTGCTAATTAAACGAGAAAGAAAAATTATTATCTACAGAAGAATAAAAATAATTAGTCAGAAAATTCAACTGAAAGTTAAAAGAATTCATGTAAGGATTGATTTTTATATTTATTCATTTGAAATAATTTTAAATAAAGAATAGCCTACAACATAATTCTTATTTATTAAATAAAAGCAGAAATTTGACACTTTAAAATGTACTACAAAAATTTAGCGTATCTGTCTCATAAATATAATGAATTAACTTTTGTAAAGCTTTATCTTAGAAATAGAAAGAAATTAATTATGTATGAAAAAGAGTTAAATTATAATTTTATTTAATTATGTGAACCGTTTAATATCTTCTAAAATGAAAAAAAAAAAGAGTTTATTTGACATGGATTAGTCATGTCAGTACATTGGTTGCCATGACATCATAAATGGAAACTTTGAAATAAATATTACTGGATAAAAACGTCACCAGAGTCTTAGATCATAGCAGGAGTAATATCAAAGTATTAAAATATTAAATTTAAATATATATGTGGTTGATCTTTCATGGAGTTTCATTATGATTTATAATTATACACCAGAGATAAAATAATGAATATTTTAAATCATTTAAAAAGAATGAGAACAGGAAAAAAAATCTATTTATCTGTATTCAAAATTGGTATAAATTTATGGATTCAAATATCATATATATATATGTGTGTACACACAAATGCGTAGTTTAGTAAATTATTTATAACTATATTGTGAGAATGTGTGTGTGAATGTCTAAATTACAGAGACATTTATTTTAACACTTTGCTTTAGCTTTTAATAGAAAGCTTACATCATTTTTCATTATAAATCTAGTATAAATAGTTAATTTAAAAGTTAAATAAAATCGTTTTATAATTTTGTTTTTATGATTTTAAAGTTAGGAAAAAAATCTGATTACTCATTTTTCATTGTCAAGGTTATTTTAAATAAATAATAGGTGAAAATGTTTTGCAAAACAAGATAACTTAATTAAAGGGAAAACAATTTCGTTAATTTAAAATTTAATATTATTAAAACAAAAGATTTATTTATTTTTTTCCAAATATAAACTTAAAAATACAGTAATGTCACCTAGTGCAAGCCATCGTAATCAATGGATGCTGTAAGATTTGTGATAAAATTCCTATGTAATGCCTATTTATTCAATATCTCTAGAGTAATTTCTAACTTGTGGCTTTTATCAGTGAGAAGCCATGGGTTTGAAAGCATGGCATTTAGATCTTAGGATCTAATGCAATCTCTCAGTATCATCTTTTACTTATTTGGTTAACTACAAAGCTCAGATCCCAAGATGAAAATACAATAATCTTTTCAATCCAAGCTAATAAGCTGTCAAACGGATCTAAACCCAGTTTAGTATCTGAATATTTTGGGATCTTTGGTCATAATAATCAATGGATGCATGAAGGTTTGTGCATAAAATCCCTATCTAGAGTCTACTTATCCAATATCCCCAGACTACTTTCTAGCTTTTGGCATTCATCAGTGACAAGCGTTGGATCCAAAAGCATTGCACTTAGATCTTAGGATCTCATGCAACCCCTTACTAGCCACTGTCTACCTATTTAGTCAACTATAAAGCTATGATCACAAGATGAAAATACAATAATGTTTTCAATCCAAGGTGATTAGCTTGTATAGTCATACAGATCTGAATCCAATTCAGTATCTGCGTATTTTGATGTTTGTTTTTTTTAATAATTATGGTCACCGTCATTCTATAGGTAGGATTGGTATAAAATCACTAAAGCATCACATGATCACCATTTCCTATGCTTACACAGGTTATTAAAACAGTAGCCAACTGTCCATACAGTAGTTCCCCCTCCCCCAGTGCAAGCCGTAGCTATAATATGGCATACCCTGGGTATCATTCCTGTATGAAGAGCTGGATACTGTTTTAATAGCTTGTGTAAGCATAGTAGTGATGATATGCTAAAGTATAAACTTAATCATATTAAACATAGCAAAAAAATATTAAAATAATTTCATTTTATTGTATATTTTGAGGTACTTAACTAAATTAGCTAAATGGTTTCTGAACAAATAACTGTAAATCTTGATGAAAAACAATAGGGAGGAAACTTTTTGTGTAGTTAGTTATAAATTAGTAGTTCAAAGTTATAGTTATGGGTTATTATTTAAAAGCATAAAATTGTTAATTATTGGTTCCTCAGAATTAGATAGTGTGAACGATGGGTAAAAAATAACTATCATTACACACTAGTTCAAAATTCAGTAAAACCCTGTACTTGCAAGATCAAAGGTCAACTAAAATATTGTTTGCTTGAAACAAAGTCATGCCTGAATAATTAAGAATCTTGGATCTATTGGGAAGCATTCTGATCTGATCAATGTTCTATATGTCTCTTTCACTGCTTTAGTAAATATAGTGACAAACTTTCCACACAGTAGCACCATCCAGTGCAAGCCATAGTAACCAACAGATGCAAGAAGGTTTATGCATAAAATCTCTATTTACTGATAATCATCCAATATCCCCAGGCTGGTTTCTAGCTTGTAGCTTTCATCAGTGAGGAGTCTTGGATCTGAGAGCACTACTCCCCAGCACCACCTTTTATTTACTTGATTAACTATAAAACTATGAAGCCATAATAATGTTTTTAATCCAAACAAATTAGTTTGTTTAGTCATACAGATCTGAATCCAGTTCAGTATTTATAGATTTGGTGTCTGTTTTTTTAATAACCATGGACAACAACATCCTAGAGGCAGGATTGATATAAAACCAATTAAAACATCATATGATCATCATTTCCTATGTGTACCCACACTACTAAAACAGTAGCCAATTCTCCATATAGTAATGTCACCCACTGCAAGCCTTAGCAATACTTTAGAGCATCCACTGATTACTATGGCTTGCACTGGGTGGCACTACTGTATGGAGAATTGGCTACTGTTTTAACAGCTTGTGTAACCATAGGAAATAATAATCAAGGAATATAAACTTAATTCATTTAAAAGTAACAAAAAATATAAACTTGTTTTTTTTTTATTGTATATCTTGAGTTAGTTAATCAGGGTTAGCAAAATGTTTTCTGAATTAATTACGGTAAATTTTGGTGAAAAACAATACAAAAAGAAGTAATTCTTTTGTTTAGTTACAAATTAGTAGTTTAAAGTTATAGCTGTGTGTGTATTGTTAGTTAGTGGATCTTAAGAAGTAGCTAGTATGAATTTTGTGTAAAAAGCAATAACTACACCTACACACTACTTCAAAGTTTCAGTGAAGAACTGTCCTTGCAAATTCAAAGGTCATAACAAAAATCAGTCTAAATAATTAAAAAATCTTGGATCTCTATCTGGAAGTATCCTACTCCAACCAAGGTCCTAACCACCTTTTTCTTGTAAAATCTCTATCTTGTGTTGCAATTTGAGAGCTCCTAAGACATCTATCATTACATCTGACTGGCTGTCAGACAAGCATTCAAAAAGTGCATGCGAGAGGTTTCAGCCTTTCAACTTCATTTCAGCTGCTTTAGTAAATATTCCTTTTTATTTAGTAAATGTATCTAACAAAATAATCTGTTTTCATTTTGGAAATGAAAAGTGTATGTCAATCTTATTTAAACTATATGTTAGCATTTTGCAATAAAAATTTGGAAGGTATCATAAAAATTTTCAGAAAATATAAGATTTTAAAGTGAAAATTTAAAGGCACTGCTTACAAAAAACATAGTGTATTATCCCAAAAAAAAGTTTTAGAAACTATTTTGTACAAACTTATTAACATTGTTAGATCTTTTTTTTTCCAAAATATAAATTTATTATTGCTACTATTGTTACATGTTGATTAGTAGGGTGTTAGAATGGGGGGGGGGTAATTCTTTGTTTCAATGGTTGTGTATCTGTATTGAAGATCCTGAGTGGGTTTTGTTGCTTGTTGTGTTGATATTTTCCTAGAGTGTCTTATGTGATGAGTTAAATTTGATGCTTTAGGTTCTAGGCGGTTCTGGTATAGTGAATAGGTTCCATGTGTCTTTCTACCGGACTTTTGAAGTGTGGAGTTCATCTCTTTTCTTCATTTTGATTAATTTTTGTGTGAAATAAGTGTCCTCATTAAGATGCGGCATTGTGAAAATTTTCATGCACCTAACTGTCCAAATAGCATATGTTAAGAATATTGAGAGTCTAATCACTGCTATTGTTCTGGTTTTTAGGCAGTCTTTTAATGAAAGAATTTTGTAGTAATCGATTTTTGAGTAGTCAAAGATAATTTTTCTGATATTTCCCAACCCTGTACAATTGAACATAATGTGGTGAAATGTTTATTCTTGTCTCCTGCAGTTGATGTATATTGGATATAATTTTGTAATTTGTCTTTTATTTGTTATTATAAGGTCAAGATACTTAGGTTCCATATTCTAGAATTTGAAAACACTAACACTAATGAATGCTATGTTGTTAATACAAATACAAAAAGTATTTTATATTAACTAGATTTTGAATTAATAAATAATAATTTCCATAGATCAGGAGCTTGACATTTGTCTCTATAGCCCTCATACTGTACTTTTACAAATCAAGCAGCTTGATAATGAGCTAAGTACAATTTCACATGCAGTGGTAGATTTGTATTATTTATTTATAAAATAGTGTCTTTATTATATATAAATAATACTTATTACTATATGAGATGTAAATGATTACTAAGTGTATGACCAATCATTTCATTCCAGATGCAATTTGAAAGCTTCTAAGAGCAATTTAGGGATAATATCAAAATTGATGGAGACTTGAATACTTATAATAATTATTTGTTTATGAGACATAGTTATAGTTTTAAAGTCATATTTTTTATCTTGGGTTAGGAATTTATTTTGCAGTACATTTGATAAATACTTTTTATGTTCATTTACTAAGTGATTTTGAGGACAAAATACCAATAACATGTAATAGCTTATTTCTTTGAAATTTCTCAGTTTTTTATTTTTCTATGAAAAATTTTTTTTTTAATACAAACTGGACAAAATATGTGGAACATTTGTTATTAATTTGGGGGATATTATCTAAGATCTTTTATCACTTGTTTATTCAAGCAATGATTTTGGACTCCCCCTCATGCTCAAAATGGCAAAGAGTGCATATTAAACTGGTACATCAAAGTTTATAAATTATAGATTTGATTTTTATACTGCATAGTATAAATAAATGACTAACATTCAACTTGAAATCCCAAATTTCAGATAACAATCATTTTACATCAACGTATGGCAATTATAAGCATACTATATACCAAAGTTTGGCCTTTTTGTAAAATTGCATTTCACAATTAACTGTGAATTGAAATGCACTCCAGTTTAAAAATTGCAATATCTCCAGTATTAGAGTCAATATAATCAAATATTGTTATAATTTTTCATTTCACAAAATGTACAGCAAGATGATTAATCTAAAATCCTTGGTTCAATGTTGAGTTTGAATTCAGAAAGTTTTCAAAAAAGCACAAAATGATTTTGTATTTATATGAGTAGAGTAAACATATTTAAAAATTGAACATGTGTTTAGGGCTGCCAAACAATCTGGCTTTCTGGGATTGTCCTGAATTGGGGCCCCAAATTCTTATGCCTAAATAAGAAGTTTGGGACTATTGAATATCTCAATTTATTAAAACTAGTAAAATATCTGGAACTGGCACTTTTTTATTTGTTTTGTTATTAATAATCAACTATTAATTATTAAATTAACCTAACTACCACAATTAATAATTAGTTCATGCAATATGACAGCTAAATATCTATTGCTCTTTTAAGCAATTATTCATTACATATCCATGTTGGGAAATCTGAGGAAGTTCCTATATATATGTGTGTATGTGTCATTTATAAAATAATTGGTGATATTTGTGTAGGGTCTTATTTTGTATTTAAAATTATTAGCCCTTATTATTACATAAATGTGAAAGTTTGTTTGTTTGTTTGTTATTTAATAACTCACCAAGTATTGCAGCATTTTGATGAATCTTGCATGATTTTCTTTCTATTTTTATAGAGAATTATGTAGGCTATGAATTTTTGTTTTATGGTACTTAATAGTTTTAAAAACTTTGGCAATTTGCAATATAAAAATGCTTCAAAATCATAATCATTTTCAAATGAATTTATAAAAACACAAAAAGAGAGCAGCACTAATTAAAAGATTACAGTCATTGGAATTTTTTTTCAAATGGGTGCAAAGAATGTTGTGGCCTGCGAAGTGAACTACATATTACAGAAATGAAGAAAATTATAGTTTTTGGTAAAGTGAAGTAATATTTGATTTTATAAATATATTTTAAATTAATTAAATTTTGTTTCTACCATGTATCTATTTTCTCACCTGAAAGTGAAGCATGAACAAAATACTATGATGTTAAAATTTCATAGCTATTTTCAAAACATTAGTTTATCATATGAAAAATGTATTTAAACTAAAATCCCAAAAGTCAATCAAATTTAATAGTATAATTGATTATAAAAAGGTATATTTTTTATGATATTGCTCTTGATAAGTCATATATAAGCTTTGAGAACAGCTACATATTACATTACTTTTTTTTATTCTACTAATGTGAGAAAAACCATGGATACAATTAAAAATTGAAATTTATAATAAATATATATTGATCATCTCAACTTTTTATTGAGGTGTCAGTTTTGAATCATTGATTGTATGAGCTATTACCTGATTCACATAATAAATTGTATATGTTTAGAAGGGGAGAGCAAGAGGTACAATTGCCATTGCTCCTTATGTAATTTTTATCTTGATTGAAAATATATTTAAAATTGGTTTATTTAACTAATTCTTATATAGAGGATTTGAAGTCAGGCCTTCAAGTACCCTTCAACTATCCATACTATCTCATACCACTGATACACATGACCACATACATATCCGTATTTCATGCTAAACCAGCACTCATCATTCTGATTATCATTTCCTACACACATATATATAATCAGTGCTGTTATATTAAGACAGAAAATCATCATCAGTGGTATGAGATAGTATGAATAGTTGAAGAATGCTTGAAAGTCTGAGTTAAAGTCCCCTATATTTAAAATTAGGCTCCAAGTATGTGAAGAGTGCCTGCATTTCAAATATTTACTTAATTCTTTTAAATTTTTCTAGACTTCCTTCCAAACTGCGGATAGGCAATGCAGACCTTCTTGTTCTTATTATGATATTCACAAATCTGGTAGCCCTATGTGTGTTATCATAACTTAAATATTAGTTACTAGCAAATATTTTTTTTAAAAAAATTAATAAAAAATAAAATAAATTTAAATTCATTACTTGAAAACAACGAAGTTTTGCATTGCTAAGAGTCACAAATTTGAGTATTGTATTATAATAAAAGTGTAATTTAAACTATTAGTAACTAGCTAAATTGCTTTAAAAATAATTATGTAAAAAAATAGATTTAAATCCATTAGACTAGTCAGACGTTGTTAGCCGAGAGGTCATCGCACCTGCCTTGCAAGCAAGTAGTTGGTTGCAGACGGGTATGGGTTCACGTCCCGGCCGATGCTATGACATATGAGAAAAAAAAATCCATTAGACTATTTATAGCTTCTTAAAACTTTGCTTTGATAAGTGCTAAAAAATTCATAATAAAAATTTAAATATCTTTATATATAATGAAATATAAATGTGAAGTCTTTACTAAAATTCTTTTTCTGTGTACATTTTGAAAATAAACATTTAGTGTAGAAATTTGAACATTTTGATTTTATATTTCCTACAGCATTAAGACTAAATATCAAATAAACTCAAATGACTTTTTAAACCATTCAACTGCTTTGTAAAGAGGAAATGTATTTTGATAACAGTTGCCTTTTTAAAATATATATATATACTTTTAATATATATTTGCAAGTATTTTGATTTTGGCTATTAACAACTGTGAGTAAAATATACTTATATACTTATAAAAACGCTACATAACACTAACTGAAATCATTTGAAATGGCCCGTAGTTATATTATTTAAGACACACACACCATTTAAATAAAGAAAAGCTTGAATTTTTCAATGGGCTGAAAACATTCAAGCTTTTCTTTATTTAAAGAGGGGGAAGTGCCTAAAATAATATAGCTATGGGGTATTTCAAATATTTATATTATATATATGTATTAAATTCTATCATTAAGGCTGTGTTATGTGCTGGTGACTTATGCCACATTAAATGATTGATGTAATGTTACTATTGTGGTTAGTCATAGTTATACATTTAGGCGCAAATGAGTATGCATACGTTTTAATAATATATTTATTAGTAATATATAGATATAAACATACTCTCGATTTCTAATATATATATTTCTTATAACACTTCTTTCATATACACTTCAATGCAAACAATTTTTTTTTAAAAACTTCTTTATTTTCCTTACAGTTTTGACTGTCCAGCAGTCTTCATCAGAAGAAGCTTTGAGCTCTGATGAAGACTGCTGGACAATTGAAACTGTAAGGAAAATAAAAAAGTTTTTAAGAAAATTTGTTTGCATTGAAGTGTTATAAGCAATATATATATATGATTATATGAAGATATGCAAAGAAAGTAAAAGAGAAGAATAAGAGAATAGATTTCTAATACATTTACATATTTAAGTAATGATGGCCATACTCTGCCTGCTACTGTCTAGCAGGGTTCCGATACTAGTTCTAATGTGAATTATTAAAAAATGGACTGCATGTGCCCTTATAGATTTCTCTACCCACTTTCAGCTGTATTTGACTGCCTGCTTCATGAGCAAGTACAGTGACTTTTCTGGCTGTCTTTACAGCTTGCCTTGAGTCAAATTTGGCTCTGGCAGCTTCCAGTCCTAAATGTGGACTTGCCTTGCTGCATTAACAATTAACTTAAATAGTTATAGTCTAGAGAATAACACTGCTGTTCAGGTTAGCAGGAATTTACTTTGACCATATATGAAAAACTGAGCCACTGTTATTTAGGCTTATCAGTTGTTCTCTGGAGAATGTAAGCCATCTTTCAGGTTTGAGAATCATTTTCTACCTTACTTCCAAAAACGCTGACTATTTATTGCCAAATAACCTTCAGATTAAATGAGCACCATGGCCTGTTCTTGCCATTGGTTGTGCTTTATCTTTATATATACATATTGGTTAGTGACAATGAAGGTTCAATCTGATCACAATAAGAAAGGAATCTGAATTGATCCATTATTTGAAAGCAAGGGGATATATGAGACGTACATAGATATACATAGCCATTAAAACTATAAACATATTTTTAGTCAATTTTTTAAAGTTAATTTTAACATAGAAAGTCACAATTTTTTTGCATGTAAAAATAATTATACAGAAAATTAAAATTTTTACATAGTTTATGGATAACTTTAATTTCTTTATAAAAATATGTTGTGATATCTGATACATTTTAGTACTTTTTAAAATCTTAATTGATGTAATAATTTATCAACAGGCTATAAAGCATTGGCACTGTATAAAATTCATCTGTTTCATTGGTTAATGAAAATAAATTTTTAGTATGGAACCAGTCTTTTTTTCTTTTTGGAAAATTGTGAAAAGAAAATTTTCTACAATAATTAATATTTTACAGCAAAAAAATGTATTTTAAAAAATGAAATATTTTTTTAATTTATTACATGTTTGAATTTATAATGAGAAATAAAAAATATCTCAATTTGCAATTTATGGTTAATTTTTCATCATAATTATCATTACCAACCATTATCAATCCTCTGCAGGATGAAGTCTTTCCCAAGTTCAATCCATCTTCTCAGATATCTAGCCTTTCTCCTCTACATTACCTGCACACGTGTTCTTATTTCATCTATCCATCTTACATGTGGTCTCTTTCTAGGTCTTTTACAATCTCTTGGAATCTGGTTTAAGATTTCAACTCTCCATCTATTATTATCTCTTCTAGAAATATGTCCAACCCAACTCCACTTCAGTTTTTTAATTCTTTCAATGATGTCAGTAACACCTGCTTGTTCTCTCAGTCATGTATTTCATTTTGTATCCCTTCTTGATACTTCTAACATACACCTCTTAATACTTCATTGAATGGTATAATTATTTTGATGTTCTTAAATCAGTATCAATTTTACGTATATTTTTAAAATTTCTAATTATTTATCATTATGCTTAGAAAATATTTTATTATATAAAATACTGCACATAAAATTCAGAAAGGATAATAAAATGTTATGTGCTTTAAATATAAACCAAAGAAATCATATTAATAAATTATGATCACATATGGAGCTTTGACATGGGCAAATGACTGCTGCCATATTTTAAAATTTATTTATGAATTTTAATTTTTAAAAAAATTAGATCATTTATGGTGCTCAGAGACAGAAAAATGGCTGCTCGTTTACTATGGATTTTATTTAATTTATGAATTTTAATGTATTTTGTTTATTTATTTATATTTTTGGGGGATAGATATAATTGAAGTCATATATATTGATACAATATAGTTGGTAGCTTTATTGTAATGTTCACTTTCTTCTATCAATGGATAATTTGTCTTGTGAATTTGTATTTGGTATCGGCATTGGTACCAGAAGGTGGATCTTATTTACAAGTTCATTTAATTGATTCTTTGGGAATCTGACTTGTGAATTAGTTGTTCTAATAATTTTATTTTTGAAAGCTGAAGAAAATTTAGTTTTTACTTCTCATTAAAGTAGCAATTTTCATTACACAACTCTAAATTCGACTTTCAAACACTTGGATGCTATGTTAAGAAAAGTTTATAATAAATAAATAATAAATGTATTGCAGATATATCTACACTCTCTCCCACTTAACTCTCATTGCTATGAATATGAGGCCATTAGAAGGTTTCAAAAGGGCCAAGCATGATTCAAAATGTATTTAATATTTATTTATTTATTAGAAACTTTTCTGAACATAGCATCCAAGTGCTTGAAAGTTGAGTTTTTAGTTTTCAGTGCATTTATATGACTAAAGGAATTTATTTATTTTTTTTGCATTTATTACAATGTACTGTGTAATACTTGATTTAAAAAACAATTTCTCATCTTGTGTGGAGTAGTACAATGGAAAAATATTGGTTTATTGGCATACATATGAAGATTCAGATATTTGACACTTTTAGTTCACCTGAGAGGTGAAGGTTGTTTAATTTGCTGTTCTACAAATATTCAAAATGGATATAAACCACTTTTTACCTTGTGTGAGGGTGGTATAATTAATGGAAGCATGTTGAGTTGATAATATGGGCATGGAGGTGCAGGTGTTTGACACCTTTAGATCACCTGAGAAGTTTCATTCTACAAATATTCAAAATGAATGGAAACCATTCCTTATCTTATGTAAGTGTAGTGTAATAGTAAAATATTGGGCTATCAACATGGGCAGATAAATTCAGGTACCTTTAGCTTACTTGAGGAGTTAAAACTGTTTAATTCACCATTCCACAAATATTAAAAATGGAGAAAAAACACTCCTAACCTTGTGTGAGAGTGGCTTAATTAATGGAAAAGTATTGAGCTGACAACATGAGCATGGAGACTCAGGTTTTGATATCATTAGCTCATCATCTTGGAAGTGAATATTATTTAATTCACTGTTCCACAAATATTCAAAATGAATAGAAATCACTCCTTACTTTGTGTGAAGGTGGTATGTAAAGATTCAGGTGTTTGATATTTTTAATTTACCTGAGGAATGAAGTTTGTTTAATTTGCTGTTCCACAGATATTAAAAATGGATAGAAGCCACTTTGTATCTTATGTGAGTGTGGTACAATGGAAAATTATTCAGCTATCAACACAGACATGGAAATTCAGGTGTTTTATATCTTTAATTCACCCATTAAATGAAAGTTATTTATAAAATGCTTATAAAGTGAAAGTAGAGGTCTGAGTTTCTGTGCCTGTGGTTAGTTGGGATAGGATAGAGTTGAATTGAGGATCATATTGCTAAACAAAAGAATTTGAAAAATAGATATCTATAGTTCAATAATTGCTTAACCTCCCACAGGGTATTAAGGGTGGATAGAAATTAGAGCCTGCGTTTGTGTAGAGGAGTGTAATCAAGATTTCATGAGAATGATATATAAAAAATCTTGACCTGACAATACAGGTGTGGAGATTCGGGTGTTTGATACTCTCTAGAGCATTTGAAGAGAGAACGTTTTTCATAAAATGTATGCATAGTAAGAGAGGATGGGCCAACTCAAGATACTTCAAAAATATTTATTGTATCTTTATAATTTTAGAAAATATAGCAAAGCACTGAAATTGGAGTGATCGATGGAGGATAGGTTGACAATTCGTTTCTTGAAAAAGAAAATCATTTAAATTAACTGTCTATTTGACTTCTGTAAAAATAAAATAAGCGCATTATGTATATACTACACATATATAAACACACACGTACTGTATATGTAAAAAAATAAAAACCATTTAAGCAGACACGCATCTGGTGTTTATTAACGCCGTGTTCTTTGTACTTCATAGCGGGAAATGTGTTTAATATTTTATAGCGTTGATTACTTTAGTTTCGTTTTGTTTAATTATTTAAAAGATAACTAAAAAAAAAAAATGATAATAATTAATGATAATATTTACATTTAATTTGTAAAAAAAACTTATCAAAAATATTTTTGCTTCTAAGGATTTTGTAGAATATACGCAACTGATAATTTATTTACAGTTTAATAATAATGCAAAAAAAAAAAAATTACTACTTTAATATATACATATGTACTTTATCATTAATTTTCTTTCTTACCGCAGTTTTACCTTTATCTCAGAGAAGATAATCTATGCATAACATAAATAGGTTAAAACGTAGGAAATAAAGATCAAAGGATACGTTTCTGTGAATAATAGAAACCGTAGAAATGCAACTAAAAAGAATTTAGTGTACAATTTAATCTAAAGGTGTTAAACTTCTCAGACCCACACCTTTGCCACCTTTTTCCGCCCATAAATATCTCGATGGTTAATATTAATTGAGTATTAAACTAGAAATTATATCATTTTAAACCACATATACGCTTTAAATTTTAATTAACGACTAATAAATCTATTATTATTAAGCACAATCACATGGAATAGTAAATTCACAGCCATTTCCCCTTTCTCTAAATATAATATCTAAATATATTTATAACTTTTCATTTCAACATCTTTAATCATATGATTAAAGTATATATGGTGGAATATGAATCATTTAATAATGCAAGGATATCCACAGTTTCAATATTTTCTATTATTCATTTTATAGATATAATGTCAGATGAAATTTTATTTATTCTGTTCTTCATATTCAGATTCAAGCATTTGATGAAGTAGGTCTAATTGATAAAATCAACTACATTTATCTTTTATTCTCAAAAGATTTTTGAGTAATCTTTGATTTAACATCTGAAGACAAAGTAAAAGCAGAAAGACTTCTCCAAACATTAAATGGAAATAAAATATATTGTTTCTAAATATTCAAACCTTGTCATTTCAGCAAGAAGAATATATATACCTACATGATTTGACCAACAAACTTTCCAATGCCTTATAAAATATTGAACTGTCTTTGAAATAAAGCACACAATACTTAAAACTGGAAATGAAACAATATCAACAATTTTGAAGCAGTTGAGACATATTGTACATATTCATGATTAATAGATTCTTAAGTACATTGTGCATCAAATGTAAATATGCTATTGACTAAGGTGTATTGCATCCAATTGTTCAATGAACAGAATATATTAATTGTGGGGTGGATTTCTTGACAAAATCATGCACAGTTGCTCTATGCTCTTTAATCCATCATGGTCTCAAGCCATGACCAAAAAAAATACCAATTCAGAATCTCATTTTGAGAATGATAATAAAATGGTATCAGAATATAAAAGAATAGGCCACATTGAACAATCTAATAATAACAATTCATACTTTATCTTTCTTATTGCATTACCAAATCCATATAATATTAACACCATCTATGTTCTTTATTACTTTTTACAATGCTTTTTTACAACCCATTATTGACAGTTTTCATTGCCCCAGCATAAGATTTCTGGGGCGATCAAAACTGTCAATAGTGGGTTGTAAAAAAACATTGTAAAAAGTAATAAAGAACATAAATGATATTAATAACAATTCATCTAATATGATTTAAATTTGCTGACATAACAATTCAAAAAATTGAAAATTTTTGAAACGATATTAATTCATCTACTTTTATAGTACAACTAAAGTCAAAGAAATTAATTTGCATTCTTAGTAGTTACTAATACGCTGAAACTAATTGCATTACGGTGAAACTTTTAAGTTTATAAATTAGTAGGCATTTTTTTATCTATTCTATCTTTTAGACTTAGCACTTTCAGAGCCCATGCAGCTCCATATTCATAGTCCTTTTCATATTGTTAACTATATGCAAATGCATACAAATTGCTTATATCATCCATTTTTCGAAATCGCGAAGCACATGTCCTTTCTGTTTATTGCTCTGGCATCGGATAAAATATATCATCATTTGAATTACCCTCTGAAGATGAGAAAAAATATTCTCAAAAGTAAGACATGTCAGTTATATAAGAAAGAAAAAAAACAAAGCACAAAAATTAAAAATAAAAAGAATTTTACAATCCAGATAATGAAATAAAACAAAAAAGTAAAAAAGATAAAATATTCTAGCAATCCTGATAATTTGGAGAAAAAATAACTTCAGAAGGACACAATTTTCAATAACCCAAATAATTATAATGATCAGTAAGGGTATAAAATTTGCCTTTCTTGATGTTAAGGAAAAAAGAACGATTGACAAAGTCATTGCCAAAGACATAAAGGGAAGCACTCCCTAGTTTCATATAAAAACAATAGAGTTCACTATGTATGTAATGTAAATTGAAAGTTTAAAATCGAGGAGAGAATAAAATATTTGCTGAAAAAAGCTTTTATGTATTATTATTATTATAAATAAATACATATATATTATTGTTTTCTTGATGGTGGTGTTTTAATTGTGTTTATATGTTGGATTATTTCCACAATCTAATATGAATATTGAATGTCTTTAGACAAAATCAACTTTATTTAAATATTCCAAATACATTCAACTGTTAGTAATAGCATACAGATTAGTATATGCACAATTTTTCAAGAGGTATTATTCTCCCCTCTTCTTCAGCTATTGCTGGTCTGACCAGTGACAGTACTGGCATAAAATTCGAACCTGGATTGTTAGATTCTTGAGTGTTGAATTTTAAGGTAAAAGGGTATTGTTCTCTCTTCTTTATGTGTTTCTGACCTGACCAGTGAGAGTACTAGCATGGAAATAGAACCTGGACCTTAGATTCTTTGAATATTAAATTTTAATGTAATACTCTAACCAACTGAACTATCCTGCCTTGGGATGGCTCAGTTTGGCATGATGGCTCAATTGGTTAGAGTATTACCTTAAAATTTCAATATTAAAAAAAATCTAAGGATCCAAGTTCAATTCCCATGCTAGTAGTGTCACTTGTAAGCCCAGAAATATCTGAAGAAGAGGGAAGAATAATACCTCTCAAAACATTGTTCATGTACTAATCTATGTGCTATTACTAACAGTTGAATGTATTTGGAATGTTTAAATAAAGTTAAATTTTTTTAAAGACATTCAATACTCGTATTAGATGATGGAAATAATCCAACATATAAATACAATATATATTATTATTGCTATTATATAATATTTTATATTAAAAAATGCAGAAGTACTGAAAACCCCACATGAGCAGTACGCAAACTATCAGTGAAAGTAAAATGAAGAATGAGTCCCCACCTACACTTTAGCATTGATTGTATGTAAGCATACCATTTACTGACATACATATGCACAGATCATAATTTATGTATATTAATGTAATTTCAAGATGAGTATAAATTATTCTGAAATCAATGTCATCATAAGTAATCAGAGGGGAAAGGTTGAGCCTTATCTTTAACAACCTCTTAATATTAAATTAATCTTCAGTCAGTAGATGTAAATATAATCTTTTACTATCTGGAGTATAGCTGAAATAATTCAGAAGTACGGAAAACTCCCAGTGAATGACATGCAAATTAACTATCAGTAAATGTAAAATGTAGAATGAGCCCACCTAGTTTTGATCATCTATAAGCTACTATTTAGTATCGTACTTACACGCAGAGTGTGGTTTATATATACTAACATAATTTCAAGACGATTATAAGCTACTCTGCAATTATTACAACTATTGAGAGGAGTAGTTTGTAGTTGTCTTCAAATTATGTTATTAAATATAGATCATTATGTCAAGCATTGGTGGTCGAGAGGTCAGTGATGGCTGCTTTACAAGTGGCTGTCCCGGGTTAGTGGGTTCACTTCCCAGCTGATGCTATGACACATGGGAAAAAATATATAGAGATCATTATCTGCATGTAAGTATGTCAGTAAATGGTATGTTTTTTTTTGGTTTTTTAAAAAAAAAAGAATTAAACTTTATTAGTACAAAATGTTTTACAAGGTAAGCATTAATTTACATAGTATAATATGGAGATCTAAGATGACAGACTGTAGTTTTGTCCATAGCATTTCCAAAAATTTATCAATCTGGACAATGTAGAGCATTAGTCCATGAGATGATTAATTATTAAAAGTAAACCTAAGATACAATTAGGAATTATTTGTAAAGCTAGAGTTCAAATATGAATAGCGTTTTAGGAGTACAATATTGAAAAATCCAATTTGCAGGAGATAAGTTGAGGAATAGAAAAACACTTGAGATAATATAAAATATGGGCTAAGTTAATCTACTATTCAGTTCTCCAGAATGGCCTCGAATATTCCCAGAAGAGAGAAATTCAGTATACTTTGGAAGACTTATGGAGAACTAGGAAAAAACTAAACTTTGAAATGTCTGCTGAAAACCATTCTAATCCATCACCAAGAGCGACATGAACAGGAAAGGGCCAACCTGATCAATAATCACATTGGAAATAATAGTAATAAATAAGATGAATTAGTTGTAATTAAAACTATTAGGCTAAGCTGCACCTTACTTTGTAATAGCACATGGATAAAATCATTTATAGAATAACGCTAAAAAAAAACGCTAACACAAATAACGTTATTTCTCCTTTCATATGAATGAAAAAATCAACGTCGAAAACAATCCTCATAGGCACTCATCGCAGCTCCCATACTCAACAGAATTAGGATTTAGCCTCCTGGGGTCTCTCCCAACCATCAGAATCTCTCATCCACTCAGCAAAATTAAGTAAAATGAAGAATTTTCATTAAAATGCAAAATCACTGTAATAATCATTTGAAATTTCAATGGCAATGGTATGTTTATATATGATCTTCTAAAGTGTAGATGATTAATTCTACATTTTACGTTTACTGGCAGTTAGTTTACATATAGCTCACTAGGTATTTTCAGTGCATCAGCATTATTTCATCTGTATTTGAGCTGGTAAGAGATTACATTTACATCTATTAACTGAGAATTAATTTAATATTAAGAGGTCATTAAATATGATATTCAGTCTCTCCTTCTGATCAATTATAGGGATTTCAGAATAGCTTATAGTTGTCTTGATATTACATTAATATATATATAAATCACATTGTACATATAAGTATGTCAGTAAATCATATGTTTATATACAATCAATTCTAAAGTTTAAGTGGGCTCATTTTACATTTAGTGACATTTTGCATATAACTCATGGGGTGTTTTCACTATTTCTGCATTATTTCGTCTATATTCGAGCTGGTAAGGAGTTGTATTTAAATGATATTTCATATTTATTAACTTTAAATTTTTTTAATATATATATGCACTTTTATTTTGAATTGAAAAATATATATAAATGAATTTATTAAGACATAATAAAAAAATTCACACACACCCCTCCAATAGAGTGAAATTGGTATTTGATGTGATTTATTGATTGTATTATAGTTAGTTTTAGTTAAGAAAGCATTGCATAAGAAGTAAAGACACAATTGACTTAATATATCTGGACATTTTTTAAATATTAGAAAAGTAATGTTTGAGATATATAAAGATATCTGAAAAACACAAATGACACACCTAAAGATATATTTCGTACTGAACCAGCACTCTTCAGCAGATCAGATCATAATTTCACATATGGCTTCTTCATTTATTCAGTATTTATCAATACCGAATTAGTAAACTTTGATTTACAAGTGTCAAACTCTATGCACTCACAACTTTGCCACTATTCATTTTAAATAAATATATTAATGATTATTACTAATCATTTATTAAATTAGAGATTATCACTGACCAAGGTGTAAATTTTGATCCTCAATTAAAAATTGATTATAAGTGTCAAATTTTCAGTACTCACAACTTTGATACCATCCACTTAAAATAATTATATTAATGATTATTACTAACCGTTTATTATATTAGATATTATCCTTAGCCCAGATGTAAAACTTTAAATGTTAGTTAAAAAAATTGATGTATTAAAATTTGCCTGTAGTTTAAAATTCATATCTGGGCTAAAGATAATCTTCAGTTTAATAAATTAATGCATATAATTAAGTTAAAAAAATTTATTCAAGAGTTTTTAGAAATATAATTAATCTAAATATATCCACAAATGGATTAAAATGTTCCATTCGTACAATAGCTCTCATCAGAATGAAATATTTGTTAATGTTCTACAATGTAAGTCTCTGGTTGAGTGTATATATTATTACCATGGTATTTTGTAGAGATTAATTTATCTTAAATACCATGAATATGTTGTTTAATATTATTATATAAGTATAGCATATAATTTATTATCATATGTAGTAGAGAGATTATTACTACTTCCCACTCATTTACAACTGATAGGGAGTTGTTATTATCTTAATATATTATTACAACATGTCATAGCATAAGCATGGAGAAAATAGGATTAAATATATGTGCTATGGGAATATTTATTTGAACATATTTCTTTGATATAATACTTTATAAACATGAGTTGGTTGGCTTTTTACATAATAAAACGAATGAATAGAGTTTCTATGGAATTTTGTGTAACTGTAAAGATTTATTTTCATAGTACTTCTTTTCATTATTTTTCTTCGATAATTTAAACTTATGAAATAACTGAGTTATAATAAAATAAATTTCACATCAAGAACTATTAAGGATACTGTATATGGAAAAGCAGACCTTTTTCTTTTTAAAATAATTTGTTGTTGTTGTTGTTGTTGTTGTTATTATTATTATTATTATTATTATTATTATTGTTGTTGTTGTTGTTATTATTATTATTATTATTATTATTATTATTGTTGTTGTTGTTGTTGTTGTTGTTGTTATTATTATTATTGTTGTTGTTGTTGTTGTTATTATTGTTGTTATTGTTGTCATTATTGAAATGAGCAAAAAGTTTAGACTTCGTGGCTAATTATTCCAATGTATAAATATATAAAATGCGCTAAAACGCATGAAGACACAAAGCTAAAGACAAAGAAATCTTAATATTGTAAATTAATATAAACTAAATATATGTATCTAAATATGTAGCGCTTTCGATGGCTGAGGTCCTCATATTCATAGAAAGATAAAGGAATGCTACTTTATCGCTAAAGATAACTCTATAAACAGAAAAGACTCTTGTTATAAGATCTCCAGGAAATGGAATACTTAACTACCTCATTTACATAAATTTGTATCACTCTTAACCAACTTATTTATCTTACAAATGGCTTTAAATATTAAAACCTCGGCCCTCGAATGCGCCACATACTTCGATACATATATTTATTTTATGTCAATCTACAATATTAAGATTTCTTTGTCTTAGCTTTGTGTGTTCGTGCGTTTTAGCGCATTTTATATATTATTATTATTACTATTATTATTGATTATAAAATGAATATTATCATTACTGGAGATTTTAACATTCCTGAATTATTTGATAATGTTTCTTTTGATATTTCTTCATTATCACACAAAGCCTGTGTAGAATGTTACAATTCTTTAATTTTTTGAATTTAAAATAACACAATTTCCATTTAAATTCTTATAATCGAATACTTGATTATGTTCTAAATAATTTACCCGAAATTAAATGTTTTTGTGTTTCATCTCTTAATTTTCCTATTGATTTACAGTATCCACCTATTGAGTTTTTTGTTAAGATAAATTATTTTAAGTGACATGTTCCTTTAAATATTAAAAGACGTTATAAAAAGGGGGGTTATATGGGTCTGTGTAAGACAATTTCTAAGTTTGATTGGAGTCCATTATAATCCTCAGCAGATGTTAATTATAATATGAACTTTTTTAATCAAGTATTTATTCAAGCACAAGTGCGTGTGCGGCGCAACTGCTCCCAAAAGCTGTTAATACAAATACAAATAGCTAACTAAAAATATTAAAACAGCTGAGCGCTTTCAAAGGATCTTGCCTTCATAATCATAGCTTGCTTACGTTTAAATTTATGCAAATATGCTAATTCCATCTTTTTGATAGAGAAAAACACGTGTCCTTCCTGTTTATGGCATCGCTGTCGCGAGAGATAAATAAATAAATGAAGGCAAGATCCTTTGAAAGCGCTCAGCTGTTTTAATATTTTTAGTTAGCTATTTGTATTTGTATTAACAGCTTTTGGGAGCAGTTGCGCCGCACACGCACTTGTGCTTGAATACATACATTTCCCAAAAGTAAAATTATTTAACTTAATCAAGTATTTAATGATTTGATTGATTTTTATATACCCAAAACGTGACTCTCGCAGTTATTATTTTCTGTTTGGTTCTCCAATAAACTTTAAAAAATTATTAGAAGAAAATTTTATCATTATTAAAACACAAAATATATTTTTTTACATTGTAATAATAATTTTGTTAATTACAGAAGATTGGTTAAACCTATTCAAAAAATTGATTATCAAAAATATTTTAAAAATATGGAGCTCAATTTGTCAGATAATTCTAAAGAATTTTGGTCTTTTATTAAAAGTTTTGGCATTACGAAAAGAAAGTCTCAAATGGATTATAATTCATCTTTAAATGCTGATGACTTTTCAATTCACTTTCTAAATTATTTGGAAATTCTCAAATGGCTGGGTTTAAATTGACTAAAGAACGTCTTAATGATAACATTTCTATTGATAGTTTCAATAATAATATTATATGTACTGTCAAAGAACTCAAAATACATTCAAGTATAGGTAATGACAAGATGCCTTCTTTCATTTATAAAGGTTGTGCAGAATATATTGCTACTCCTTTATGTTATATTTTTAATTGTGTTTTTCCTAACTCTCTTAAACTTATCAAAGTTATACCTATTTTTAAAAATGATTCAAAAGATAATGTTAATAATTATAGACCAATTTCTGTGCTTTATACAATTGTATGCATATTTGACAGATATGTTTATAAGAAAATTGTTAATGATATAAATAAGATTTTGGTTCTTGTACAACATGGTTTTTTACCTGGCAGATCAACTGAAACTAATATTTTAACAATAAGTGATCACATTTCTAATGCCTTTGAGAGTCAATGTCATTGAGAAGTTATTTATTTTCATTTATTCAAGGCATTTGATGAAGTGGATCATTCCAAATTGCTTTAAAAAATGTAGAAATTAGTTTTTTTTCTGTAATTTAGTTGTATGGTTTGAATCTTTTATCAGAAAAAATGGCTTATGTTAAATTTAATAATAAATCTTCTAATCCATATTATTGTAATATAGGAGTATATCAGGGCAGTATCCTTGTACCATTATTGTTTAACATTTATATTGATGATTTGTAAGGGAGTTTGGAATTTTCACACATTTTATGCTATGCAGGTGATTGTAAAATCTTTAGGAATTTCAACTCAATTAATGATTGCATATTATTACAAAAAGATATTAATAATTTTGTGAAATGGTATAGAGATAATAAAATGTATATTAATATGGATAAATGTTCAAAAGTTTCTTATTCCAAAAAATCTGAAATGATAATTTGTCCTTATTATATTGAAGATCATAATATAAAATTTGTTGATATTCAGAAAGACCTTGGAATTATTTTTGCAAGCAATGGATCATTTCATCATCATATTGAAAATGTAGTAAATAAGGCTTTTAAAATTATGAGTGCAATTTTAAGGCATGGTAGACAATTTAGTAGTTTTACAAAATATAAATTATTTCTCTCTTTGGTTTTGCCAATTTTAGAATATGGATCTGTTGTTTGGGATCCCAGTTCCAAATGAGATATTATTAAAATTCAATTGGTTAATGACAAATTTTCCAAGTATATTAAGCTAAATGACCATTATCTATCCCTATCAATTAGAGAAAAAAATGGGAGATCTTAAAGTTTTATATAACCTTGTCAATCAGAAAATTATTTAACTAACAAAATTTCAAATATTACTATTAATAATTGTTTACATATAATACGTACATTTACTTTGTTTTATGTTAAGGTTTGTCACTTTAACATATTAAAATTTTCACCTTTGTTTTGTTTGCCTAATACTTATAATCATGATTTTACTAATGAAAATATTTTTACTTTAGATTAAAAAAAATTGTTACTTATCTTAAAAGAAGTATGGCATACAATCATATTAATAATTTGTCATTTATATTTGTTTATGTATATTATTGTATATTTGTTATGGGGCAATTCTGTCATTGGCTTAATGCTGTAGTTTTGTACAGTAAATGAATTGAATTAATAATAATAATAATAATAATAATAATAATTATTATTATTATTATTATTATTATTATTATTGTTATTATTGTTGTTGTTGTTGTTGTTTGTTACTGCTACTATTACTACTGTTATGGCTATTGTTATTATTATTATTATTATTATTACTGTTATGGCTATTGTTATTATTATTATTATTATTATTATTATTATTATTATTATTATTATTATTATTATTTTGTATGTAACTTTATAGAATGGAATAAAATTTATTTTTAATTTATATGAAACATCCTCTCTCCTATCTCATTTTATCTCATGTCTTAGCCAATTGATTTTGTTTTAATTATATTCATTATAGCATACTCTTTTTCTTTCATCACAGATATTCCACCTAGAGTTAAATTTTAGTAACTAATAGATATCAGATAATAGTGCTTTACAAAAAGGATCTATCCAATGCTATCCTATAAAATGTCTCTAGATTAGTTTGTAGTTTATGGCTTTCTTTAGTGAGGATCTTTGGATTTTGAATAAGTGTGCTTGAATCTTTAGGATCTAAGACATCTTTCTCCTATAGATTTTGCTTTTTCATTTTACTGTCAATCTGCCAGCCAAATTTAAAAAACATAAACGTTTTCAATCTAAGCCTACCTGCCTGTACAGTCATATAGATCTAAAAATAGCTCAGTATCTATATAATCAAAAAAGCAAGTTATATATAATGTGACATTACTTTTATAAGCTTGTATTTACAAAAATGCAATACAGAGAGTGTGCCAATAGCTCAAACAAGCTACTAAATAATAAGTGCGGTATGAGAAAATATTTAAAATCTTTATCCAGAACACTCCCATTTCCAGACCAACTGGTTTCAAGCTTATGGCTCATGTCAGGGGAGAGCTAGAATATTCGGATACTAGATCTAAAATATCAACTCAAAATCCAGCATTTGAGTTGATATTTTAGATCTAATCCCCAAATATTCTAGTTCTCCACTGATGTAAGCTATAAGCTCAAAACCTGTTGGAGTCTTCTGGATAGAGATTTAAATATTTTCTCATATCACACTTATTAATTAAGAGCTTGTTTGAGCTATTAGTATGCTCTCTGTATTACAGTATCTATATATTATGAGGTCCTTAGTTTTTTAATAACTATAGGGACCTCTATTCTGTGGCCAGGATTGATATAAAACCAATAAAATATTATGATTCTGTCATGACTCCAGCTTACATGCTGCAGTTCAGCATCATGCAATGTGATGTGATGTCCTATGACTTCTCCTTCAATCTCTCAGCCACTATGCCCAGAGAAACCTGTTAGTCACTTTGCCTTCCCTTTCCAGTCCCTGCCGTAAGTTTTTCACATATTCTTTTCTATCCTGCTCCATCCCATTTCCACAACATAATCTTTGCAAACTTCATGGCCTTTCCCAAACCCAGCATAAAAAACCAATAACCCACTTTCTGTATAATCATTTTGTTTATATTTATTCTTCCACAGTATTTGTACCCTTTCTGCTTGCAGGCATCTACATTCAATTATGAGAGCATAGTATTTGCTATAACTTCCTTACACAATTGCAAATACTCTGTTTCATCGCAGCTATTCCACCTAATGTAAGTTTTAGTAACTAATAGATGAAAACCATAAACTAGAAAATAGTTTGAGGAAATTGAATAAGGATTTATTAAGCATAGGCATCTAGCATCAATTAGTTACTGGACCTTACAATAGGTGGCATTACTGTGGTAGAAAAAATAATATTTTGCTGAACAGCAATACATAGCTGGGATCATGTGTTATTGCCTTGTGATATCCTGTAATGCAGGAATTTTTGCCTTCAGTAGCTAGCTCATAGTCAATCCAGATAACCAATTAATATTGGTTGCTATATAATATTAATACCATTTACGTTCTTTATTATTTTTACAATGTTTTTTACAACCAGTATTGATAGTTTTGATTACCCTAGAAATCTTCTTCAGAACTTCTACTTACATCAAATAGAAGTTCTGAAGAAAATTGTTGGCGTGATTAAAACTATCAATAGTGGGTTTTAAAAAGTACTTTAATAATAAGAAGTAATAAAGAACATAAATGGTATTAATATTATATGGATTTGGCAAAGCAATAAAAAAATAAAGTATTGATTTCTAGGTGGGTAATTAGCTTTTCTTATTTTGCAGTAAAATAATTAAGAAAATCATTCAAACATTTTGCTACCTGGTAATCGGCAACAGGATGAGTTTGGCATTTTCCTAAACTTACTGAACATTTGGTATTTTTGCCAGTGTGTTTCATTTAAACAGAAATCATAATACTTAAGGCTGTGACTTTTATCTATCTTGGCTTTGATGTCTCTACATTAAAGATATCTTAAATATATTTCCACCTGATGTTCAGTCATCCATTTCTAAACTGTCATTTGATAAGAAGATGTGTCTTTAATGGACGATGAGAATGGCTTTCGTGTGAGA
This sequence comes from Epiperipatus broadwayi, assembly GCA_028023455.1. Taxonomy (NCBI): domain Eukaryota; kingdom Metazoa; phylum Onychophora; class Udeonychophora; order Euonychophora; family Peripatidae; genus Epiperipatus; species Epiperipatus broadwayi. The sequence goes on from JAQFVV010000172.1 coordinate 1,487,885, forward strand.
GGCTGGTTTATATTGAAGATATTCTAAAAAACTGTGATGCCAATTGTTTTCAATGAGAAGATTTTGTGGGGAATAGAATACACAGAAAGCTACAATTACACATGGTTTGAAGGAATTTTGGGGGAAAAAGTTTTCTGTAGAAATTAAATACTGCATCACAAAATGTCAAACAAATAGAATAATAGATCATCCATTCTGTGTGTGAACTTATTTCTGGTTCATAAATTTATTTGCATAGTTGTATCAAAACTCATTTCTACTATACTATTATTACTACTACCTTGGAGTTGGAATAATCAGCCTGGATTGCAAGTGGTTATGTTGTTGATGATGATAAATTGTGATAGTTTCATAAAAGTTACAGCTATTTAAACTATTATTTAAATTATAAATCGATAATTCTTTATAAGATATTAGAGATAATTAGTTATTTATTAAGTCTTAAGTGATGTTATATTGCTAAGGCTATTAATATATAGTGTATCTGAATTTAGTTCAGTCCCATATGGCTATTTAAGTTAGATAACTGAATTTGAAGATATATAGATTTCTGAAAACTTCAGATTTTCTACTTAATAGTTAAGTATCAGATAAGTTCTGGCTTTGAATTGGTATTTTAGATCTAGTGTCTCAAATATTTTAGCACCTCACTGAGGAGAGCCAATAGTTTGAAACCGGTTTGGAAATGGGGATAATTTCTAGATAGAAATTTTTAATGCTTTCTCTTGCTGCATTTATCAATAAAACTTGTTAGAGTTATTAGCATGTTCATTATTTTATTTTAAAATTACAAGCTTATCAAGTTAACCTCATCTGATGTATGACCCTGATTTTATTTACTGAGTTAAATATTTTGCAAATAAGAAACTAGGCAAACTCTAATATATATCATCACACTAAATATAATTGCAATTGATTTCTTAGTTGATATATTCTTAAATTTCATTCTTTCTTCGTTTTCGCATTTTTTAAAAAAATATTACTGTGGGCAATTATTGACATTATTTAGAAAATCATTTAAAATTACAACTATTTTAATTCTTTGATCGCTATAAAATTTCAAAAATTAATTAATTTCGTTTTCAGCTTGAGCGAATCTCTACTTCAGATATCAATGCATAATACAATTTAAATCCCACACAAGAATAAGATTTAAATAGGTTTCTTAATAAAAACTCACCACACTATCTCCAGACAGGGAAAAAAGAGAGAAAAGTCACTTAAGTTCAAAATTAATTACGTTTTTGTGAGCTTTGAATTTTGTAATAAATTTTAGTAACACATTCAATATAATAAATTGAAGACGTTACTAATACACTTCAAATCGAAGATAAAAAAATTATCAGTGTTTTCTCCGTGTATAAAGCAATATTAGTGTTGTCTTAAATTTATTATGTTTAAGTGGTGGAGTTATCTTTTTGTTTTGTTTATTTTACAAATACTGTCAATATTTATTTATATATTTTCGTGCTATATTCGGGTCTATTTCATAATATTTTAGATCTTTAAACACAATCGAAAGGCTTAAATGTGATCAATTATATAATCGTCATCGTTTTCAACCACTATCGATCCACAGAAGTCTTTCTGAGTTTAAACCAGTTTCTACAATATCTAGCTTTTTTTCTACACCATCCCAACATCCTTCCTTATTTCATCCATCCATCTCACATGTGGTCTTTTTCTAGGTCTTTTACAATCTTTTGGAATACAGTTTAAGATTTCAACTACCCACATATTACCATCTTTTCTAGCAATGGGTCCAGCCCAATTCTACTTCGATCTCTTAATCTTCCAGCGATGACAGTAACAACTGTTTGCTCAATCACCTAAGTATTTCATTTTTGATTCTTTTTTGTTACTCCTGACATAAACTCTCCATATTTTGATGGAAGGTCTAATGTCTTTGTATTGTTCTTCTGTTAAGTGCCTATGTTTTAAATCCATAAGTAAGAACTGGTAAAACAAATTTATTAAAAACCTTCCTTTTCAAGCACTTAGGCATATTTCTTTTTAATACTAAGTTATTTCTGTCAAAAACATTCTTTCCATGTTTAATTCTATGATTATTTTCATTCATTATATTTCCAGCTGTATTAATGATCTGATCAAGATATTTGTAGTTGTTAACTTCTTATAACTCATCATTATTAATTTTTATTTTCTTCTTTTAAGAAAGTTCACTGTACACTGTACTATAGCCACTTTTAAATCTAGTTTGATAATAGAAATAACATCTGTTTTCACTCCATTACCACAACATAATATATTTTTGCCCAATATAATCATCATCATACAAAAATTAATTGATATTGCCTCCTTCTCATTATTGCATACAAAATTAAATATTGGGGTGCTTATAAAATAACATACCCAGTAACATTTAAAAATGAATTTCAATACTTTACTAATAATCATTAGATTATTAAAGAGTTCAAATCCTGAACCTAAATATTTTGACTTTTTAAAATCAAAACCAAACTTGACACCCTTTCCACCAACTCCATTTTGGCTATAGTGAGACTCTAAAATTGATACTATATGTTCACTACATTGTGAAAATTAGGACATTATGGATCATTTTCATTATCAATGTTCTGAATTATAAACATATAATAGCATCATAACAAACTTCACTTTCTCACACACAATCTCTAAATGTACTTGTTTAATAGTTTATAGAAAGCACACTTTCCGAATATTAAAATCACAAGATTTGTCAGCTTCATCTTGGGGTTTTTAAATGTCATTTTATTATCATTTCCAACACAAGCAAATTAGAATCATTATTTTATAGAAAAGTCACAAATATCAAGATGAAAGCAAGTCCTAATCCTATCTGATATTTATACGTATACAGGTATACTATTCTCACTGCACGAACATTTATAAGTGGAGTAAATGTGAGATTTACATTTTTGATTAGTGCTGCAGCATTGCTTGTCTTGGCTGTGAGGATGAGAGTCTCATGCTTGGGTGACTCAGGCCAGAGAGTTCTACTATGGTTTAAACTTCAAATCGGGGCTGCTGTGTCACTCATCTCTGCCATATGGATGGCAGGGTCTGGTGCTTAGAAGGTCTCACAAGCTTGGGTTTTGGAGGGGATCTGGATGCTGTGGGAATTAGTAATGGCATTGGATGAGAGAGCCGGAGCTTTGGAAAAAACCCCAAGGCCTGGTTCCTAGTCCTTAGCAGGGGGCTGGGGCGTGGGTGCTGCAAGGATTAGTATGGGTTTTCACTTTCTCGCCTTCTGGATGGTGGGTATGATGTGATTCTTGGTAGATGTGATCTATCTTGTTGCCATTAAGGTCAGGGGTTACTTAGTAAACTAAGAGAGAAGCTATAAATGGCAAGATATATGCAAATACAATTCAAGGTTTTTCTGTTCACTCATCAAGTTCTGCATTGTAAATCATGGTTTGAATCTTGTTTATCACTACATATAACATGTAAATTCCAAGATTAATATTGTGTTAATAAATCATATTTTGAGAAAAATATAATTAACTAATCATACATATTCATTTTAAATAACATTCCCATCATGTAATTAGATAAATCTATCTATACTTCGGAAATATAGAATATTTTCGATTTGTTTTATATACATATAACATTAACATCATATATTCCTTTATTCTTTCTCTTCTAACCCACAGCCTATCATTGTATCTATTATTCCTCAGATTTTATTATTCATCTATACTTGTCATAACAATCTATTAAACAACTGACTGCATCTATTATTTGATGAGTTTCTAGCTTATGAATAAAAGAAGTTATTACATTTGTCAGATGAGGTCGTAGGCAAAATATTAATAAGTTTTAGGATAAAATTATGTTCAGATTTAATAAAGTATATATTTTTGTTCAGTTTTTTAAAAAAGCTTTAAACACAAGAAATTCTTATGGAATTAAATTCCTTTTTATAATATACAAATCTAATGCTATTTAAACTTATATTCATTGGTTCCTTCTCCTGTTTTGGTATGGTGGTAGAATGGGGCCCTCTGATGGTCAGGGTCTATGGATGGTGGTCCTGCTCTTACACTTATGATGCTTGAAGTTCTTATGACTTTCTGAGCAATAAACCAATAGATTATTGTTAGAATATTTAAAATGCGGGCGTGGTCAATTGGGATGTGTTTGTTTAAGTATCCTTACAGACATTTAGAAAATTTTTTATGTAGATTTTGTATAATACTAATAATTCCTAATATCTTTTCCTCATGTTTAAAATATCAATATTAACCTTCAAATCATGTGTTATTCCTGTATTTAGTGCATAGCACATCTCCATGTTGATCTCCGAAATATTTAGAATGATTTCTCCACTCCCTAAGTTTTTCAATTATCATAAATTTATCTGCATGTTTCACCTTTTCTTTTACAATGCATAACTCTTCAAATAGGATTGTCATTGTTATGTGGATTTTTTAATTTTCTATTATTTGTTATTTACTAGTTTCTAAGGAGAGGGTAATTAAACCTCCACATACATGCCATAATAATATTCAATTAGCATAGTTAAATATAGTAAACTGTCATTCCAAGTTACAAGATAAAGACTTTGGAAAGTATCTTCATACCTAAAAACAATTATAAAGTCAAATCTTAAGCATCTTGGAATGTGAGTATAAATATATTAAATTATTCACTTTTATTTACATTTCTTTTTTATATCTGATTAATGCTTGTGAAATATTAATATTCACTACATATCAATATTAGAAGATGTTATACTTTTTTTTCATATGTCATAGCATCGACCAGAAGGCGAACCCGCAATGTCTGCAACCAACTATTTGCTTGCAAGGCAGTTGCAATGACCTCTCGGCTATCAACGCTTGACATGTTATACACATCTAGAAATTTTAACTATGTTAGTAAAAATTTCTTGATTATTTACATTTAATGGTTTAGGTAGAATTCTTCTACACACATGATTTATGTAATTTTCAATTTTAACAGTTACACCAATTTCAGGAAAATACCTAGCCTGTACATCCAATCACACCAGAAACACAAAACATGGAGTTATACTATCACTATGGAAAAAAACAAAAGAGGTTTGTTCAGAACCCAGCAATTTGGAAAAAGAACAAACTCTTATGAAAAATGGTTATCCATCAGCTGTTATTAAGAAAATGTTAAATAGACAACAAAAAAAACCATCAAGAGAAAAGATAGTTATTGGTACTGTAGTGTATCCATACATTCCAAAAATAGCAGACAAATTAAGGAAAATCTGCAATCAGCATAACATCAGAACAGCTTTCCAGAGCCATACCACACTATGAGGAATTCTAAGATTTACAAAGCCTAAACTTGAAATGCTGAAAATAAAAAACTGCATCTATGGTAAGAGCAGTTGTCCCATTGAAAAGCGCTTGCAATAATACAAACTGATTATTAGAAAAGAGAAAACAGATGTGTCTAAGATAGCAGACCATGTATGTACCAATTAAACATATGTTGAATTGAGAAAATACAAAAATATTGGATAGAGAAAAAAAGGTACAAAGAAGACAATTTAAAGAAGCTGTTCACTTGACAATGGCAAAAAATCCCACAAGCCAACCTAGTGTGACTATACATAATGTATGGAAAACACTAATAACTTTGGCAAAATGGCTCAGTTCATTAGGGCATTACCATTTTTAAGGTAAGAAACTATAGGTTACTAATGTTTCCAAATTTATTTTGATAAGGAAATCAAGATATCTGAGTTCTAGGCACCAGAATTTAATTTTTTAGACAATCTGTTTGTGCTGTGAAAAAGAGGTTGAAGTGTTAATAATTGTTTAGTTTTGCGGTCAAGATTATCAGCCTTCCAGGAATTTATTTTAGTTGATAGAGTATGATGCTTGTGGATGGAGTATGTGGCAAAGGTATTGAGGAAGTTTTTGAAGAAAGTATTACAAGTGCATCTTCATTTGTTCTCATTAAAAATAAAATAAAAAAGAATAAATTTATTTTCTGAAAGAATGTTTCTATTAACTTACCTGATGATGTTCACAGCACATTGTTCTTATTCATAAGCTAGTTTTTAAATTTTAAAATATTATTTATTTATACAATTAAATAAAAATAAATCATATCCAATTTATTGAGATATAGAAAGGTATTTGATCCCAGACCATCCATTCCATCTTATACAATCAATATATATGACCACTTACATGCAAAAAAGATAAATGATCTCCAATGTACATATTATATGCTGAACCAGTACTCATCTATTGGTCCAGATCATTATCTATCATATATATATATATATATATATATATATATATATATGTATATGATATATGGATATATATATATATATATATCCAGTGCATGGTTTATGTTAAGATAATAAATCTTCAAACTTTAATTGATAGACTTCAATCCATTCCACTCTCCAACTCTTCAGCCATCCATGTTCTTAAAAATCTGACGATGGCATGTTAAAAGCCCTTGTTTGCTAATGTTATTGTCATACCTATGTTGACTGTAAATAACTCTGATCCCTTATAGGTAGGAACTTAAAACCATTCAAATACACAGGTAAGGGATGGGCAGAATTCAAACTGAATTGATATTTAAATACATACCATCATCAGATTTTAAATGATATGGATGGCTGAAGGGTTTGACATTAGAGAAGATTTAAGCCTGTCCATTAAAGTTGGAAGATTTTTTTAATATGCACTAAGCACTGGACTAAATGATGAGTGCTGGTTCAGCATGAATATGTATGATCTTTTTCACATATTGGTTGCATGAGACAGAATGGAAGGCTGAAGGAATCTTGAAAGTCTGAGTTCACATACCCTCTAATTATATTTAGATAAAGTATATATACTATACTTGTATTAAATGTTGTTTAAATTTAGCATAAATGAAGATTTTATAGAGAATTGAAAGGTTGGCCAGTTTTAAAACGTCAGACTTTTTAAAGGTTAATAGTCTATATTTCTTTACTTTGCATTAGCCCACTAGCTACATTTTAGTAATCAATTGTGGCTTCCAGAGTTGATTAATTTTTTAGTGCTTTTACTTGGTTTATTTACAGACATTTCTCCTAAAATATCATAGAAATGATACGGAACAAAATTTGGATAAATATTATTTTAAATGAATTCATAAAAGGTTATTTGAAGTTATGTACCATTTTTCTTATTTCTATGGTATTTTGTGGAAGAACTTAGTGTGAATAATCCAAATACCACAAATAAAATTGAATAGTATTCATGTCCTGCATGATTTAATATAATAATAGTGACAGATTCCAAAGCGCACCATCTAGAAATTGTGACCCAATTCTAACACTTCCATGGCTTGAACTTTTTATGACCTTGTGAATAATAAACCATTCAATTATTATATTATTTCAGAGTTCCCAGTATGCTTTGCTGCTGTGATAGAGAGGCTAACTCTGGAGTTCAAAGTTCATGGTTCACCATCCAGTTCTGTTACTTCTGATGCTTGAACTTCTTATGAACTTTTAAATAATAACCATTCAATTACTGTATTCTTTCTGAGTTCCCAGGGTGCTTTGCTACAATGGTAGAGTGGCAGAAATCTGGCACTCAAGGTCCATAGTGTGCAACCCAGCTTTGAACTACTAAATAGTAGATCATTCAATTACTGTCTTCTTCTGAGTTCCAGCATGCTTTTCTGCAGTAGTAGAAATGGCAGTCTGGAACTTAAGGTTTGTGGATCATGGGCCAGCTCTGTAACTTCTGATCCTTGAACTTTTTACAATCTCCTGAATAATAAGCCATTCAATTACTGTGTTCTGAGTTCCCAGCATTCTTTGCTGCAGTGGTAGAGTGACATACCCTGGAGGTAACGGTCCATGGATCACAGCCCACCTGCAACTTCTGATGCTTGGACTCCTGAATAGTAAGGCATTCAATTACTGTATTTTTCTGAGTTCCCAGCATGCTTTGCTGCAGTGGTAGATAGGCAGACTAGAGTTAAAGGTCCATGGATCACATGGCAGACCTTGGAGCACAAGGTCTATGGATCGCAGCCCAGCTTTGTCATTTCTGATGCTTGAACTTCTTATAAACTTCTGGGTAATAAATCAATCAATTACCATATTCTTTCTGAGTTCCCAGCATGTTTTGATGCAGTGATAGAAGGGCAGACTCTGGAGCTCAAGATCTGTGTATCAGCACTCAGCTCTTGCTGCCTTTATTGCTTGAAATTCTTATGAACTCTTGAATAATAAATCTTTAATTACTATATTCTTTCTGAGTTCCCAGCATGCTTTGCTAGAGTGGCAGACTCTGAAGCACAAAGTCCATGGATCGCAGCCCTTCTCTATCACTTCTGATGTTTGAAGTTTTTATGAACACCTGCACAATCTTTCGATGATTTATAATAAAATTTGTAAAGCTTTATATTTTTACCAATGATTGCTTGTATACAAACCTTTCTATGTTTTGAAATATATAAACACATAAAGACTCTCTCTCTCTATATATATATATGATAAACAAAACAAGTTATAAATTTCGTAACTTGCTTTTAGCTTGCATTTTATGATCACTAGATGGAGCTTTACCAATAGCTTCTAACAAGCTTTTGTTTACATAAACGCCGAGAGAGATAGAATTCGTTGTGACACAATGAAAGAGATATTAAATTCTACCTCTCTCGGCATTTATGTAAACAAAAGCTTGTTAGGAGCTATTGGTAAAGCTCCATCTAGTGATCATATATATATAAACAAAAAAGACTTATAAATCTAAGAAATAATATAATGTTTCAATCAAAGGACTGGTTTTCATCAGAAATTAAAAAATACACAGTAAAATGGCGTTATTCAAAAATTACAGATCTGTAATTTTTGAACATCACCATTTTACTGTGTATTTTTTTCTTTCTGATGAAAACCAGTCATCTGGTTGAAATATATTATTTCTTGGATTTATAGTCTTTTTTTGTTTTTATATGTATTTCCTTTGGTTATATATATATATATATGCGTTACATTCAAATTTTAATAGTAACTTTTTTAATCTAGTACAGAATTAAAAAAAACTGTCAAAATGCACAAATAACGAATTATTAATTTATTAATATGTTAGATTGATTTAAATATTAAAATAAGCTTTAAAAAAATAAATAAATTATAGAATCGAAGCAAAGATTCTAATCTTTAATTAAAATGTATAATAAAAAACCTTTTTAATAATAGTGAAGATTTTTTTTATTTATAAAAAAAATTACAAACAGATCATTAAGGCAAAATCACAATTAAAGAAATGATTATGAAATAGATGAGTTCCCGCCTAGAGATAGAGACACAGACCTCAGTGGAAAAATTTACTTAGCCATAAACCCAAAATCTACTTGGCCACAAACTGAATTAACCAATAAAATAAAGATATGGAATATGTTTGATGAATCCATGCATTCCAGAGATAAGGTGCCCGGACGACTATAAAAAGAAAAATCCAAAGGGAATAATTAGTTAGAGAGAGAATCAGAAAATTGAAGTTTTGAATTCATCTGTAAAAATAATTTTAAAAGTTATCACCGTCACCAAAAAAAAAATGTAATTAGCTGCATCGTGCTTCCTTCGGTGTGGCCAGCCGAAGGCAGTTTTCATCTCCACGGATCCCAGGATCAAACCACTGGTAAACATCGTAAAATGCATCTTCATAAATCGTCACAAGTCTTCATAAATTTTCGTCACATGGGAACGAGCACGGATAAAGGAAAGTATAATTTATAAAAGATAAAATGAAATATAAACTGTTAAATTTAAAATCTTCGAACTTTATCTATCTTTAAAATGAATAATAGACTTTCTCCCTCAAGCAAACCTGAACTTTATTTCTATAAACTCTTATTTAAAGTCTTAAACGTAATCTCTTTAAAAAAAATGTATTGTATTTTTTTATATTTTTACTCATGCTAAATTAATATCTGTTTGTAATAGGGTAGGGGTTTGCGATTGCAAACTTAAATTTAAATAATAGAAACATATCGTTATTTGTGCATTATTAAATTTGAAAAGAAAAGCAGGTTATATAAATTTGCAGTAAAAAAATAAGTTAAAATATAAATGTTATCTTAAAAATGATTTTAAAACCTTAATTAAACTAAAGATTTTTGTTTTGAATTAAATTAATAAAATGATTTAAATGTTAGTTGAGTGTAGATAGCTGCTAGACTAGTTTAAATATGTTACTTTTAAAGAGGGTTTTGATTTCGGACTATTTGTTTCGTAGTTGTGTCAATGCTGGTGGAGAGATATATGGACGTTTATATCAATGTAATGTGAAGTGTGTTAGCACCTAGCGCTATGAGTCCAACTGAATGCATGACCCCAAAGAGAGGTAGTCATATTGTTGAAATGGATGCAGAGGTATTTCCTGCACCATTGACCTCCAGTTCTATGGATTGAGAAGATAAGTCGGCAAGATAAGACTGCTCTCTCATCCATACACAGCGTTTTTCTCTTATTATTACATACATGATTCCTTCACCAGATAGAAGCACATTCCTATACTGGTTGAAGCTCATGTTTTCTCCAATAATATCACGTTGTTCAGATGCACATTCCTGTCGCATGATTCTATGCTAACATGTTCATATTGCATTGGTTGCTGATATATATCTGGAAGCGAGCATTGGTGTGGCTGCGGACCTTTAGCCCGAAATCAATTGTTTGAAAGTCTTTTAAGTGCATCTAGGTGTCTCATCTATACTCAACATTCTAAAATTTAAAATTAAAGTTAAAAACAAATAAAATGATAATGGAACAGAAGAAAACATAAATTTATTCTTGTGTTATAAAAATTAATTTTTTAAAGTTTGTGTGTTATTAATTATATACATAAATAAAATCTTTTTTTTGTAGTATTAAAACTGACAGTGCTTGCTTTTTTTATTCTTTATTATTAAAAATATATTTTAATAAATATATAAGTTTCTGTGTCTACTTGAGCTAGTGACTTGGGCTGACGGCCGTGATCTTAACAGCACATATCTGTCGACTTTATAAATTTTCTAGGTTCAAAGTAGCCTAGTGGCGCTCTGTCAGCAGATGTGGTAAGACTGGAATATTTCACCTTCATCACCGACCATTATAATATATCAGTACATCTTTCACTTTAGCTCAATGATATCATAACCATCCATTAGTCCAGAAGAGTCAGAACAACCTCTCTCACTATGGATGCATTTTGAAACATTCCCTCACCTTCCTTCTTGTAAAATATTAATAGATTATACTATAATTTAACTTCAACTGAAATACTCAGGCTTAGTATATACTTGTGTCTATATATGTAATATATAGGGTATATGAGCACAGACTTTCATACGAACCACCACTCTCCACACTATCTCATAACACTGATACACTTGAACCCATATATGTTGAAAAGGTAAATAATCACCAATATATGTATTTCATGCTAAACCAGCAGTCATCAGTTGGTCCACATTACCATCTCTACACATATATGCTATAAGTCCTCAGATATATATTAAGATAGCCAATCCTCATACTTTAATGGATAGGCTTCAATATACTCCACACCCCATCTCTTCAACCATCCATCCAATTGAAAATCTGATGATGGAATGCTCAGTTTCAGTTGTTACATAGTAGAGATGTCTGCCCATCCCATGTATATGTATTAAATGGATTATTATGTCCTGTATATGAGGGGTCAGATTGGCCTTAGGTCAACATGGGTGTGACGAAAATGTCGGCCTCAGGGCGGCCTTTGAGCATTCCATCATCAGATTTTCAATTGGATGGACAGTTGAAGAGTTGGAGTGTGGAGTAGATTGAAGCCTGTCCATTAAAGTATGAGGATTGGCTATCTTAATATATATCTGAGCACTTATAGCATATATGTGTAGATGTAGTAATCTGGACCAACTGATGCTTGCTGGTTTAGCATGAAATACGTATGTTGGTGATTATTTATCTTTTCAACATATATGGGTTCAAGTGTATCAGTGTTATGAGATAGTGTGGAGAGTGGTTGTTCGTGTGAAAGACTGTGCTCATTTACCCTATATATTATAAATAACTTCACACACACACACACACACACACATATATATATATATATATAAACAAGTATTTTCCTCAAGGTTTGTGATGATAGAGTTCTAGTTGTATTTTTATATTGGACTATTTCCATCATCTAACATGCGTCTTGAATGTCTTTGGAATATTTAAACAAAATTAAGTTTTTCTAAAGATATCCACTACGCATATTAGATGATGGAAATAGTCCAATATAAAAATATTTAAATTTACCTTCGTATGTATATTTACCTATATTTCAAATTTTTACTCTAGCACACCTTCCTATAACATAAACTAAACATGTATGAAAAGGATAAATGATCATCAAAAGCACATTATATGTGGAAACAACACTTATTAGTTGGCCCAGATTACAATCTCTTATACATAAATTCATCATTTGTTTAATATTTATAATAGCAAAATAATATAGATGATTTACAAGTATCAAAACTATATATATATTTAAAAACGTTAACGTTAATTACTTTCTAAACATAATACAAATTTTATTGATTATTAACATCTATTTATTGTTAACAATATATCAAACTAAAGGATCTCTCTAGCTATCATTGGAAGAAAATGTTTTCTTAGAATATAGTTGCCTAGTAACTGTTAGTGCTAGACTTTGAAAAAAAAAAAAAAATTAAAAAAAAGCGTTTTAATATCATACTAATAATTTTTCAAATAATTATAAAAAGTTAATGAATATATTGATTTTTTATTGTTGTTGTATCATTGTGCCAAAAATCAATTTTATTTTAAAAGCAAATTTTACTATATAATAAATTTATATCTAACAAGTAAAATAAATCTGCGTCAAAGCTTCTATCAGAAATTAACATGTTACATTTTCAGAAGTAATTTTTTCTCACCAACTGCGCCATCTAGTTAAACAATTCAAAACAAAGCAAAACTCTCCATATAGTAGTGCCATCTTGTGCTAACAAGAGCAATCAATAGATGCCAGAAGGCTTGTGCATAAAATCCCTATCTAGTGCCTATTCATCCAATATCCCCAGACTAGTTTCTGGCTTGTGGCCTTCATCAGTGAGGAGCCTTGGATCTGAGAGCACTGCACCTAGATCTTAGGATCTAATGCAACCCTCCAGCACCCACCTTTTAACTCTATTTAACTACAAAACTATGAGAATGAAATTGAAAACACAATATTTTCAATCCAAGCTCAATAGCTTATATAGTCATATGGGTCTGAACTCAATTCAGCACCCATACATTTTGGTGTCTTTGGCTCTTTAATAGGATAGTCACCACTATCCTATTGCTCTTGTTAGCACAAGATGGCACTACTATATGGAGAGTTTTGCTTTGTTTTGAATTGTTTAATAACAATTATTGTGCTAGTATGAGATAGTGATCATGTGATGCGCCATCTAGTGCAAGCTTTAGTAATCAATAGATGCTGGATGGTATTGCTTAATAAAATCTTTATCCAGTAATTAATAATTTGTATTAGTCATTCATTAAACTAGAGATTATCCACTATTGGTAATATTTCTGTAGTATAATTTTCGCTACATGACCCTCACATGCAAGATAGGGACTTGTTTTAACACCTTGGAGAGAGTGTAATCATGAATTTATAAGACAAAGACATGTGAAAAAGATATACGATTCCCAAGATGCACATTTAATGCTGCACTAACATTGGCTAGATCACACTCTCTTACACATATCTTCATCATTGTTCAGTATATATAGATAGCCAATCATTACAGTTTAATTGGCAAGTGTCAAACTTATTGCCCTCACAACTTTGACACAAATCACTTGATGGAAGTATGTTAATAATTTTTATTAGTCATTCATTAGACTATAGATTATCCACTTAATGAATATTTCTATAGTGTAATTTTCACTACACCATTCTCACACAATGTAGAGACTTGTTTCTACCTGTTTTTAACTCCTTCCCAAGGTATTAAAAGTGAATGGAGTCCCTACCTTGCATGAGGAGGGATGTAGTGACAATTATACTACATAAAGATTATTTCTATCTGGTAAATTTCATATCCAATATCTCTTGTTTAGTTTCTACTATATGGCTTTTGCCAGTAAGGAACTTCGAATTGGAGCAGAGTGCTCTTAGATTTAATGCATTTTTCCCGCATCCAAAGTTTCTCACTGATGAAAGTTATCAGCTAAAATCTCATCAGGGAATATTGAATGGAACAGCTCTGGATATTATTTATTAAGGACATTTGACAACTATTGATAACAAACATTACACTAAGTGACGTAACTATGGTAGAGAAAAAGAATTTACTACTGAACAGCATTTTGTAAGCTGGAATCATGTGATATCTATTTAGCATGTGACATTTTGTAACTAGAATCAATGGTATATGGTTAATTATTATTTTCCCTGCAATTCTTTCAATATAAGTACATAGTTATATTACTACATAGTAACTAGGATGATAACCGATAACTTTATAGTAATACATTTGCATTTCACTTAAGTTATAGTGGAATTCCATAAGTTAGACAATCTCTGGGGTGACATTATAAATCTTAATTTTTTGGCTGGTATCTTAAATCTATATAAATATTGTTTTCATCAGTTTTCATATAGCTGTGGAACAGTATAATTGTGTCTAGAAAATGGTCAAATATATTTTTGCACAATAAAAGTGAGTTGTTTAATAATGAATATCAAAAATATTTATAATAAATGCTTTCATTTACTGTGAACTAAAAAGTATAAAAATAACTATTTCCTTAACCACAATTGGAATTTTTATGCTTAACCAAAAGAGGTCCAGAAATTAATTAATTAAATCTCTTGTTATAAAAAGTAGAGATTGAATTAATTAATTTCCAGACCTCTCACCATTTTATTTCAAGTTAAAATACTATTTTAATTTGCGAAGTGCAGATAGATGAAAATTGAAATAAATTGAGATTCTTGCTAAATCTCACTAGACTCGTTACAACACATATCCTACAGCCAATCAGGTGACATGATAGCTACTCAAATAACAATCAAACCTAAGCACACAACAAAGATTTTACAAGAAAAGGGCAGCCTCTCTCAACTTTTCTTTTTAAATATTTAAACCAGTCATAAGTATTTAGGTCTGAAAGCTTGAAGCTTTAAATATCTTCACAAATAATTCACTGAGTCTAAATCATAAACATACAATGTGAAATCTTATGATTTACTATGTAGTTGTTTTTAGAATACATAACAAGCAGTAAAGTATGTAAATAATATTTTAATTTGTGAAGTGCAGATAGATGAAAATTGAAATATATAGAAAGAAAAGTTGAGAGAGGCTTCCCTTTTCTCATAAATCTTTGTTGTGTGTTTAGGTTTGATTGTTGTTTGAGTAGCTATCATGTCATCTGATTGGCTGTAAGATATATGCTGTAGTGAGCATAGTGAGATTTAGCAAGTATATCAATTTATTTCAATTTTCAAGTTCAAGTATAAAAATCCAATTGGGTTTGAAGAAACAATTGTTTTCAGGCTTATGAGTCCACAGTAAATAAAAGCATTTATTATTTACAGTTTCATGATTAGGGATCATCTTCCTAGACTACAGAATGGTTTCTAAACCTTTCAGCATCAGAGGCATGATACACCCAAATCTCCACACTCCACATGCTCATAAATTCACAGGCCTGAAAAATTCCTTCATAGAAATCTTAAACTCTGCAAATTTGAGGCTGATCAGAAAAAAAAACCCTCGAATTGTTCACTAGCAACCTTGTAAATATCGGATACAATCTCAAACACATTCATGATACTATAACTTTTATTATAAACTTTTTTACCCCTCACTTGCTCTCCCCAATGGAAGAAAATGGTCTGGTCTTCCCTATACTTTAAAGATCATGAATAAGTTAAAAAACATATGCTTCCCTAAATACAATATTTCTTTCGATCACCTCCTTCACTTAATAAACTGTTAAACAGCTCTAAGAACAACATCCCCCAAAGAGGCTTCTCAGCAAATCATTTATAAGATTAACTGCTCCAAACCCTTTGCTTGAAGGCATATTATGGGAAACCCATGCCAGGTTGGCTATAGGACTCACTCAACATGATTGCATGTATGGGCACAGTGCATGCTAATAAAAGAGAAAGATTAATGAGGCTTTATCATTGGCCCAAGATGCGAATGCCATCAATAAAAAATGTCCAGCACCCTGCTCTCTAAGAAATGGCATCTATAGCCCCTCCCATCTCATTAACATGCAAATTTTCTCAGTATTTATTTATTTTGATCCCCTTGATATTCATATTTGACATTACCTATGGATCACAATTCCTCACTTTCTTTACTCTGCTACAATTATGATAGTTCTATCAAAAGTACTTCGCATCAATAAATCTTTCATTCTATAGTTGTAACCTACTTGGTTGTTGAATGTTGTAACACCTTTTATTATAAATACTTTTTAAGTTTTTAATGTTTCAATATTTTTTTTGCAATTATTCCAAATGTCAGCTTCCTTTTGTAACGGGCAGGTTGTTCCTTTCATTGTGGGTGTTTTATTTTAATTAAAAAGATTTAAATTTTTAATTTTTTTAAAAATATATCTTAAAAAAAATAAAAACTTTATTTTCCTTTTATTGTTATTTTTTTCAATTTGCAATATTTTTACATTATTATAATTGAAGTCAAAACCATAAATACATGACTTAGTATGGTCGTAAAAAACAGATGCTGAAATATTATTTACTATACAATTTTGTTTCGATTTCTGAACATGTTTTAATAACAGCAAGTGCTCTTTAGTTCTTTTTTCCAACGTACATCTAGATTAACCTATATATCCACTGCCACATGTACATATCCATTTATAAATGATACAATACACAATTTTTATTTATAAATGAGATTTTATCTTTGGAGTTATTTATTAATTTGTTTAATGTAGGAGGTGTGTAAAATGCAATATCACATATATCTTTATAAATTTTTCTTATAAAATTTACTTGATCATTCGAAATATATAGTACTGATATCCATATTTTTTTATTAGCAGGAGAATCAATATTATTATTAAATATTTATTCTTATATTTTGTATTAAAATCTGTAATACCATTATATATATATGATTATAATTGTAGCCAACATTTAACAATTCATTCATATATATTTCAATATTTTTGCCTTTATCCGATGAATATTTGCAAAGACTATTATTTCTAATTAAGGACTTCAAACCTGCCATTTTGTGTGACATTGGCATTCTTAATTTATATGAAACATAACCTCTTTTTACTATTGGTTTAATAATAAATATGCAAAAAGTAATATTATTTAATCATTAATTTTATTTAAATTAAACGATATATATAATTAAGTTTACTATTTGGGCTTTGAGTTTATTACATTTAACTAAGCCTCAAAAATTAATAATATTAATTAAATTAGAATATGTTTCAATTTTTTGTTGCTTAAAATTATATTATCACAAGTCATTTCTCTTCTTTGTTATTTTTGACTGTTTCTACGTGAGCCTTCAGATAGAATTTATTATGTATATATATTAATTTTTTAAATATATGCTTTTAACATATAAAGGACAAATTACCAATAAATGTCGTCTAACTAATAGTTTATGTGATACAGAGTAATGGTCTAGGATGTGAAACAGTATATTATGGTGAATCCAGAACCAAAATCATCACTAGAATTGTATAGTATAAATATGTACATAAATGTGCAAAAGAAAATTATGAATACGGGTCCATTTTTATAGGGACATGAAAAAGAACATGGTCACATCTGCAATACATAAAGCACTAAACTAATATGCCTACAATGCAATGACCAAAAGAGAAAGGTGAAAGAGGCATGGTTCATAGCTAATCATAAGAGCATCATAAACAGGAAAGAGAACCTTATTCAATTATCTCTCAGGTGAAATATGTAAATAAGGTCTATTATCATAAGAAAGAACGTTATATAAGAAGTAGAAACACAATGAAATAAGAATAGTATAATTATAGTGCTCGGAATCCAAAGTACATTCCTAAATGTTTAAAACCAGATAATAATGCAGATAGAAGAGGTTTATTAATTGTAGACACACATGTTGGCAAAAGTATTATATATAATGAAGTGAAAATTATATATTTATATATATTTTCTGAAATAAAATATAAAATATTTTCAATGCATTCTTTTATTACATTATCAGTGCTGATTTAAAGCAGACATAATGCACTTGGTATTTGCTAGAAGGTTTGTGAAGATGGTATATTAGATGTGAAAATATGTTGGACTATTTCCATTATCTATCAGTAAATGTTGAAGGTCAAGAAAATTTTAAAACTTTATTTAAAATTTTCTATACATTCAACATTTAATGATAGATGACGAAAATAGTCCAACATATTATCACATATAATACATTTGATTGTTTTTTTGGAAAACAACTATATGCAAAACATGTACGAGATACATTTAAAATCTGAATGAGGTTCACAATTTTTGCCTTGTCCAGACTCAACTAAGTTATATTCTCCCCTTTGTCAGATGCCGTGACTATAACTATTATAACAGTGAAATGTGCACTAGGCAAAAATTGTGAACCTTATTCAGATTTTAAATGTATCTTGTATATGTTTTTGTATATAGTTATTTTCTATATTGTGTAATATGATTTTCAATGCTGATTGTTTTTTGTTTTAAATTTTAAGCTTTCTAATATTAAGGGGGAACAAACCTAATATTATAAGAACTTAAAAAAAATAAAAATATATAAATTATTTTAAAACTTGTTATATTACAGTTGAATTAATACAAAGTTTTACCAACCATATATAATATAATCCACGTGATTAAGAAATCCAGTACCGCCCTCTGTGAACTAATATATAAATACATTAGAGTTCGTATTTCAAAATAGCCAAGTCAAAATGGTATCCACTTTGACCTGTCTGCTATCAGATATTATATATTGAAATACGAACAAACTCAAACAAAGAACATGAAAATTAGAAAACAACGATCTTAAATTTTGCTACAAACAAACATGTTTTACTATTATTATATATATAAAATAAAATGTCAGATGTTACATGACTTATATATAGCTTGCACTTACAAATACGTAAAATTAAGAGCATGCTAATTAGCTCCAAACAAGCTTATTTTTTTATTTATGATAAATGCTACTACAAGATAAAAATGATTTGAATGCCTTCTCTTGTAGTAGCATTTATAATAAATAAAAAAAAAAGCTTGTTTGGAGCTAATTAGCATGCTCTTAATTTTACTATTTGTAAGTGCAAGCTATATATAAGTCACTGACTTTTTATTATTACTATTATTATTTTGCTGTTAAGGCTGTGGCAAATTAAATGGCTAAGCCTACTGATATATGGAGTATCTGAATAAAGTTCAGGCTCATATGATTTTTTCAGTTGGAGAGCTGACTTTAAAGACATGTAGATGTCTAAAAGTTTCAGATCTTCTTCTAACAATTAACTTTTAAATAAATGCTTTGCTTGAGTTGGTTTTTTGAATTTAATGTCTCAACTCCTTACTGAAGAGACCCATAGGTCGAAACCGTCTAATTAGCATGCTCTTAAATTACTATATTTTACTATGAATGTTTATGTGGTTACTGGTTGGAATTTAATATATATATCAATTGTTTAATAATATTAGAAGTTCCATATATTGATTAAAATTACAAGAAATAATGCTAAGTTCATGCAAAATATAAGATGTTTCATACAGGAACTATCATAAATGATTAAAAAATGCCATTTGAACCGGGTGTAAAGTGAAAAGGTTCAATTACTACTATGGAAGATTTTTATTTGTAATATATATGAGGCCTTGATTTTGTTATGGATAATATGATGCTGATGTATTAAAATGTTGTTGGAAAGTCCTGAATTTGGACTAATCACATAAAAGTGTTGCTTTATAAGGATTTCATAAATTGAAGATAACAAATTTATTTCCCTACAATTCCGTTATAAGTTAAATATTGAAAGCTGAATACAGAAGAAACATATGACTATAAACATAAGGTTTAGATATACTGTAGATCTTATTAAATTTTATTATTATGAGGTTATTAGGGAATATAGTATCTTAATATTAAACATCTTAAGAGTTATAAATACTGCACAAATGAAACGGACTTTACAACATCTTTTTCAATTTTGTCTGCAAACATCTTATTTAAGAAATTATTTAATTTTGTTTTTAGAAGTATTTAAATATATTTCCAGAAAGTCTGAAAGACTATTTTATTCCCAATGTTTAGTTCTTATATGGGTCAGTTAATCTATGATATTGTGAAAATGGCTTGATATTTGAAAAAAAGGTCATATTAGTTAAAATATTACTATTTTAGATATAATTAAAACTTCCATTAAAACAGTAGCAACTCTCTCCATACAGTAGTGTCATCTGGTGTAAGCCATAGTAATCAATGGATGCTAGAATGTTTGTGCATCAAAATACCTATCTAGTGTTTACTCATACAATATCTCTAAACTAATTTCTAGTTTGTAGCTTTTATCACTGAGGAGCATTGGATTTGAGAGCATTGCATCTAAATCTTTGGGTCAAATGCAACCCTCCAGCAGCCACCTTTTACCTTTTTAGTTAATTATAAAGATACATACCCAAAATGAAGACACAATAATGTTTCAATCCAAGCTAATTTATTTAAATCATCATAAAGATAAGAACCAAGTTCAATATCTATACATTTGGGGGTCTTTGTTTATCCAATAACCATAGTCACCAACTGATTGTATAAAAACAGGAAAAGATGAACATGCAATGTTTTAGTGGTTTAGAGCTTCCATCATAATTGAAAAAAACAAATGACTCCCAAGATGCATTTCACCCTGAATCAACACTCTTCAGTTGGCACAGATTACAATCCCTTAAATATGTTCAGGATTTATCATTATAAAATTATCTGATTGACAAATAACAAACTTTGACATCATCCATTTCAAATCCATGCATTATTAGTTATTATTAATTCTTTATTTAGCTAGGGTTATTATATCATTCCTATCTATTATAGTCCTCCCTTCTCTCAGAAGTGGACTATTCCAGATGCCTCCTTATCTGATCTATTAAGCATTGTTTGCCATAAGCCAATAGGCTGATATATAGATAAAACATAGCCAATGATTGTTGCAGGCCAATAAGCAATGATGCTTGCTGAATCTGAAGGTTTTCAATAAGGTCAGGGATCTGGGTATAAAAGGTCAGCCTTTTGTGAGAATCAGGGAAGAACGTGTCTAACTTGAAAAGACTCTTTGCATTCTCCCAGGTAAGCTCTGCTAACCTAAATAGCAGCAAATATTCTCATTGATAGCACTATGCTATTTAGTCTATGCAGCTAGGCAAGTCCACAGAGATGGGACGCTGCTAAGACCACTCTTGCCTCGAAGCAAGCTGTCTTGTACAGCTGGAAGAGCCATACACCCTACCCATGAGGCAAGCCATCAGGTGTAGCTAGAAGCGGTAGGCAGAACCCCGAGTTATGTTAAACTACAATATTTAACATTGTGAATATTCATTTGTATATATACTGTATATTGTATTGTATATATTTGTACATATAATAAATATATTAATTGTAATACTTGTTTCGTATTATTTTACATTATTTCTGTATGTTGGGTCTGTAATCCAGACCAAAACATAACACTATCCCAGATATAAACGTTAAACTTCAGTTAAAGATTATTATATCACTTTTTTAATTAACATAAAACCATGAAATAATGAATCCAATCTCATCTTTCTTTTGTCAACTGCAATATCTTTTTTAGATATATCTTTTTCAGATATTTTAATTCACGTTTGTATTGTGGAATAAAGTTTTAGTTACTTTTACAAAGATGTTACAAGCGGAGAAAAAAAAAGATTAATTATATCACGTTTGCATTTGATTAAAAAGCAGATATATTAATCTTTAACTGAGTTTAAAGCCCATATCTGGGTCAGGAATGATATGATAATTTCTAGTCTAGTAGATAATTAGTAATAATCATCGTAGTATTTTTCTAAAGAGAGTGATGCCAACGTTATGAGTGTCGAAAATTTGACAATTGTAAATTAAATTGTAATAATAAAATATTAACCGAAATCTGTGAGAAATAGTCATGAATATCTGAAATGGAAAATACAGATCTTGTAATCCAACTTTTTTCAAACTCGGGACCTAATTGTATAAAACAATTTATAGAAAGGAAACTTGATGAAATTTTATTGAGGCTACAAAATAACAAAAATACATCCCGATGAAATGATGGTTAGTTTTACGATCTGCAATAGAATATCTAAATCAATGCATGTATTATGTAGTGACATAAAAACTTAAGGCACTAGCATATCTTGCTCATGAGTTAAGTCATGAAATATAATGGTTACTTACTTTTGTAGAAAACCCATAGATTACCTTCAATACTTTCCCTGTTATCACATAATTTTACAAATTATGTGAAAACAAACTTACCTCCCATGACTTGACCGCCATACACAATTTTGAATACTTTCAAATATTTGAGTGGCGATTTTGTGCAATTTAAAAGAAAATATAATGTTAGTTTATTGTTCAGTTGTGGGATAAGATACAAAACACACTGTCACATTTCATGTCATAACTCATAATCCACATGTACAATTGTGAGTTAATATGCATGAAACATTCACATTTTATGTCATAACTCATAATCCAGATGCACAATTGTGAGTTAATATGCATAAAACACTGTCACATTTTATGTCATAACTCATAATCCAAATGTACAATTGTAGGTTAAGATGCAAAATACATTATCACATTTCTATATCATAACTCATAATCCAGATGTACAATTGTGAGTTAATATGCATGAAACACTGTCACATTTCTATGTCATAACTCATAATCCAGATGTACAATTGTGGGTTAAGATGCATGATACACCATCACATTACTCTTAATCCAGATGCACAATTGTGAGTTAAGATGCAAAACAAACCTTCACATTTTATGTCATAACTTATAATCCAGATGTACAATTATGGGTTAAGATGCAAAATACTCTGTCACCTTTCATGTCATAACTCATAATCCAGATGTAGTAGCAGCATAAAATTTTGGTGGGAATAGCTAAACTATTTAGCTATATAATGCATGTATTAATTTAGATATGGCACTTCACACACTTAGGAAAAGTCATTTTATTTTTGGAACACACTGTTCAAGAGTCATGAATGCATATGTGCAATAAAAAATGTTGAAAGTACCTTGTATTAGAATCAATACAATTCATTATTGTGTATTACAAGGTCTTGATTTGGTGTTAAACAAGTCATAGGCTGTTGAAAATTGAATAGTTAACACAGAGGCAAAACTCTCCATACAGTACCACCACTCAATGTAAACCAGAGTAATCAATGTTTGAAGGAAGGTTTGTGTATAAAATCCCTAGCAGACACTCATTCAATATCCCCAGACTAGTTTCTAGCTGGTGGATTTTATCAGTGAGGAATCTTCAATCTGAGAGTATCTAAGATCTAGATGCAGTGCTCTCAGATCCAAGGCTTCTCCCCGATGCAAGCCACAAGCTGGAAACTCTGGGAATATTGGATAAGTAGGCCCTAGATAGGGATTTTATGCACAAACCTGCATGCATTGATTACCCTGTTTATACTGAGTGGTGCTACTGTATGGAGAGTTTTGCATCTGACTTAACAATTTATGTAAGCATAAAGAATGGTGATTATATGATGTTTAGTGGTTCGAATGGAATAGTTGATAAGATCTTTATCATATAAATATAAACAAACAACTCAAGAATTAAAAGTGTAGAAATATTAATACAATAATCATATCTATATATGGATGATAAAAATATAATACATATTATAGAGTTTAACATTAATATATAATAGTTTATATTTTAAATACAATGATGAATTTTGGGGTATACATAAAGGATGGGTAATGGGTTGTGTAATTTGTGGTTTAATCTCATCAATATTTATCAATGAATTAGGAATTAACATAATTAAAAAGTAGTAATAATAGATCGAGAAATAAAACATTATTTTAGATATGTTGATGATAATTTAACAATTGGTAATAAACGAGCTGTAAATATTATGTATAAAAAATTTAATTATATATATATATATATTGTGCCGGACGAAAGATTTGGATTTGCATACAATGACCACGAGGGCGCCACTAGTCCTAAAAATCGGACTAGACATTTATTTTAAGGGTGGACAGGATATGCGAATCGAATGCGCCGGACTAGCTCAATCAAGCAAATGAGAACTTACGTTTTGTTCAGAAAATTGGAAAGGTAGCAACAGAAAACAAAATCAACTAAGTAAATGAATAAATAAATAATTTTATTATGAGTATGATTAAATAAGCATAAATCTAAATAATAATCTTTAAAGCACACTTAAAATATGTACTACACGTACATTCATCAAAATTAAACTAAAATATTTATACGGCTTTGAAAGCGATTTCCTGTGCGTGAAAGAGTGCAAAATACTGGCAGTAGCAGAAGTATTAGTAAGTATATAGTGATCTCACACCAGACAAGGGAGGTTAGCTTCCTGCTTATAACCCATAGTTAGGACAAGGCTGGATCTCCGTATTTGAGATTTATGCAAACTTATGTCGAAACAGAAGAAATGCGAAGGTAGCTTCCAAAACATTAATAATAATAAAAAGAGTGTTGAAAGTTATTACTTTCATACGATTGACCTCCCTCTGAGTGAGACAGGCTAGGAGCTCACAATTTACCTATTGAGAGGGTTAAAACGATCATAGTGCCCCTAATAAACTAATTGGAAGCTTGAAGAAATAAAACTAAAAACTATTATATTTCATAATCGTCTATTATAAATAATTAAAGTTTCACGACATAAGTAGAACTAATAATAAAATGGGTCACAAGCCAGAAGTCAATTAAAATAGTCTGTAATATCCAGACTGCTTTCTACAATAAAAAGAAATGTGAGATTGAAATAAACTACTATCTTACTTACTAAGACTTAAATAGGATGGACAGTAATAGGTTTAAAACTAGCACTCATTAAAAAAAAGAAAGAAAAAAAAATTAAGCACACAGAAATCGAATTACATAAGATACAACTTGAAAAACATTTATATTTTAAAAAAAAAGATAACACATATAAGACAACATTATTTAAATTTCAAAAATGTAAGGTACCTTAATAATTTATTTAAATGCTAGTGCACTAGATTTCTTAAGTATAGTCCGTTGCTCTGGATTCACTGACGGTAGGCTTGGGCGAGTTGGTTAGTGGTTTTTTTGGGGACGGTTCTTACGGCATTAAAGGCAGTTAATGAAGACACAGGACATATGAACCTGTCATGGTGAGAAGCTTAGCACATCATGGTAAAGAAAATATTTTTGCTGTAGGTTTAATGTTTATTCTAGGTAGAATAATTACCGGATCAGCTTTCAGAATATGCAGGAATTGTTCTTTCCAAGTATTTTTGGCAGGAATAGTTTGTGCAAGTATCTCTCAGAGTTGGTGGAAGTATTCAGAGGTTGTGCAATTCTCTCTTTCAGAGTTGGGGTCTGTCTCTTCGAGCTGGTGCAAGTATTCTAGCCTTTCTAAGATAATCCGAAGGCCTGATTAAAACTTGTTATAGCTGAATCATATCTCCTAATTACAAAACTTTTTTCTTTTTTAATTAAAATTTAAAAATTCTCTATCTAGCTAACAATAGTTATCTAATTAATGAAATAAATTGCCCTTTACAGATCTAGGAATTAACTAATGAAAAATTCTTTTTTTTTTGTTTTCTTTCTTTTTAATTATTCTTATCAAGCTAAATTCCCAAATCTGAAAAGCAATTTATTTATACAATTTACTTTTACATACATTTATAAAAATAAAAAAAAGTAATCTTAGTTTTCTTTCTTTTTTTTTCAAAATTAAAAACCAAAGATAGCTGTGGTCTTAAAATATAATTGCCACATACATACATATATATATTTGTACAAGCATTAAAAAAAAAAACTTTTAATCAAGTTTTACCAACGAAATCTTAAATAAAAATTTATTTTATTTTCTTCACTTCTATAAAACTATAATTTTTGTAATGGTGTCTTAAACATCCATTACAATATATATATATATATATATATATATATATTTAATAATATATATATATATATATATATATATATATATATATATATATATAAAATTAAATTTTAAAAAATAGAATTTGATACTAAAATAAAATATTTGGGTGTAGAGATTAATATAGATAATGATAAAAAAATTATATTAAATATTTCATTAAAGAGGCTAAATTAACAAAAATAATTTCTACAGATTCTCAACAAGCATGGATATAGAAGATAGCAGTTATTAAAAATGTTAAGCATAAAAATGATAACTATTATACAGATAAAAATATAGGTAATTTACAAAAAGATTAGTTTATTGAATTATACAAAAATTACGGATATAAACCTAAGAGTATTAACACACTTAAATTATAAACCATCCAAATTCAATAGTAGTAGTAGTAGTAGTAGTAGTGGTGGTGGTGGTAGTGGTGGCAGCGGCAGCAGCAGCAACAGTAGTAGTAGTAGTAGTAATGATAGCAATAATAATAATAATAATAATAATAATAATAATAATAATAATAATAACAACAACAACAACAACAACAATAATAATAACATGAATAGTTCTAACAAAAAATTGATAAAACTTTATACATCCCTAAAATTTACAATATATTAATAAAAAACATCAATATAGGATGGTGAAATAGTATAAATCTACATAAAGTAATATGTAATTATAAACAAAAGAAAATATAAAAAAGGAATTGTACATAAAATTAATTGTGGAAATTGTAATATGATTTACTATGAATATATGGGGAAGGAATTAGATGAAAGCGCAAAAGAACATATAATGGAATGATAAATCTGCTTTATATATTCATTACTTAAAATATGGTCATAAAATAGTTTGTAAAAAATATAAAATCTTTAAACTATATTAAAGAATCTAATGGAAGGAAAATATATGAAAGTAATTATATTAACTACAACAAACATAACTATATGAAAAAAATATAAAACATTAATTAATTTAATTAAAATTGTCTAATTAAAAATGAGTGGAAAATTATATATTTATATAAGTTTTTTCTCAGTACATCTTGTATGACTGTTATAAGTAGTTTAACTGGGAAAAGAAGTCGAAAATTAAGAAAAGGAGACGAAAGGGGAGGTTACTTTGTATGTTATATTTGTAAACAATTAGATTTTTTCATTATGACTGGTTCTAGTTAATTCTATATAATAAGATCAGATATTTTATGGTAATATCTCCACACTAAAACTCAATAAATTTATATTATTCTATTTATTTCTATATTTAGCACTTTTGAAGGAATGATGCCTTCATTTTCAAAGTTATAGATAGATAGTTCTAATAACAATGTTCAATTTATTTATTTAAACCAACAGATGCAAATTATTCAAATCAGGTCTGCCATTTCTTCGAGACTGCGCAAAATGCGTCTCTTTTATTTAACGAGTTTGCATCTAAATTAATGAAATAGGCTTCCCTAATTTTTCTTATTTCATGTCACTCACCACACACCACCTGCAGATTGTCTGGTATACATGAATGGCCCATAGTTGTTTTATGCTGTGCAAAAATGGAAAAGTGGGAAGGATCTGTGAGCGCTTTATTGTACGCATATTTATGTTGTAGCAATCTCATATGAACAGAAGCTTTAGTCTCCCTATAATATGCAGCATGACAATTGTTTTCTGGGAAAATTAGTTTATACATGGCCTGCTGGGTATTTATTGGAGGTAGTTTATCTTTGGTATTGTTGATACATCTATTGAAATTAAGAGGGAATCTGTAACATATACTAAAGTCTTTGCAAAAATTGTTTGTAAATTTGTATATATGTTTTTAATGTATGGTAATAAAATCCTGGTTTTGTTCAGTCTATCCCCCAGATTAGTAGGGTCTTTAAACTGCCTAATTACCTTGTCTATTGTTCTTTTGTTATATTTGGCATTTATCAAATCGTCCCTAAAACTTTGAATATTCTTATTCTTGTCAACCTCAAAACTACACAATCTGGCATTTCTTTTCAAAAATATTTTTAGGCCTGCCAGCTTATACATATTGAGTGTATTTGATTGATGATAAATGTGGCCTCTTATATTAATAGGTTTAATCAACATTTTATGCTGGAAGCATTGAGCCTCAATCCCCACCTGCAAATCTAAATATTTAACACATCCACCAATTTCCTTTTGTGCTATATTAACTGTAAATCCCGAGGCAGTTTTCAATTCTGTAATTATATCTTGCAAAGTCTCCTCCGATCTATATATAAAAAAGATAGATGTCACTCTGCATGCAATGTAAATTGTGTGCATTATATTGATGAGGAAAAACTATTTGCTGAAAAACAGCTTTTCTATATCATTCTTATAATATCAGTACAATTATTACTGTTATTATTAAGCACTGAAAATATGTAATTGTGGAAAAGGAAATTAACCTCCAATCATGTGCTACTTTGTAACTATTGTATGACTACGCTCTAAGCTTAAATGGTTTGCTTAACCTTTTACAATTCTTAGTGACAGGTGAGTGCATGGAGATTAATAGCATATAACAGTGTGTGATCGGAGGTTAATTTCCTTCTGCACTTTTCTTACTGTTATATGTTAATTTATAATTCAATTGTTACTAATTTTTTTCTTTTCTGAGCCAACATAATATCTGCTAAAATAAAAATTTATATAGAAAAGATAGTTTTTTTTAATAATATTTTGTTTATTATTGCATAGCATGCTTTCAACATATTTTTACCATGTCATATTCATGGCATACAGTGGTGTAATTAAATGGTTCTTTATATCAATGTTTAATTAACTGTTCATATATTCAATTTTAATTTAAAATTTAAATAGCCCATTTCTTTGAAATGGGTACACTTGTTTCTTTTTTGTTATTACAGAAACCATCACAGTTATTACACATGTATCTTTAATTTTTTGCTCTCTATTGTCTCTCTCAGTATACATTATCTCTGCTTTGTTAGCTTAAATCTATGAGCAGTTTTCTGCTTATAATCTGTAAATATTGAGATGTGTTTGTCTCTGTTGGCTCTACTATATAAATATCTGTATTGGGCAAATCTTGCTGACCAATTGGCCCTTGACTCCCCATAATATGTAACATTGCAAGCTGATTGGCTACACTTAATTCTATAGATCATTACATAGGCTGATTTATTTGGTATAATGTCTTTCCAGTTATTGATTAAGTGAAGGAGCAGTTTGAAAGCTTATATTAAATTTATTTTTACATATATATTTTATGTGTAATCTTTTGAATGTAGATAAGCTTATTCATTTTTTAAGTTCCATTTGGGGTGATGATTTTTTTATTTTTTATAGAATATCTTTATGGTGTTTATGATTTTATCATGATTATATTCCATATTTCACACATCATTTGTGAATAGGATATAGTAAAAATATATTGAAAGCATGCGAGGTCGTAATAAAGCTAAATATTATTAAAAAAACTATCTTCTCTGTGCGTATTTCCATTTTACCAGATATTATATTTTATTTTATATTATATTGTATGATCTATTTTAAAAAACCATTCTTCTATGCATTGTACATATTGTAAATATATTTTATTGTTCTAAATATTTGAAAATTGTTGACAGTTTCTATAGTTTAACAATCTTCTTATCTCTTCATATGTATTGTTGCTGCTTGATCTTTATAACAAAAAATTCTTAAATCCTGTTCTACTTGGTCAAGCATTGGTGGCCTAGCGATTAGCATAGCTGCCTTGCAAGCAGATTGGTGGCCTAGCGATTAGCATAGCTGCCTTGCAAGCAGATGGACCGGGAAGTTCTCTTCCTGGTCAACACACTTGACATGAAAAAAAATCATGTTCTACATATTGATAGATCTTATATTGTTTAGTGTTGAATGTGATTTTGTATGCAACCTGTCCCCTCTCGACCCACATCATACTTTTTTTGTGTGTAAAGAAAAGCAGCTTTCAGAACTGAATAAAAGAATATGCCTAATTTATAGAAAGACTAATATACATACTTAGAACATTTTTTTAAAATAGAAATTACTTCCAAAACAAAAATATATGTGACCAAAAAGAAAGAGAAATAAAAACATTTGAAGCAATGTCAGCCTATTGGTCATTATGAACTTCAATTTTTTGTAATTATTGAAGTGTTGGTTTAATATCTCAACATCCATCTTTGATAAACAATTCAATCAGAGGTTAAACTAGTTATGGAGCCTTATATGCTCAACCTATTGCTCTATGGATGGTTATTTTATTTCCCACCCATTTGCCAGCCAATAAAACTGACTAGGGCCCTTCTTTATTTTATAACCCAGTATGCCAACTCAAGATTATAACTTTTCCCAAAGACATAATAAATACACAAATTATATATTCTTTATATTTCATTATTTGGTTATGTGAATTAATTTTACTTTGATACGATCGAATTTCTTGTGTTTTATGTAATGTAGATTTACATTTTTTAATTATCGTTTTTTTAAATGTATTATTTATATAACAGATGTAAACACAAATATGACATTTTTTCATATATGTGTAGACGTTTGCGTTGATAATTAATTTATAGAACAATCTATATGTGTGTTGCATAATATTATTATCTGTGTTTATACTATTGATTTTTTATTACTATTTTTATACTTGATTAATTACTTTTTAATATTAGAAATTTTGTTTTTTATTAGTCATTTTAATATCGATTTTTATTTTTATTAATATTTTTAGAATTTTATTTATTTATTTTAATTAAATATATGTTGTTTATTATTACACATTTAAAATTCTTCCTGTTTCTGTGAGATATATTTTAATTACAGGTGCTAATTAATTAATTAAAATATTCTGGAAAATTATCATTGATGCGACAAGGCGATTTTTTATTAAATAATCGATCATTTCAGCAAACACTACAAACGTGCTTTATAAGTGAAAGATAGATTGGTATCAAGCAATCCAGGATGAATAAATGGTTATTGTTTGGGTGATCATAAGCAGATTGATTGATAGAGTAACAAAGCTGGCCACTATTCATAGTTGTTGAGTTTCAAGGCCTGCCACTCTACCACGGCAACAAATTACCCAGGGATGTAAATTGTCAATTGTCTAGATCGTAAAAAAAAATTTGAGCACTGAAAGTAACACACAGATGGGATTCATGGCATTGAATTTCAGAATGTCATTATATTGCTGCACCATATCATGCAGGATAAATAATGGAATGGGTAAGAGTTCACAGGTGCAAGAAACCATAAACCTTGAGCTCCAAGGTTTAGTACTCGACCATTGTGATATACCAAACGTAGTATAAATATCTTCAGTATAATAATTAGAAAATAATAAATTCTTTATAACACCTGCTGTAAACTTTAGTAACTAATACATGTCAGATGATAGTGCTTAATAAATTCTCATTCTGTGCTATCCAATTCAGTATTCTCAGATTAGTTTCAAACATATGCTTTCATTAGCAAGGAGCTTTGGATCTTGGAATAATACATCTGGATTTTTAAAATCTAATGCATCAAATTTTTCCAAATGAAATAAATTTCAGTAATAAATATGTTTAAAAAATAAAAATATTTATTGAAATATTAAAATTTATTTTTTAATTGCAAATGACAACAACAACAACAACAATAATAATAATAATAATAATAATAATAATAATAATAATAATAATAATAATAATAATAATAATAATGATGATGATGATGATGATGATGTTCTTGGCAATAGGCATTTCTTGTTTGACAATTAAGTATTTCCTGTTTATCATTAGTAAGTTTTCAGTTGATTTATTTTCTACTAAAAATTCAAATAAAAGCTGAATTTAAACATCATGCACTTACTAAGAAATAAATATTTAATTTATATGTGGTAATATGTTGGATTATTTTCATCATCTACTACTAAATGTTGAATGTTTAGAACATTTTAAGCTTTATTTAAACTTTTCTAGTACAGACAACTGTTAGTAATAACACACAAAATAGGCAGCATGTTAGTAATTACACATTCTTTCAAGTAGTATTATTCTCCAATCTTCTTCAGATGTTGCTGGCCTTATGAGTATCAATATTAACATAGAAGTTGAACTTACACCTTTAGATTCCTTGAATATCAAATTTTAAGGTCACATTGGGTTGACTTATAGAATTATTTGTCATTGTCATAAATAATGTCTGGAAGCCTCTAATTAACTTTGCTCTTGGAAAAAAGTAGTAAAAATATTGGAGGAATTAGGAGGGTTTAAATGAACCCTCATAGATAAGTATGTGGAATTTCTACTGACTGTTGCCTTTGACAGAATAGCTTAATTGGTTAGAGTGTTGCCTTAAAATTCAATATTCAAAAATCTAAAGATGTAAGTTTGATTCATATGCTAATATTATTAATGATTAGAAGGCCAGCAACACTTGAAGAAGAGGGGAGAATAATACCACTCAAAATGTTGTATAATCTACCAACCTGTGGTGTTTACCTGTGTGTTGTTACTAACAGTTGTTTGTATTTGGAAAAATGTAAATAAAATTTTCTAGACATTAAAAGTTCAATAGCAGGTAATGAAAATAGCCGAACATATAACCACATCTATAATACCATCACCGCAACCTTTAGGTTATTTCTAGAACAGTTTTTTTTCTTTTTCTTTCTTTCTTTCCTTTTTTTTGTTCTTGGAGTTAGAATGGCCATACACCAACTTATCTCTTAAATTAATTATTTACTAATAGATGCTAACATAAAATGTGATAGGCAACCACAACTGAATTATTCCAAGTTTAATTGCAATGCCAAAACAACCTCTATAGTATTGATAATCACAAGATTTAATGCTTTATTTAAAACTAACAAATTTTGCCTTTGGTTTTAGTTTTTATCTTATTATGTACACATAGATTACTCTGGCTTGCACTACATGGCATTGTTATATGGAGAGTTTGGCTTCTGTATTTAAAAAATGATTTCTAATATAATTCTCTCAACAATTAATATTATATGGTGAAAAGACTCCCAACATATAATAGCAACTAAAATACCATCACCACAAACTTTCATTGAAAACTTTCAAATAATGTTTACAGTTGGGTTACTTCTCTAAACCTGTTTTCTCTAATGTAGGGATGTTATCCAAAATTAGGTAGCATTGGTTTTTTAGGGTAAAGGCTTATTCTGGAGTATATATATGTCTCCAAATGCTCCAACTTTAATGAATAGAAAATAAGTTTGGAAAAGTAGTAAGATTCACATTAATAGAATAATAAAACATTCATAGTGAATATTTGTCAAATGGTTAATAGATCGTAAAGTCACATTTAGACCATTTAAAAAAACATGTTCTACACAGCATGTCCTAATGAAAAGATGACCAGTTCTGTTTGCAAGTTGCCTGAAGCTCTATAACTGAATCAGGCCACATGATATGTAGCAATATAGTTTAGCTATTTATCATGAAAATCTTAAAGTACTAGTATGTTTGGGTCACATGATATAAAATGTGATAGTGTGTTTTGTACCTTGATCCAAGATGCTACAACATGCTATTATTTTATTTTGTTTTATAGTGTGCAAAACTGTTACTGAAACATCTGAAGTGATTCACACTGTATTTGGACATGAAACCATGAATTGCAAAAATGTTTCCAAATGGTTTGCAAGATTTCAAGATGACATGGAGAGCATTAAAGATGGTCCATGAAGATATGAAACCAACTGTCCCACTTTATGTTATAACTCATGGTCCATACATTTAGTATTTTAAAAGCTTGTGAATAATAGCTAAACTATGTCAATATGTAACACGTGTATTAATTTAAAGACGGCGCTGCAATCAGTTTGAAGAAGAAAGTAATCATCTTTTCATTTGGGTGTGTTCAAATCGTTATTGATTCTTCATATAATCATCTGTGCGTGTAAGGGTTTCATTTGATAAAAAAAAGACGAGTGGTTTTTAAGTAGTGAATAAAAAGAATTAAAAAAACATGGATTTAAAAAAAAAAATAGAGTATGTCTATAAATACACATATAATCTCAGACATAAATTTAAAGTTGTCGAGTGTTGCGTTAATTGTGTTCGAATTTAAAAATTTAGATAAAGCAACACTTTATTATTTTCTTAATTATTTACTTATCAACGTGTTTTTAATTAATTTCAGTAAGTGCTGTGATATTAATAAATAATAACAATAATAAATTCGTGCCATCAATTTAATTTTTAAAAAACATTAAAAAGAAAATATAAATTAAGACAAGATTAGAAAGATCTGTGATCGTTAAGTGCTTTTTGATTCCCATTGAGTAATAACCCCCGATGAGATTCTTTTAACAAAACCTTATTCGACTTGAAATAATAGTTAATTATTCACTGAAAACTAATTTAATTAAGACTGTAAAACAATAATAAAATAAAATATTTAGTAATTTTATAAAATATTACGACGACGTATATATAATGATGATAAAATAACTGAATTCCAAGAGATGGTAAAAGATCTAGAAAAAGACCAAGTATGAGATAGTTAATTAAAATAAAGGAGTGTGCTGGAGTGATGTTGAGAAGAGAGGCTAGAGATCGAAGAAGGTGGACACTGCAGTGGATCGATAATGGCTGAAAATGAAGATGATTCGACCATTACAAATTCAAATTCTAGCTTGAGACAAAAATAATTGCCCGCAATGTAGATCTTGAGTTATTGGAAAGTCTGATCTGCTTACTAGGTTTTAATACATTTTGTGCTCTGCACCTTTTTTATATCTGTTGGAGAAATATATAAAAAAAACAGGAAGCTAATGTGAAGGAGTAGACTTGAATGTATCAATAATATTTATTATACAACTACATATCTTTTTAAAAAGAATTACAATTTTCTTACACTTTTTAAGCAAAAAATATTTATTATTATAATTACAGTTTTGACTGTTCATCACAGTCTTCTTCAGATCTCTTCTATTTCTCTACCTTTCCCTTTCCACCATTATTATTATAATTATAGTTTTGACTGTTCCTCACAGTCTTCTTCAGATCTCATTCTATTTCTCTATCTTTCCCTTTCCACCATTGTTATTATAATTACAGTTTCAACTGTTCTTTGCAGTCTTCTTCAGATCTCATTCTATTTTTCTATCTTTCCCTTTCCACCATTGTTATTTTATTTACAGTTTCAACTGTTCCTTGCAGTCTTCTTCAGATCTCATTCTATTTCTCTATCTTTTTCTTTCCACCATTGTTATTATAATTACAGTTTCAACTGTTCCTTGCAGTTTTCTTCAGATCTCATTCTATTTCTCTATCTTTCCCTTTCCACCATTGTTATTATAATTACAGTTTCAACTATTTCTTGCAGTCTTCTTCAGATCTCATTCTATTTCTCTATCTTTCCCTTTCCACCATTGTTATTATAATTACAGTTTCGACTGTTCCTTGCAGTCTTTTTCAGATCTCTTCTATTTCTCTACTTTTCCCTTTTCACCATTATTATTATAATTACAGTTTCGACTGTTCCTCACAGTCTTCTTCAGATCTCATTCTATTTCTCTATTTTTCCCTTTCCACCATTATTATTATAATTACAGTTTCAACTATTCCTCACAGTTTTCTTCAGATCTCATTCTATTTCTCTACTTTTTCTTTCCACCATTTTATTTCACTAAAATAAAATGCTGGAAATGGAAAAGTAAAGAAATAGAATGAGATCTGAAGAAGACTGTAAGAATATTTTTTGCTTAAAAGGTGTAAGAAGATTGTAATTATTTTTAAAAAGATATACTGTTGTATATAAAGAAGCAAAATTAAGTTAAAAGAGAGAAGTGTTTATTGAATTATATAAGAATAATATTTGTTGGTAATATTTGAGTATCCAGAAGATTAATATAAAAACTTCACCTTCAGACAGGGGCTCAGTATTCACTAGGAAGACCCCTCTTTTGAATATTAAATCAGGAATCTGCAATTGAAAAATTATAGTATAAAAAATGGAATTCTCATGATATTTCAAATAAATTTGTCAGATCCCACAACAAAGGCAGCTGGATTTAATCTTTCCAAACATGATGTATACTAAACAATTCAAGATCATTGTGCTCATCTGATTTATAAATGGAACCACTGATCAATGTGAATGTAGGCAAACACAAATTGCGAATCATATATGCGGATGGTAGAATTCAAGGACTTAATAAAACCATTGGTGATTTTATTTTCTGGTTGGAATTTTCTTCATGATATTTTATTGATAAATGAACTCTTATGGAATCCATATGCTAAATAAAGAATTAATTCCAATGCAGTGCTACTAGCATTTATTTCAGCAAAAGTAGATGAAGCCACATGAAATAGATAATAGGAATTAATAGTTTTGATCGTCTAAGAATTACATCATGAAATTCCCTGCAAGATTTGGTGCAGTGGTCTAGTGTCTGGCTTGGGGTAGGGCAATTCCAGTATCGATTCTGGCAATCACAGGTCTGTCATTTAAACTTTTTATGACCTCATAAGCATACATATTTTTTTTCATTTTTCTTTTACCATGAAATAAGACTTTTGTATGTGAAATTATTTTATTACAATAGCAAATCCTTGTATATATTTTTAAGTACAGCTATCAAAAGTTTGTCAGCAAAGATCAGTTTTTTATAAAAATATTTTAAAAATCTGAAATTGAACTGAAGAAAAATTATTTACTTATTTATAACTGAGAAAAAGACAATGCTTTATTAATAATAATTGTTAGACATATAATTGTATAATAGAAGAAATCTGAAATTTCTTGTATCACTCATATATATTGAAACAGAATAAAATATATGACAATGAATTGTAATTGGACTATTACCATTATCGAATATAAATATTCAATGTCTTTAGAAAAATTTAACTTTATTTAAATATTCCAAATACATTCAACTGTTAGTAATAGCACATAGGTTAGTATGTGCACAGTGTTTCAAGAGGGATTATTCTCCCCTTTTCTTCAGGTTGCTGGAGAAATCAGAAGGAACCTCATAGATAAGTATATGAAATTTCTACAGGCTGTTGCCTTTGGCAGCATAACTCAGTTGGTTAGAGCTTTACCTTAAAATTCAATATTCAAGAATCTAAGAGTCCAGATTCGATTCTCATGTTACTACTGTCACTGGTCAGGCCAGCTACACTTGAAAAAGAGAGGAGACTAATACCTCTTGAAACATTGTGCATATACTAATCTGTGTGCTATTACTAACAGTTGAATGTATTTGGAATATTTAAATAATGTTAAATTTTTTTAAAGATCTTCAATATTTATATTTGATGATGGAAATAGTTCAATATATAAATACAACTAAATACTAGCATCACAAATCTTCATGAAAATGATATGACAATGGGAAATACAACTTTAATATAATCTGAATGAAAATATAGTCCAAGCACTGGTTGCCATTTCTAACCGACTGAAAATGTGAGCCATAAAATAATGGCCCAGGTTTAATAATACCTCATGAATTGTGACACCATTTGTAACACTAACATATAATTAAAACAGGAAAAACTCTCCATACAGTATTGCCATTCAGTGCAAGCCAGCGTAATCAATAGATGTCAGAAGGCATGTGCATAAAATCCCCATCTAGTGGCTACTCATTGGCTTAATAACATATAATGCAATGCTCTTATTTAATAGCCCCACAGATTTGGATGGCATTCATAACAGAATAAAATATATGCCATAAAGTTGAACACTATTTGTGATGGAATGAAGTATGAGGATAGTATTACCTTTGTTATAATCTAATTATTGATTATCCTTTATAACAGAAAAAACATGAACCAAGATGGATCAACCTTAATTTGATAATGCCCATGAATTGTAGTGTCATTTGTAATGATAATTAAAATAATAAACTAAGCCAAAGTGAACATCAACCAATGAATAACAGTCTAACACTTAATTCAATTTTTTATCAAATCACAAGTATCTTTGCTATAAACCCATAGATTCAAACAGCATTTGAAATGGATTAGAAATAAGTAAAATTATTATCTCAAGTTATCCTAAAATATATGAGCATTATGTGCAACAGATTAAAGATAAAACAATAAAAACTAATTATCATTATCTATAAATAACAATCTGTATAAGTTGTGATATGTTGGACTATTTCCATCATTTATGAGTGAATGTTGAATGTATAGAAAATTTTAAACTTTATTTAAACTTTCCAAATACAAACAACTTGTTAGTAATAACACACAAATAGACAATGCAGGTTAGTAATTACACAACGTTTCGAGTAGTATTATTCTCCACTCTTCTTCAGGTGTTGCTGGCCTATATGCACAGTGACACCTGAAGAAGAGTGGAGAATTCTACTACTCGAAACGTGTAATTACTAACCTGCATTGTCTATTTGTGTGTTATTACTAACAAGTTGCTTGTATTTGGGAAGTTTAAATAAAGTTTAAAATTTTTTATACACTCAACATTCACTCATAAATGATGGAAATAGTCCAACATATCACATCTTATAATATACCATCATTACAAATCTTCAGACAAACAATCTGTATCTATTAGATAAACCATTTATAATAGAACGAAAATAATGACAAACAGTCTTGCATTGGTGGTCAAGAGGTCAGTGTGACTGCCTTGCACTTGCAGGCAATTGCCCGGGTCCCGGACGATGCTATGACACTTAAAAAAAAAGACAAACAATGAGATAGATAAACTTATACTAAAGTTAAATTTATTTGTATTTAAACAAAATAATTCATGAAGAGATAAAATAATAACTTTAATATGCCTTTGGGAAACCATTTATAACAAAATGAGAGTTATAAAGATAAGAAACACACTTTAACTTAACAGTACAAACTCAAAATACCAATGATATCTAAATGAAATATAATTCAATAACTGATCTCTAATTATAATTAAATAAAATAAAAATAAAGCTAACTTAGCAAATGCTATGACATTAATATCAATAGACTCTTATTAAATAAGTTAATTACCATAAGATTGAATACTTAATAATAATACAAAGCCAATAAACATCACATGATCACCATTTCTTATGCCTTCTTATTACTTATTAAAACAGGCAAAACTCTTCATACAGTATTGCCACTCAGTGCAAGCCAGAGTAATCACTAGATGGGGATTTAATGCACAAGCCATCTGGCATCCATTGATTACTCTGACTTGCACTGAGTGGCACTGCTGTATGGAGAGTTTTGCCTGTTTTAATAATACAAAGGTTTTGTTACTTATAAATTTATGCATGAGAATCTATCATTAACAGGCATATCCCTTCTAGAATCCTATAAATTCATAACATTAAATGGTAAATAAAGTAAAATACCTTAATTTTAAACTATAATATAATACAAAATCAATTAATCTTCAATAACTTCTCTTCCTCTTTCCTTCTTTATTTTTGCTTTTCTAATATATAACATATAATAACCACATTCCACTTTTTTACACTTTGAGGCAAAATATATTTATTTATTAATATTATAGTTTCGACTGTTCCTAGCAGTCTTCGTCAGATCTTAATATCTACTAAACTCTCACTGCTCTACTCCACCATTATGGGATAGAAAATGGTGGAGTAGAGCAGTGAGAGTTTAGTAGATATTAAGATCTGACGAAGACTGCTAGGAACAGTCGAAACTGTAATATTAATAAATAAATATATTTTGCTTCAAAGTGTAAAAAGAGTGGAATGTGGTTATTATATGTTACAAAATCAATTAATGTAATATATCTCTCCACTTTCACCTTTTATAATGCTATAAAATAAAATCCTATTAAATGAACTTAAAATTTATAATATCCAATCATAATAACAATACATAAAATAAAGATGAATTCCTAATTAATACTTATTCAAATACAATTAGCAAATAACAAATTATTTTTCAATCTAATAAAACTAAGATATTAAACTTGAGACTATAATTATCAAAATATATGAAAGATTATTAATATATTATGATCAAAGATCAATCTTAAAACCTAGTATTTAAACTAAATTTACAATCTACATCAACAAACTTTAAATATGATAATTCACTTTATTTAATAGATATCAAATATCAATTTTAATATACTACTTCCAATTCTATAATTTAATAAGATCATGAACTTTAAGACTAAATACTAATATTCATGTAATAAATAATAGTTTATAAGAATATACAAATATCTGACTGTAATCATCTTTATTTATATTCAATAATTATTATATTTGTCCCTTTATAAATTATCAAATCAATTCAAATATTATTTCTATCTTAATATAACTGTTACATATAACTAATAGAATAATTATAATAAACTTCTAATTATTAAATATTGAAAAATACAAAATCCATTGATTTATGACTATATAAAAATCTATACCTGGTCCAGATAATAAAATATTAAATTCACTACAAAGAAAATGATATGTGATTTACATAGTTACCAAACCTGGAGTTTAAGTTTCAAACTGTTTTATAACTACTTATAATGAATTATTAAAACAGGCAAAACTCACTATATGTATTGCCACTCACAGCAGCTAGAGTAATCAATGTATGCCAGAAGGCTTGTGTGTAAAATTCCCATCTAGTGCCTATTCATCCAATATCCCCATACTAGTTTCTGGCCTGTGGCTTTCATCAGTGAGGAACCTTGGATCTGAGAGCACTGCATCTAGATCTTAGGATCTAATGCAACACTCCAGCAGTTATCTTTTATCTCTACTTAACTACAAAACTATGAGTTAAATTGAAATCACCGTAATCCATTGAGTACTCTAGCTTGCCGTGGGTAGCAATACATATAGTGAGTTTTGCCTGTTTTAATAACAGTTATAAGCAAGCAT
This sequence comes from Epiperipatus broadwayi, assembly GCA_028023455.1. Taxonomy (NCBI): domain Eukaryota; kingdom Metazoa; phylum Onychophora; class Udeonychophora; order Euonychophora; family Peripatidae; genus Epiperipatus; species Epiperipatus broadwayi. The sequence goes on from JAQFVV010000172.1 coordinate 1,528,939, forward strand.
AAGAAATGGTGTTCATATGATGTTTATAATAAATTATGTGGTATAAGTCAATATATGAACAGCATCTTGTCAAAATACTATTAACCAATAAATTTATATTGTAAAATTGAATGACAATTTAAGCTAATTTATTGTTTTAAATTAATTCAACATTTATTAACAAAGGCTATAAATTAAAAAATTATATACAGAAATTAAACTGTAAACATTTTGAAAAATATATGATCCAATTATGTATTATTCAGCATGTTTGCTATTGAAATTTAATTTTATTTAAATAGATGATTATACATGGAACTTCACCTATAAAAATGCTTAATCTGAAATATGTATCTCTATGTAATACAAAACATGTTGTAACACATATTTTTAATAATATAAGTTATCTAGTTTATTGAAAAAAATATAATAAACATGAGTCTATCTATTTGTTCACATTATTTTAATAATATACATAATATATACTTGCTAGGATGTAGTTTTTTTAGGTTCTTAATATTTATAAGTTATATATTCAAAATTAATTTATAATCAATGAATAAGAAAATAATATTTTGAAATGAAAATTGTAATTCTTAAGCTATGAAATATAAATTTAAATTTAGAAAAACTTAACTCTCTTATATTTCATGCATATGAAATGAATCTTTACTTACCATAAAATATAAGACCATTCATATCAATAAATACCATACAATTATATATCAAAAATAATAATAATAATAATAATAATAATAATAATAATAATAATAATAATAATAATAATAATAATAATAATAATAATAATAATAATAATAATAATAATAATAATAATAATAATAATAATAATAATAATAATAATAATAATAATAAGAAGAAGAAGAAGAAGAAGAAGAAGAAGAAGAAAAAGAAGAAGACATTAGTAAATGACCTGATTAATCATTCTCCAATACAACACTTCAAAGTAATACCAATGTTCTAATGTCTATTTCTTGAATTATAATTTGACAATATTTTATTACTCCAAAAAAGGTAGATATATCATGAAACGTTATCCAACATAAAACACATTTTTTGTTAATCTTGATATTTTTGAAATATCTAAGTTATCTTTTCATTTAGCAAGTATATAATTTATTAAAACATTATAAATGAACAGTCACTAGTTTTCATCCATAATGATGCAATATAAAATAATCCAATTTATATCCTGTATGGAAATAATTCATCAATCTCACACAACTATATCAGCAGATGAAAATAATCCTTGTATACATTTTTATATTGTTAGTATTTATATCCCATTATTGAAATGTAAGCGATATCCACTTTTTTATCAAAAAAATTTTCAGATGATTTTTAATGCAATGAATTACTTTTCATTCTTTTAATAAATTATCATTCTTTCCAGATTTTTGATAAATCTGCCCAGCTTTCTGGATGAATATTATTTTTCCCATCATCTAATGTAGTTAATGATTAAGTATTTTTAAGATAATAAAAAAATTATATAAACGAACTTAGGTTCACTTCTATTGAAACCAAGATGTAAGAGAGCAAGTTTAAAGTGTTCAGTTCTATTTAGGGTCTGCAGTAACACTCTTTTATAACTCTGTGGTCAAATTTATCCAGGATTTTACAAGTAAAATTTTATTACCCAATAATAATATAAAAAATAAATATTTCACAATTACAAACATTTACATTTTAAAAATACAAATAAGATTTTTCCACTCCAACATAAACTTGAACAATTTAGCCTACCTTCTCACCCTATTACACTGGAAATAGATACTTTATACATACCCTTCCAATATAATATTAAGTGCATTATAAAATAAGATAACAGGCATACTTAAGACATTAAGCACTCATGTATATTATTTTTAATCTACTATTGTGAATGTAGTAACCAAAAATTCATATAATAATGAAAGAATAAGAACTTTATCAAAACAGTAAACTTTATTATTTACACCACTATACATCACATGATCAACATTCTCCATGCTTATACAAGCTGTTTATACAGAAGCAAAACTCTCCACACAGTAGTACAACTCAGTGCAAGCAATGTTTTATGTATATAAACCCTATCTAGTACCTATTCATCCAATACCCCCTGACTAGTTTCTAGCTTGTGGATTTCATCAGTGAAGAGTCTTAGATCTGAGAGCACTGTACCTAGATTTTAAGATCTAATGCAACCCTTCAACAGTCATCTTTTACCTTATTGGCTAATTATAAAGCTTTGAGCCCAAAATGAAAACAATAATGTTTTCAATTCAAGCTCATTGGCTTGTATAGTCATATAGATCTGAACTCAGTTCAGCATCCATATATTTTGGTGTTTGGGCACAATTGATATTAAATAAATAAACAACATATGACCACCATTTTATATGCTTACACAGGCTGTTACTGCACCACTCAGAACAATCCAGAGTAATCAATGGATGCAGGGAAGTTTCTGTATAAAATCCCTATCTAGTGCCTACTCATCCAATATTCCCATACTAGTTTCTAGTTTGTTGCCTTCATCAGTAAGGGTCCTTGGATTTGAAAACACTACACCTAGGTCTTATAGAATGTGACTGTAGGAGGGTTGCATTATATTCTAAGATAGGATTATGGTGAGTGTGGTTATTAAAGAACCAAAGATACCAAAAATATTGATGTTGAACATAGTTAAGATCTATCTAACTATACAGGCTGCTGAGTTGAATTGAGAACATTATTGTGTTTTCATTTTAGACTCAAAGCTTTATAGTTAGCTAATAAGGTAAAAGGGGACTGCTGGAGAGTTTCATTAGATACTAAGATCTAAGTGCTGTGCTCTCAGATCCAAGACTCCTCACTAATGAAAGCCACAAGCTAAAACCAGTCTGGAGATATTGGATGAGTAGACACTAGATAGAGATTTTATTCATAAACCTCCTGCATCCAATGATTACTCTGTTTTGCACTGAGTAGCACTACCATATGGAGAGTTTTGCGTCTTTATTATTTACATATTCATTTCTTTAAATGAATAAAGTCAATTCTCAATTTTTATATTACAATTAATAATGAACATTTTTTGCTTCAATATTATTGTTGTCATAGTAAGATATTCCAGTGTTCCCCATGTTGACATTTCTTACATAATAAATAAGCAATTATAATGAGTTCCTATGGGAAAAAATTTAATTCATTGCCTTATATTCAAAAGATATAAAAATTCAATTAAATAAATAGAACTTAAATTTAAAAAAGGGATAATGAATAAATATTATTATTAAGCATATTATTAAAAAAGTATTAATCTGTGAGAAAATATTCAGGTCTTGCCTATTAGTCTGGCAATGAGATGTGACATAAATCTGAAAAAAATTTTGAATCTTATGATCTTCAGAAAATAACATCTACCTGGGAGCTTCCAGCAACCTTAATGGATCAATTTGGAAAAATGATGACTTCTAAGGAATCATCTTCAATAATGGTAATTCTTAAATTTTAATCACTTACTTTTGTAAAAAATATTATGCACATTCACTTCACTAGAATCAAACATGAACAATAAATCCTGTGCAATATTACTTCGACTAGATGATCAATAACCCATGCCAGCATACTTTCATGACATCACAACATAGTTTAAATCGTAAAATGTGGGCAAAATCAACATTGTGACTAATTACTTTCTCCTTATCAGAATATTATCTAATATTCACTTACAAAATTAATTCATTTACTTTTTAGAAGATTGTGATTAAATGGGCAAAACTTTATCTGGTTGTCACAGAATGACACTACTGTATGGAGAGTTTTGCCTGTTTAATAACAGTTATGTGGGAGCATAAGAGATTGTGATCATGTGATTGTAATTGTGTTTAACATATTTGTTTGTGCTGGTGACTTTCATCAATGCCGTACTAAATCATTTTGGTAGCTATAATTTTTTTTTTTTTTAAATTATAATTTTTTTATTACTGCTACACCATTTTGTTTTTTACAGAACAAGATAATATTTCCTAATCTGCCATTCGTTAAAATAAAAAATAAAGCAAGAAAAATAATTAATTAATGACAAAATACATTTTAAAATTTATCTTTGATCCATTTTATGTTCTATTATCAATGTTTTTATTTTTGTAACTTCTAACCAATGAAATGTGGAATTTATTTTGTACCGCTATTTTAAAAAAAAAAAACAGCTCTTTACAAATTGTATTTATTTTATATAAATGTAGTGAAATTAAGTAAAAATTTAATAAAGAAATGTAATGTACAATTGACTGCTGAAGTTTTACTAATCTAAATTATTGAATCTCTTTTTTTTAATGGCAATATAAAGATATATTTTTAAACAGCTGCCATTTGTTTATAGTATATGAATGTCAAATTACTATATGATTGATTTAAAATTGATCAAAGTAATACTATTTTTCACTTATACATTGATCATATAAAGTTAATAATAATCAAGTCTTAAGCTATCAACAATCTCAACCTGTAGTCAAGGCAACTTCCTTGAACAATAAAGGAGGTTGCCTTGACTACAGAGTGAGATTGTTGATAAGCTAAGGATTGATTATTATCATTTACATTTATAAACATATTAAAGCTTTGAATAATTGACTTTATTGTCTTAGTATCATATAAAGTTAATTATTAACTACATAATCCATAAAATCATTTTTTAAATTTTTCTCCCGAAAAACAATTTATAATTATGATGATCACAATTATGATTAATATACTTTTTGCCACAACGTTATAATGTTTCCAAGAATTACAATCCATATTAATTGAATGAATATATTTTATCTAATATACACATTTTAAGATTTAATATTAATACACTGTTGTTGCACATGATTAAAGTATGTTTTGAGTACTTGCTGTAATGAATAAAAGTGGCATATATTTTTCTGTTTTGAAGTGATTAATGATGAAAATCTTTAATTTACATATTGCAAATGGTAACACAAAAACACTGGATTAATATAAGATAAAATATATTAATTGTATTTAAATTCCATAATATTGGATATTTTACAATGAATAAACTCTACACTGTGCTGTATATTTTTAGCATCAAAGTTACCTATTTACATTTGGAAGATATAGTATTAGTGAAGTCACTGTCCTATGATGTCATCACTTTCAACATGGCTGCCGTTTTGGAAAAAAAATAGCAGTCATTTTTTTTAAAAAATTCGAATTTGTTTTTAAAGATTGTAATAGTGAATAGTCAATTGTAATTCAAAGTTGTGGGCACAAATTGATGATGATCACTATGTTGAATCTTTACATAAAGGTTTCTGCACTAAATGAGATAAAGATATATTTATAAATGATGTGATTTTAATTAGATTCTTTTATAATATGCTCCAATAAAATCATTATTCAATCGTTATTAAGTCACATTACTTATTATCACCATGATCATTGTTAACTATTATTGATTCACTCCAGGATGAAGGTCTCTCCAAGTTCAATCAATCGTATCTGATCACTAGCTTCTTATCTTCACATCACTTCAGTACATTTCCTTATTTCATTCATCTATCTCACATATGATCTCTTTCTATGTCTTTTAAAATCCCTTGGAAACTGGTTTAAAATTTCGACTGTCCATCTATCATCATCTCTTCTAGAAGTATATCCATCCCAACTCCACTTCAGTCTCTTAATTCTTTTAATGATGTCAATAACACTTGTTTGTTCTCTCACCCATATATTTTGTATATATTTAATATTATTTTTATTTAATAAATAACAACATAGTAAATTACATATATATATAGGACTCTCTGTGGTAATTGGATATTATTATGAACAAGCAATTTCCTTTAATCTTGGATAAACATATTTTTTTAGTTTATGGTTTTATTTTTATTCAGTTAACCGTAGCATTAATCCAGAAACGGAACAGAATTCTTACTTCAAGAATATTTACAAATCTAATATTAAAAACACTTTTATTTTCAGGCTATTTTTTATTAAAAGAAATCTTAGAAAACTTAAAGTCGATCAAAATCATCAACAAACAGAATATAATGATAAAAACATATATACATGTTTATGGGTGTGGGAATGTAATCAGAGTGTGATGTAGAACAAAAATTGAATTAAATTAAAATATAAACAGTGGTAGTTGAAAGAATAAATATTTTTCATCATATATAACAATATTTTTTAAAATATTGGACATCTGCGAAGGTCAATTATAATTATCATTTTATTGGATACATATTCGTAAGCAACTAAATTATTATTATTTTTTTGATATATAAATTTTACTAATGTTTGCACAAAGATACATTTGCTTACAAATTCAAATCATCCTTCCAAGATAATGATGTGATACATTGTAGCTTCTTCTTGTTTGCAGTAAGAAATCTCTTAACCACTACACCCAGAGAATTTTCATTCTGTTTTTCGCATCTCTCATATAAAAACTTGACCATCCCATTTCTCGTTGAATAGCCTCCCTTGAGATCCATACATCTGCATCTAATGTATTTCTTTCTACTTCTCTTTGTACTTTTTCTAAGTAATCTAACATCTCTTTATTAATATATACTGCATCATTACCATAAGTTAACTCTACTACTGCTGCTCCCTTTCATACAATTCTAACTATATCATATTCATTGTAAGAAAACACTTTTAATTTCTTTCTTTATCGTCCCCTTTTTTCCTTTGCTTCATTTATCAATTTTTTCTCTCTTTCATTCAATTAATTTTTCTGATTACTTAAGACAATTCCTATATAGTTATATCTATTCACCACATTTATCTTTATATACCCCAATAAAAATTCTTTCTCTTCTTTTTCCCCCAGCATTTATCATCATACTTTTGATTTTTCTTCACTAAGTTGAATCCTCATCTCTTTACCCAATTGTACATATTTTCAGCATAACTTCCACATATTCCCTACTTTCTGTGCACAAGAAGATATCATTAGCAAATAAAAGACCTGATAATATATATACTCACTTGCCACCTATTAATGGTATCTCTACCCCTCTTTCTGTTGCTCTTTTCATTTCTCTCAAATATAACAAAAACAAAATAGGTGCTATATTTCCGAATTGATACTTATAGTAATTATTTTCATATAATCATTATGAAATTTCAACAAAGCCCTCTGTGAACAAATATTTTATATATGTTCACAGAGGGCATTGTTGACATTTCATAATGATTGGGAGATTGATTTAAATATGTTCTATTTAATTTCAGCTAGTGATAGGCATTAGAACATTTACTTGCTTACATATATATAACATATCTCAATGAAAGAGTGATTGGCTCTCTTTCCAAGCTTCCAACAGTGTTATCTAGGAATCAATGCATGTGTTACATAATAGCATAGTTTAGCTACTTGCCACAATAATTTTAAGACACTAACATGTTTGGATCGTGAATGAACAAATGACATGTAGGACTTTTATTTACCTTAACCCATATAAGCAACAATAGGCTAGCATTAAATTTTATTTAAATTGGAAAATTTCTATTGAAACATGTGAATTGTTTCAAACTGTGTACAGTGAGGCTATGGGTCACAAGAATGTTTACAAATGATTTGGAAGAATTTGTGATGGCAGGGAGAGCATCGAAGTGAATCTGTAAAAGCATGAAACACCTTATTATATTCTATGTAATAACTCACAATCCAGATATACTAGTATCTTAAAATGTTTATAGTCAATAACTAAACAATGCATAACACATGCATTGATTCAATCATGATACTGTGGGTAGCATGGAAAGAGAAACAGTCATGTTTTCACTGTAACACATTCTATATATAAAAATCAATGCAATATTGAAGTTTTTGACATTAATAATAAATAAATTGAGGAAATGCATATCAACTATTGCCATGTAACTGCATACAAACATAAGCAGTGAAAATCCACTTAATGAATAATATATCTGTAGTTAATATTCACTAACCACTCCCACGCAAGCTACAGAGTGGTTTCTATCCACTTTTTGCATTTAAATGAAATGGTATATGATTGCTGTTCCAGCACAAAATATTCATCTTGGGAATCATACACATTTTTTCCATGTGTCTTTGGTCACACGTTTATGATAATATCCATCCATAAGATGTCAAAAGTGGATAGAAATCAGTCCCTACCTTACATTAGAGTGGTATAGTGAAAATTACACTACTGACATACTATTTAATAAGTGGATAATCTTTAATCTAATGAATAACTAACAAAAAATTGTTTTAATGCATGGGTATTGGGTCAAGACTCCATAGTGTAAAACCTTGGAGCAATTTCAGTTCTGATACTTTGCAACTGAAACTTCTTACGAATTCCTGAGCAATAAGACTAGCTGCCTTTTTGCCCCATGCAGTTTGGTGCATTTGAGAAAGCATCTGATTTGGGATTGGGTGATACCAGGACCGATTCTGCCATTCACCGGTCTGGAACTCATACTTCTTATGAACTCTCATAAAGTCATTCAATTATTTATTTTGTTTTTTTACAATCCAGTATTTTTAATTTCACTAATGTCCATCATAATGATTCAAAACATGCAAAATCAGTATAAACTGCAATAAGTTTAAGTATTAAGCATCACATGATCACTATCTCTTCTGGAATTCATTGATTACTCTGGTCAGCACATGGTGGCACTGCTGTATGGAGAGTTTTGCTTTGTTTATAAGTATAAGTAATAAGTAAATAAATATATTTGTAGTTTATATTACTTTTATATGTTTGAAACATCATGATAGTTATCCTGAAATTAGAATATTCGGGTGGTAAAGAATTGGTGTAAGGCTAATAAAGATGCATGAAGTTTAAATACAGAATAAAGTTTGCTAAAAACTTTTCAATGTTTATGCTTGTATGTAATTAATAATAATTACATGGTAATTAGTGATAAGCGGCTGTGTGGAGTTTCATGCAGTTGATAGGTCATTCGATTAGGAATCAGAAGGGGTCTCAGGATTGATTCAGGCATTCCCAGGTCTGGTGCTCAGACTTCGTATGAACTTCTGTGCAATAAAGCCATAAGTATTTTCTTAATTGATAAACATTTCTAGAATTAATTTATTTTTAAATGTTTAAAACATTAATGCTACCATGATTTACTTATTTATTCATATATTAGTCATAGTTTTATTGGTTTTATGTATATATAATATTTAAATAGAGGTATACTTTATATCTCTGGTGTTTTAATTTAATTATAGGGTATTTGAACCCAGACTTTCAAGTTTCCTTCAGCTATCCAATCTATCTCATACAGCTTATACACATGCTCTCACACATGCAAAAAAGATAAATAATCTCCAATATTCCACTTCATGCTGAACCAGCACTCATCATTTGGTTCAAATCATTATCTCCCACTTATATATATATATTGAAACAGACAGATCGAAGAATCGATCTTAGTTTCATGATTGTCATTTAAGAACGGTAATTCTAAACCACTATTTACCCGCAATGAGACTTTTTCTATTCCAAGCCACATAGATTTTAAGTTATTTATTTTGTGTTTGTTTAAAAAGAATTTAATGTAAAGAATATGAGTATAAATGTCACAAATCATGGTGAATAATATTCGTGTGTGTGTGGCTTGTGGATTTATATTAGCTCAATTTAAAAGTTTCAATTGCGTGTATATTTTCTTTAAATTTTAATTTTGCAAATTATACAAAGTCATTTAAAAATGCTGATCAAAAGTCACATTCCTTTGATCAGTATTTTTAATCAAAATCTTACTTGTACAAATGTATAGAATAATTAATTTGTACTTCGATAAATTAAGATAATGAATGTATATTTTTGTATTCACGAATTCCGATGTAATTGTTTTGCAATTTAGAATCATGTATTAAATTTAAAAATAAATGAGAAACATAGAACGCTTATCAAGAAAGGCAAATGCTATTGTATAGTCAAATTAGATATTGCTGGAGGACGAAATCAAAGGAGGCGGAGTTATGAACAAAAACTAGGCAGAAAGGTCAACCGTAGCCATCTTAAATATAATATAGACACTCTAACTTTTGACTTGGTTGTGCTTGGATCTCAAGCTACAGCAAAGTAGTTGTTCCAGAGAAATCACTTCAACCGTTATTAAAAAGTTGCCCGGTAAACTGCAATCATGATGGGCTAAGTCCAAGAAGCTGATCCCTGTTCTGCCACTTTAAATCTTTCGTACCGCTGATCTGTAATGTTTTCCGTGCTTCCAGTCTTCCAAATTCCAACATTTAATTAACCATGCCGTTCTAAGAAATTCAAAATGCGCGCCTACGTTCTTCATACATATCACCGCAAGAAGAAAACCGGACGAAGAAAGAATGGTAACTTTTGTTACATGAACTTTTTAACTTTCCTCTCAGTAATAATTTTATATTTAATCTGTTAATCAAAGTAATTGCATGTAAATTTCTTGCTTTCCATTTGAAAATGTTACACTAAAACCTGTCAGTAAATTTCTTCTCTAATATTTCGGTGTGTGCTCTAGTCTTTAGATGATAATTATTAATATTTGTGCCTACTAATAATCCATTTGTGAATACATTTATATTTTTACTATTACTTATTTTACAAACAAAACGATGCCAATAATAATATTTCTTAACTCTAATTAAAGTCAGTAAAGTTATCTCATAATATTTATTATATTCATTTTAAAAGTAATTTTCTTGTATCGAATTAAAAATCGTCATTTATGTTGAGTTGAGAAATATTCAAGTATTTTTATTGTTTCTTTTACTTTGTCATGATATTTTAATCTATACTCCAAATCTCAAATACTTAAAATAGTCTAAAATTTTATTATAATCTTTTGTTATATATTATTACGGAGTAAGAATAATAATTTATTATTACCTTCCGAACAATCTGGGGAGTTATGGGTTTCAGAGTAAATTTAATTAATTATTACTTTTGCGATCATTTGATTTCGCCATGTTTTATTGAATAGTTATATCGGACTGTTGCGTAGAAAATGTTACGGAGAGAAAGGGTTTTATATAATTTCATTTTAAAATCCACTTCCGGTCACTCTTCCTTGATGTTACTGTGGCAATGCCTTTACCTTCGCTTAAGTTGGCGTCTCGTTTTACTACCACATGGAGAGAAAGAAATTCTTCTCCAGGTAATCTCTTGGATCACCGGGGTTCGAAAATGAGCCCGGCTGGTTGTAGTGTCCCGGATCTACTTGGGGGCATTAAGACTTGTCAAAGTACAAGCCGCCCGGTATTCCGTCAATGCACCGCAAGTTATTATTTGTAGTATACATTAATCCCTGCAACCATCAGTACATCAGTATTATATATCATATTTTTATATAAAATCGCCTCCCATTTATCCGTATGTGCAATGGTTTGAAACTATTAAAATAAAACAACTTAATAAAAACTAGTAGATAAATATTTTAAGTGCTCCAATTACTCTGATTCTCATATCAACCTGTACAACCATTTAAACATATAAATATTGGCATGAGTTTGTTAATCAGTGCAAACCGATTATTGATGACTAGCAGCAATTTATTATAAATACATATGAGAGTTACCGTACCTGTAAATAATATTATTCAATGCTTTCAATAATTTATTAAAAATTTGTCTAACCTAATTTTGTCTCTCTTGCATTATTACTCTCAAAATCTAGCCAATCACCTGCTGTCTGTATCGACAACTTAAATATATACATTAAATTATTAGCCGTACCAATATCTCGACTATAAGATATCTATGATATAGCTGATTGTAGGTAATTTAGTCTGTGTTTTTCGATGAGCTAGTAAAGGGAGAACCCCGTACTGTTGTAATGTTGTCATCGGTGGGTCATTCCAGGGTTTTGGGTTCGAATTTAGTTTGCATTTTGGAATTTATTCCTAGACGTGGACTGGGTTCGAATTCGGATTACTGTGTGTGAATAGGCATGGTGATTTTTACCGGTACAATATATATATATAATCAGTACTCAGTTTATATTAAGGTAGCAAATCCTTAAATTTTATGGATAGGCTTCAATCTATGATCATAATATAAACAGAGCTATGATTATATATGTGTGTGGGAGATGATGATTTGAACCAACTGATGAAGACTGGTTCACCATGAAATACATATATTGGAGATCATTTATCTTTTTCACATATTTGCAGTCATATGTATCGGTTGTATGAGATAGATTGGATAGCTGAAGGAAACTTGACAGTCTGGGTTCAAATCTTTTATAATTACATCTAAACTCCAAGGATATAAAGTATACCTGTATTTAAATATTATACATTCAGCCTGCATCATTTCCATTCCTCTTCTGTATATTTAAATGGATCAGATCCTATACATAAGGGGTCAGAATGACTTAAAGTCAACATGGATATGACAATAATACTGTTATCATCAAGAAATTTGGGCATTCCATCATCAGATTTTTAATAATATGGAAGGCTGATGAGTTGGATATTGGAGCAGATTGAAGCTTCTCATTTAAAGTTTGAGGATTTGATATCTTAGTATAAACTGAGCCCTGATCAACTGATGAGTGCTGATTTAGCATGAAATACTTAAATTGGAGATTATTTGTCTTTTTCGCATGTGTGCAGTCATGTGTATCGGTTGTATGAGATAGATTGGATAGCTGAAGGGAGCTTGAAAGCCTGGATTCAAATCCCCTATAATTATATATATTGAATAAATATAATGTTATGTGCAATTTACCAAGTCTATTTGAAATAATAATTAAACTACTCTTTAGCTGCTATGTTCAGTAACTTTTACTGTAAGAAAATGGACCACAAATTTACATTAAAATATAAGGCTGGTTTAAGTTTGCATTCTGGCTGTTATTATTTTAGAAAAAGTTACTGATCATGTCAGCTAGAGGGCAGCTCAATTATTATTTAAAATAGAATTGATACATTTCACATGACATTATATTTACTCACTATTAAAATATTATTTAACATTACATATATATATATATATCGTAAAAACCAATCAACACTTAGACAATTCCGATATCAATAATAATAAACAATTTCCAAACTGTTGTCAATATATAGATATTAAGTACTCAAACAACCAAATTGTTAGTATTATATACTTTCTACCATTGATTGTTTCATGGCTTACAATTCCTTACAACACTAAATGCAAGCCTGTAGTTAGTGTTTTAACATAATCTATGTTTTAACAAAAGACAAACTATATGGGAAATGGTGACCTGGGCCAACTGATGAGGACTGGTTCAGCACAAAATGCATCTTGGGGGTCATTTGTCTTTTATTGTATCTTTATTTATATGAAAAATGAAAAGAGAGAGGAGAAGTGGAGTTTGTTAATACATCGATAACGATAATACACATACGAAAAAGAAAGATGAAAAAGCCGTGTATGTGTGAATATAGAAAATCAGATATATTAATCTTTAATTTGGATTAAAGTATATATCTGTTCTAGAGGAAAATTCTAGTTTAATGAATGATTAATGATAAACGCAGTTAAGTTTATCAAAAGTAAATGAAAATGAGGTTGTGAGTGGAGTAAATTTGGCAGTTGAAAAAAAAAATGTGAAAAATTGTCATACATAAATACACTTCACGTAATAAAGATATATATGGGAGATGGTGATCTGGCCAACTGATGAGTGCTGGTTCAGCACAAAATGCATTGTGGGGTTATTTGTCTTTTATTGTATCTTTATTTATATGAAAAATGAAAAGAGAAGTAGTGTTTGTTAATACATCAAAAACCAAACTTCTTATAGTAATTTAACATCTTTAACACATCTTTTAACACAAATAATGTTCCTTTTCTGGAACAAATCATCTTTAACCGAAGTGTGTCAAAAAGCTCTGCTATGTTTCTGAAATTAAGATTTTCTACCCGATTCACAATTTTTATAGAACAATTCATATTATCATTACACATACCCTGTGCAGTTTGGCACAGTTGGAAGAATGTCCAACAGGATTGGGAGATCCCAGAATTGATTCTGGGGCTCACAGGTCTGCCGCACGAACTTCTTATAAACTCCTGAGCAATAAAGACATTTTTTTATTACATATATCAGTTATTTCACCCTAAATGTCATTTCTTCTCTGAAAAAGATTAATATAGATAACAATATACATAAACTTATTAGAACATAGATAAAGGTAGATTTCCTATTAAAAAGAGGTTACCTTGACAACAGATTGAGATTGATGTTTCTTATTAATGCTGATATTGTACAAGTGTTGACTGCTTTCATGTATTTACATTTATAAACCTATCTAGCCTCGAGCATTATTAGCTTTATTATTTAAATAATACATAGTTGGAATGCAGTTTGAAAGTTTTAATCGACTATATTTACCTTTTAATGAGGTTTATTTAAACTTTCTTGAATTAATAATCTCACTTTCTTTAATCATGTTGCAATCTTTAGTGTCAATATAAACTTATGGACCATAGATAAAATATGAATCCATCTTTATTATTAAAAGGAGGTTGCCTTGGCAACAGATTGAAATAATTATTGATATTTATATTCTTTAAGTGTTGATTGCTTTTATGTATTTATAATATTAAATATACTAATCATAAATATATATATATATATGAAAAGAAAGTTACTGTTAACACTAACTGAAATAATTATAGAAAATATACAAACCATTATACAATTACAAATATCCAGTAACGCCCTATTATTGAGATATAGATCTTTAAACAGAGGGCGTTACTGGATATTTGTAATTGTATAATGGTTTGTAAATGCTTCTACAGTAAATAATACACCTTCCGACCTTAGTACATGTCAATAGTATAATAAAAAAATAAACATTTTATTATTGGCCCTCTATTTAAATTATGAAAATTGCTTTTATACTTAAGACAGATTGAATGAATTCTCATTCATCTAATTATCTTATTGTTTTTAAATTAATCTAAGAGAAATAAATTAATAACCAATAAACCCAGTCTTCTATATTAAAAATAGCCCATTAATTTCAATATTTAAATAAAACATACACTTTTCATCTTCATAAATCGTTTTATTATATGAACTATTATAAAATAAATAAATAACACTCCAATGTTTCGACTATATTTTTTTATAGTCTTTACCAAAGAACAAACTAAAAAATTCATAAAAAAAACAATAAATATAAATATTCCACCATAATCCAAATACATATAACAAATACAAATAACTCTTATGTTAAAACTCTTCTAACATTGCAAAAATTCTCACACCTTTAACTCAAATAAAACCAATGAACCTTCGTTATTGGGATGCCTATCTTCTTTTTTTTTCAACAATTATCCCAGATCATAGCATTCTCACCTGTACAAACTTTGCCATTATAAAGAAATATAAAAGATGTAATCTAGAGCCAAAATATTTGGACTTTCTTCTAAAGCTAAATCTCAAGGCCCTTCCAACAAGCCACTTTCTTGTGATGTATAGAGGTTTTTCATCTTTGGACCCTGTTTGCTCACTCTGCCATAGGGAGGATGATACCATATTTCACATTTTCAACAATTGTTCCTCTCTTCAGGGCTGTAGAATATTGATTAATAAAATTTATACACCAAAACATCCAATTATCAACACACTCATAAAAGGTTTTGCTTATGGGGATTTTGCAATTATAAAAAGTGCAACTTTCATCACTTTCTGTCTATGGTTTGTCAGATGCTTCCTAATCTTCAAGTCTGTTATACCTGATCCAACATTAATTTTTTTACAAAAATTAAAAGATATCAAAGAAAGAGATTTGAAGTTAGCTCCTCACCTAATAGTAAATTCCACATGGAATCTTATTAATATTGGACATTAAGTAATTTAATGGTTTATAAATGTATTGCCAAATTTAATGTTATTTTATAATTTTTTCTTTATTGTAAACATAGTTGAATAAACCTGTTTTTGATAAACAAACAATTTTAAATTTCCATGTTAAAACTCTTCTAACAAACAATCTTGAAATTTAAGATTATTTGTTAGAAGAGTTTTAACATAAGAGTTATTTGTATTTGTTATATGTATTTGTACTATTGTGAAATATTTGTATTTATATTTATTATTTTTTATGTATTTTTTTGTTTGCTCCTTGATAAACTTTATATAAAAATATAGTTGAAACATGGGAGCGTTATTTATTTATTTTATAATAGTTCATATAATAAATCAAGATTTATAAAGGAGAGCATGTGTTTTACTTATATATAATCTAATAGACTGATTTTTTTTTATTAACAAAGTAATAAACTAAAGATCAGCTTTTCAAGCTAATTCACATGCACTTTATGAATCTTAATAATAAATGAATACTTTCACTTCCAACCCAAGATAAAGTCTTTGCGAAAGAATAAAATGAATCCACCTATTCTTTCAACCCAAACGCTTAAGTATGGGCAAATCTTAAGCACTGGAAATGAAAGTGTGAAGATAAACCAATCACTTTAAATTACTTTTTACCATGTCTGAATGAATGACGCCTGCGAAATCCTCCATAATTTATGATACATCATTCTTAAATGAAACTAAACATATATAGTGCGTGATGTTTATGAATTGTAATAAACTAAACATCTGTAGTTTATTACAATTCATAAACATCACATTTATTATCTTGTTGCTAAAGATTCCCTTCAAGCCTTAAACAGGAAACTACTTTCCTTGCTATTATCATAAATTAACACACATCCAATATTCTGTTTATTTTTTTACATATATTTAAACTCATTTTACTCTCCATACTAGTTCTCTATTTTTTCAACTCCCTATTTTTTTTTATTAATGCATTTATTATCCTATCCCATTCTTTGCTATTATAACACTCAACAATTCTACCACAATTATCACATCTTTTGTACAAGTATACTGACATAAAGTTTTTATCCAAATCTTCTGCAAACTATACTACCTTTCTCATGCACCTTGTTGTCTGTCTTTTACTTGCAACCCAATTAAATATTATGTTGGCCATTCACCTATTATTCATAAGTTGCATTCTACAGAATATTTTCATTTTGCTTTTGCATGTCTTATATAAAAACTTGACCATCTCATTTCTTCTTAAATTTCTTCCTTTGCTATCCACACATCTGCATCTATGCATGTCTTTCTATTTCTCTTTGTACTTTTTCTACATAATTCAACACCCCTTTACTAACACATAACACATCATTACCACATGTTAACCCTGATACTGCCACTTCATTCCATACAATTCTTACTACATTATATTTATTCTATGAAAATACTATTAATTTCTTTATCAACCCCTTTCTTTTCTTTGCTTCATTGATCAATTTTTTCTTCCATTCATCCAAGTATTTTTTCTGATTACATAAGATGATTCCCAAACATATCTATTCACCACACTTAACTTTATATCCCCCACTTAAAATTCTTTCTCTTTTCTTTCACTAGCATTTATCATCATTACTTTTTATATTTCTTCACTAAATTTAATCCCCCATCTCTTTAGACACCCTTTTTCACATCTTCAGCATAACTTCCATATCTTCTCTACTTTCTGTGGACAAGAAGATATTGTTAGCAAATAAAAGGACTGATAATATATATATATATATTTCTTTGTCTATATATATCAATGGTATCTAGCAAATAAAAGGACTGATAATATATATATATATATTTCTTTGTCTATATATATCAATGGTATCTCTAGGCCTCTTCATAGTCTTTATATTGCTCTCTTCATTTCTCTCAAATATAACAAATACAAAATAGGTGGTATAGGAATTCCTAGCCTTAGTCCCATCCCATTTTTCAACTCTTGATTCTATACCCTTCATATAATACTACCACCCACTGCAAACCATGGTAATCCCTGTCTAGTGCCTATTCATCCAATATTCCCAGACTAGTTTCTAGCTTGTGGCTTTCATCAGAGAGAAGCCTTGGATCTGAAAGCATTGCACCTAGATCTTAGGATCTAATGCAACCTTCCAGCAGCCATCTTGTACCTTTTTAGTTAACTATAGAGCTATGAGTCAAAAATGAAAACAGATGCAATTATTACATAAATATCTTGTAAAAATAGTTATAAATATTTAAATCAGTGACAAAAATAATGCAATTTTTTCATAATTGCAATTAACAATAGAATGTGGGGTTACAAGTTTGTTTATATGCCCAAAATCAAAGAATCAACCAATCAGAGTCTTTGAAAGCTGAAGATGGTTAATTTTTGTTTTTCTCTTGGACTGTTCTGTGGAGTCTAAACATGGGAATATAATAAGGGTTTCCAAAGGTGAGTGAAGGAGGCAGAAGAACACTATCATCATATACATATAAATGTTTTTCAGGTGGATAAATTAGTACATAAGTAATTAAATTATTTGAAGTTGAGTAAAAAAACATACTTATAACAACATTATAAATATAGACAAAGACTCCTAAAGGATAAAAATACAGTTTGGTGCTAACATTATTTATTGAAATTTTTTAATCAAATTTTATGTCCTTTCCACAGAATTAAATTTACAAAAAGTTTTCCTCACACAAATATTAAATAGTTAATTATTTAAAGCTGAGCAAAAAAACTTAGCTCTTTATAAGCCAACCACCATTAGATATACTGGACAGATGGTATTTGTATAATACTATGTTTATGCATGTTCATTTGGTTTCTGATTTGAAATATGCTGCATCTAACAATACATTGTTCTATAACCATACTTTTTCTGATCCAAATCATGATAGCACTTAATAACACCAACTTCCAGGTATTTTTTGGTTCTTGGATAGGCTTTAAAAATACTAAGTTAATAGAGAAATTTCTTTGTGCAATGCAAACTATTACTGGAACTTATGAGTTTTCCAATAAACCAAGATGGCAACCCATATTTCTGATAAATATACAGTTTCAGGGGCCACTAAAAATGTTTACAAAAAAAATGCCTGGTAGAAAATGTATATTTAATAATTACATTTTAGATTTAATTGTTATTTTTTAAAAAAAAAAAATAATTGTGGAAAAATTAATTAAAATATTTACAATTTTTCTTTTTTGATTAACTTACTAAAAAAATGAAAAAAATATTTATTTACAATATTTACACTTTATTCATGTCAACACTGTGCAATCATATCGTGACTATTAAAGCACACTTTTCAGGATGGCATAATCCTATACCTTTGGAAATAGTCCAATGTATCATGTTCTGTGACAGAAAGTTTCCAAATGTTTATTATGACAATTTATGAAAAAAACTGCTGACAAAAAGAAACATACCTAATTAAAACCAAGTACAACAATGTTAAGAGCGTCGCATCACTTCCCACATTATAATACAAGACTAAAAAATTGAAATAAAGCTTCCCAAAGAAATTTATTAGAATTTATTTCTTTTTTTAGTTTAACAATTCATTTATTAATTTTGTTTTAATTTAAAAACACATCTTCGATAGATTGTAGGCCCTTGAAACTGTATGTTTATCAAAAATGCAGGTTGCCATCTTGGTTTATTAGAAAACTCGCAAGTACCATATTACCTTAGGAGATTACCTAGGCCTATGCACTTTACTAAAATGATAGAGGAATAAACTTAAGAGATAGAAATTATGGAATCAAATCCAAACTGTCACTTCCAAAATTCGGATGTTACATGACTTCACAGGCAATCAACATTTTATTATTTTAGATCTTATTAAATTATTTATTCAAATCCCATCTTTATAATTAGTTGTAAAATATTTCTAATTTTGATTATTTGTACTCTTTTTACAGCTATATTATTTTTTTGATGAGCCAATTTTTATATTAAACTGCATAAAAGTCAAAAAACTTTTATCAATATATAATTCAACTCAAAAGAAGAGTAATTTTTCAACTAACTGTCGATTAAAGATTTTTTTCTAAAAAACAGTATCCATCAATATTTTTTTAAAGTCTTTATTTCAAAAGGATTTATTTTCATTTTATCTTATACTTATTGAAAAATGATTTATAACTGTGATTATTACAGCTGTTTTTATCTGCAAATTTATAAATTGATGGCATATATATTTGTTTATTTCAAATGTCTTTGTTCATATGTTTCAGGAATATATGAAGGAATGGCCACAAGCTAAAAACTAATCTGGGAATATAGAATGAGTAGGTACTAGATAAGGTTCGTGATGCACAATCCTAACATCCATTAGTTACTATGGTTTGTACGAGAGAACACTATCATATAAAGACAGTTGCTGCTATTTTAACAGATTGTGTATGCATAAGAAATAATGATCATGTGATGTTTTAGTAGTTTAATGCCATTCTTGGTTAAATAATATTGGTGATTGTGATTATTAAAAAACCAAACACATCAAAATGTGTAGATACTGATCTGGGTTCAGATTTCTATGTCTATACAAGTGAATTAACTTGGATTGAAAATGTTACCATGGTTTTATTTTGGGCTCATAACTTCATAGTTAACTAAAAAAATAAAAGGTAATTACTTGTGGATTGCAATAAATTAAAAAATCTGGGGGCAGTGTTCCCAAGGTCCTTACTAATAAAAGCTACAAGCTAGAAACTAGTCTAGAGATATAGAAAAAGTAGGCACTAAATAGGAATTTTGATGCACAATCTTCCAGCATCCATTGATTACTATAGCTTAAACTGGGTGATACTACTGTAAGAAGATAATTGCTACTGGTTTAATATATATATGTGTGAAGGTAAGTTTAATCTATTCACAGATCAATCAAGTCCAAAAACATTATTAAGATAATTCACAAGCCATATCCCTGAAGAATCATTTAAATAGACCTGCAAAAAATTCCTACCTTTTTTCTATATCAATTCTAATCTATTTGTCATTAATTTTTGATTTATTGCCACATAACAAATTGGAGGTCAGATTAAAGGTGTCAATAGGTCATTTTTTATCTGACAAATAAATTGGTGTTGATATAAGAAAATATAATATTAATATCATCTATGTCCTTTATTATGTTTTTACAATGCTTTTTTATAATCCACTATTGACAGTTTTGATTGTCCCTGCAATCCTCTTCAGAACTGTAACAAATACAATACAAATACATGGATACAAATATACATGATATTAATATCATCTATATTCTTTATTATTTTTTACAATGCTTTTTACAACCCACTACTGACAGTTTCGATTGCCCCAGCAATCTTCTTCAGAACTATAACAAACACAATACAAATACATGAATACAAATACACATGTATTCATATATTTGTATTGTGTTTGTCATAGTTCTGAAGAGGATTTTTGGGGCAATCGAAACTGTCAATAGTGAGTTGTAAAAAAGCATTGTAAAAAGTAATAAAGAACATAGATGATAATATTATATGGATTTGGCAATTCAATAAGAAAGATAGAATTATAATACTTCATGAAGAAGATATAAGAAACGGTGGATGTTATTTGAAAGTGCATCTAAATAATTCTTTGGGGGGGGGGGGACTAACTTGCGAATTATTTTAATAACATTTTTAGATTTGATTCTTCTGTAAATAAGTTATGTAATCCACTTTAATATTTGAAAAACACAAAATTAGTTGCAAATTTGTCAAAAATCGTTAGAAATTAAATTCAAATATATCTAACATATATATAAAATTAAGTTAACCCATGTGTTTATGTTTAATTCACCCGAAATATAAAATGCTTTCAAAGTGCACCATAGGGTGGTCTGATTTTTTCTGGGATTGGACGGTAGCGACATGGTGGAGTTAATATGAGGGGTGCACTGGTAAAAGCAAAACTTGGAAGTATTTATTAATTGTAATAAATTAAGAAAATATGTCACTGCTTACAAAAAGAGCGAATCAAATGATAAATAATATAAGCAATATGACCTCGTTTTTCTAATTATATATATGTAATATAATTTGTAAATAAATTAAAGATTAATGTCAAAATTTACATAAATCAATAAACACTGAAACTTTAACTTCGTGGTAGCATTTAATAGTGACTACATAAATAATAGTTTTAGATTACAGGCCTTAATTCAGTGACATTTAAATGTGTTTAGTAGTTGGTGAGTAATAAATATTCAATTAATGAATCTCGCTAAATTCATTTACGATTTAGATTTATTAAGTTAAAAAAATATTTAAATTTTAGAAATTTGCTATTAATATTAAACTTGATAAATTCTCTTATAGCGATGATTAGTTCGTGAAATGCAGTACACAAGATGTACGCTCTAGGCTAGTGTCGTTTTTTCCAGATTGCCTCTCTCCCCTATAACTGGTGATTGATAGATTTGTATCTAGCTAATCTTAATTAGAGAATAAAACTAAGACAAATATACTAACTATCCTGCAGTTAATTATTTTAATACATAATGTATATCCTTTATCCATTTCCTTCTGTATTTCTTTTAATTGATTTATATAGCTATACATTTTAAATATATATATGTCAAAGCGTTGACCGGGAAGCGAACCCGGGTCGATTGCTTGGAAGGCAGCTACGCTAACCGCTAGGCCAAAGAATGTATACATTTTTTTTTAAATTTATATAACAAAACAGATAATAGTAAACATTTGCTATAGTGTATGATCGTTATAACACTATGAACTAAAAAGGAAAAGAGGGGAAAACTATTCTAGAAATGAGTTTGTAATGATTATACAAACTGTTTTGTGAACCACAAATACGGCCAGCATGTTGGTTCATTACTTCCTTGATATTTAATGATGGCCTTCTGCAGGAAAGGTATATTTTTGAAATATTTCAACACCATGCCTAATTGTAGTCCTCCAATGTATTCTATTCTCTGCCATATCTTTCCAATCGTAACACTTAGCATTACACTTTTTTAGAACGTCTTTGAGTTATTCCTTATAATGTACACAGGATCTGCATATTCTATCAAAACCCATGCTCAAGTTCACCCAAAAAACACTCTTTCAGAAAATCGTGTGATGTTCATTTGTTTTACATATCCAATCTAATGAAGATGTGATTTTATAATACTGGATTCTATAGTATCATATACAAAAAGTTGAAGAATAAGTCATAATTATATATTTCTTTATCAATAGGTCAGATAATCAACTCTTATGAGTCCATTAGCATTTATTGAAAAATGAAAATCTTTTTAAATTTAATTCAATTTCTCTAAATCATCAATCATGCAAACTTTCATATCATTCATCCATCTCACACATGGTTGTTTATTGGGTATTTTTTTACAATTTCTTGAGATCTAGCTTGATTTCAGCTGTTTACCTACTACTAGCTCTTCTAAAAATGTTTAATACCAGCTTAGTATTTCATCTTCTAAATTTTTTAATGATATATGATTGCCTCTCACTCATGAAGTTATCTGTTGATGTCTTGCATAGTTTAGTTCAGGATCTAGGACCAAACTCTGGAGCACATACTTCCAACAATTGAACTTTTTAGAAACTTCCATGCAATAAACCATTCACTTATTTATTTAATACCTTTTGACACCTTCTTAATTCTACCAATACCCTATACTACATGGACTAGGCTCTATATTGATCTTTTATTAAATATCCAAATCATAATACATACAAAGCACTGATGTGACACATTTATTATAACTTTTTTTCAAACAATAGTCAAAGGCATTCCATCCAAATTTTGATCAATTATTAATTTCATCCACTAAGTTTCCATATATAATATAATAATCTTAATGAGATATTTACTATTGAAAACTTCTTTTAATTTATTATTATCAATTGTTATGAAAGTTTTTGATGAGAGTAAATACATTCTCACACTTACACACTTATTTATATATTTTCTATATTTTAATATATATGTATATGCTTTTTACTCACTATTAAGTTTTTTCATAACTAATCAATCTATTTTTATGTTAATTATTTATTGATGTCTTAATGTGTATAATTTTTAAAGTAAATTGTATTATACATATAGATAATAATTTTTAAATTAAATTGCTAATAAGTTTTTTAATTGGCATTTATTTCAAGCAAAATTGTTTAATAAATACGCAAATATCCTTAAGTTATTAACAACTGGGTATTTGAAATAAACATAGTAATAACAATGATGTAAAGTATGTGTACATATTTTAATAACATTTAACAAGATTTGATACTATTTCCAGATTTAAGCATTTGTGTTAAGACTTGGAGGTATAGAAACATAAATACAAATAAAGCTCTATGTATAACATTACTTAACTTAATGTTAAATCCTCCAAGTCAGGTGCATATATATTTAAAACTTCCACCTACCACACATTTTAAAACTATGTGAATAAAGACATACATATGTTTCAAGAATGTACGATGGAATAGAAATTTTAAGCATATCTAAAATAATAATATATGGAAAAAATAGGGATGAAATTGGATTCATAACAGCATACAGTTATTTTTTTTAAAAACTGGGTTTAAACTTTATATCTTGTCAATAAATAATTATGATAATTTTGAGTTTAATAAATTATTAGTAATAATGATTAACATATTTATCTAAAATGGATGTTGTTAAAGTTGTGAGCCCAGAAAGTTTGGCAGTTAAAATTAATTTTTGATTTAAAGTTTATACCTGGGTTAGTGATAATCTTTAGTTTAATAAATTATTAGTAATAATCATTAATGTATTTATCTAAAATGAATGGTGTCAAAGTTGTGAATGCAAAAGGTTTGATACCTTGGATTAATTTTTAATTGAGGTTTAAAATTAATACCTAGACTAGTGATAATCTTTAGTTATAAATGATTAGTAATAATTGTTAATGTACTTATTTAAAGTGGATAATGTCAAATATTTAAAAATAGAAGTTTGACATTTGTAGATCAAACTGTAGTAATGTATGTATGTATATATATATATCCTCTAGAACCAAGGGTTGTGAAACTTACATTTATAATAGAACTAAGCTTGTCCTACATTGCACAAACTTTATATATGGGAAATTCAATGTTTTATTGATAAGTAATATGCATACTTGGGTATCATTTTTTAATAAAAAATATTCACATACATAAAAAAAAGTAGCAAAACATCATTAAAAAATCATGGGTTGATATTTTTTTTAAAAAAAGCATTATTACTTGTCTTGAGTTAATGTGATTGTGTGTAATGTAAATTCTTCTCAGAAGCAAACATAAGTCTCTGTGCATAGACTACATTCTCAAAGGTTCTTTTAACAAATTAAATACCCTTTTCTCTTGATACCGTTATATAACCAGTAAACCATCTACAATGGAGCCACAAATTATGCTGTATCCAATTGCACATTTTCTGTTAATTAGAGGGTTTGAATCCAGACTGTCAAGTTCCCTTTCCACTCTATCTTATACAACTGATACACACCACTATATACATGCAAAAAGATAAATGATCATCCATATGCATATTTAATGATGAACCAGCTCTCATCAGTTGGTCCAGATCATCATCTCCCACACATAGATATAATCAGTGCTCATTTTATATTAAGATAGCAATCTTCAAATTTTAATAGACTGGGTTTAAACTTCTCCACTTTCCAGCTCTTCGCTCAGCCATATCATTGAAGCTATGATGATTTTCTCCACTCATGAACTCTTCTGTCATCCATATTATTGAAAATCTGATGAGGACATGTTCAAAGCTATTGCTTTCCAATTTTGTTGTCATATCCATGTTGGCCATAAGTCATTCTGACCCCTCATATGCAGGACCTTAAGCCCATTTAAATACATTGAAAGATGGGTAGAATACAGACTGAATATGTAATATTTAAATACAAGTAGATAATGATCAGGACCAATTGATGAGTGCTGGTATGCATATTGGAGATTTTTTTGCATGTATGTGGTCATGTGTGTCAATTGTATAAGATGAAGTGGATGACTAAAAGGAGCTTGAAAGTCTGGATTCAAAACCCCTCTAATTATATCTAGATTAAAGTATATATAATATTCTTGTATTTAAATATTTTATTTATAAGCTATCCAATAGAAAATGCAATCAAACAAACAAAAATGTAAATAAACAAACAGAAAAACATTAAAATCTGTAAATTTCATATATTTTATAATGCTCAAGCAAAAATTTCTTTGTCTCTGAGCACTGAATATGATCACTTTAAAAAAAATTAAAATTTGTAAAGATATTTCATAATACATCTCAAAGATTCACTTATGATTATATTTATTAATCTTTTAATTGTTCAAAAAATTTATTAGTTCGAAATTCCTATTGGCTGAATGAATTAAAGTTCTAAACTTTTGATTGGCCAATTACAGAATCAGCAACAAAAATAAATTTGTCTTTTAAAATTATATCTTTTTAGTTTATTAAAGAAAATGAAGTTTTTTCAAAAATAAATTTTTATTTATAATTGATAAAAAATAATCTATAACAGACAATATAAAATGTATTTTTCTCAACATATTACAAAAGACAGCCTATGTCATTGATTTCTAATTTATTTTCATGCAAAAATAAATATTTTTTATTAAAATCTAAACTATTCTTCTAAAATAATTAAATTTTTATGCATATTTTATGAAAATAATAATAAATATGTAAAAAAAATAGTCTAAAATATACATTTTCATTTTGAAAATCAAAACAAAGAACTTAGACCTGTCAAAATTGTTGACTAACGCTCCCTTGTGTAGAGAATGAGAAACAATCAATCAGCACCTTGGAAGGCAAGCCTTTTTATTGTTATGACTTTAAATTTAAATATTATTGATTTTTTAGTTGTAAAATAATTATAAAGGGGGCAGCAACATACAGTACATTTTTTAAAATAAAATAATCTTAAAAACGGAAAAATCACGTAAAAATTAGTGGTTTGAGAGCAAGTTAAAGATGCATACGAGTATCCTTGGTGAAAAGCACATAATTTTTATTCTTTCTTTATTATCATTTCTGAATTTAATGTTTTTCATAATATTT
This sequence comes from Epiperipatus broadwayi, assembly GCA_028023455.1. NCBI lineage: Eukaryota > Metazoa > Onychophora > Udeonychophora > Euonychophora > Peripatidae > Epiperipatus > Epiperipatus broadwayi. The sequence goes on from JAQFVV010000172.1 coordinate 1,555,820, forward strand.
TTTGAGCATATGCTAAAAGTTTACAAAATTTTAGAATGTATTAAAAGTTGATACTGACTTAAAAACATCAAAGCAATTAGAAGGATCCTATTTTTTTTTATTTCATGGCCATTATAACATTTCTATAAGAGTAAAAGGTTATTGAAAAAAATATCACTACAGTTAGTGTTTTTGTTCTTATTCTTATTGTTTCAGTGAATGATTGAATGAACATAGATTCAGGAAAATATATGCAAATATGCTCCTCAATTTATTAATAATTATTGTCATTTTAAAATTTTGTTTATACTATAATCTTGATTTATATGCATGCTATACATATAAAAAAAGTGTTATACATATGTTCATGTTGAAAAATACTGTATGCTTGCTGTTCAATAAACAATATACTATTCTAATCAAAGTTTATCAGCAAAGCATGAACTATTATCCAATGTACACATGTGGACATGGGGGGGGATATAGCATAGTTCACAGCTCCATGATACTTTTTCTCTATTACTTTCATCCAATCTACAAACAACAAATTATCCTCCCAGCATTAATACTCTATTGTCACTTATCACATTTTAAAAAATGTCTTTATTTTGGCAATTGTAATTCTTTAGTATTATTTAAGGTAATTTTTGGATTTATCCCATTTGGTTTAAAGTTATTTTTTTACAAGTAAATAAAGTTGGCCAGAATCACTTAATTGCCTTTAAATATTATCTACATTCAGCAGTCCAGACAAAACTTCCTGCTAAGAAAAGAAAAATCAGCACTTAGATAAGAAAATGATATGAAATTTAATACTAGCAAGGACAACATAATTTCTTATATGTTTACTCTGGAGCCAACAAAATTCATGGTTCATGGCATAATTCTAGCCTATCCATGCAGGAACTTCTTATAAACTCACAAGTAATAAATTGTTATTATTTAATAACATCATGTTGCAAAGAATATAATTGACTGTTGATCTATTAAATCCCATAAGCATATTAATAATATCTTTTAGTGTAATTTGCGCTACACCACTCTCATGCAAGGTAAGGCCTGTTTTCTATCTACTTTTACACAAGATGTTAACAGTGAATAGAAATCAGTTCCTATCTTGATTGAGAGTGATGTAATCTATAATCACATGAATGACTATAATATACTCCTATCAGCATACTTTTTTTGTACTTCGAAATCTGTCAAAATATTTTAGAATAACTATCTTTGGTACTGTGGTATTAGAGTTGCAACATGAAGAATTATAATCATTTAATCATTAAATTAATTAGATTATTAAATCAAAAACATATTTTAAAATCTACATTTAAAAAAAACAGTTTAAAAAAAAAATACAAAAAGCATTAATGTGAAGAATAGTTAAATGCGTGTTTAAATCAAATTGAGTGTGTGTTTGCACGTGCATATTCTGCATAATCTATTTTAATACATTGTACAGGCTTACACCTGCATTTATATATGTAATATATGCATGATGTGAACTTGGACTTTCACACAACCTACAACTCTCACTGCCATCTTATATTGCTGACTCACCTGATCATACACATGTTGAAAAGATAAATAATCACCAATATATGTATTTCATGCTAAACCAGCACTCATTAAAGTATGAAGATTGGTTATCTTAATATAAAGCTGAGTACTAATTGTATATATGTGTGGAGATGCTAATCTGAAGCTGGTTTAGCACGAAATACGTGTATTGGTGATTATTTATCTTTTCAACATGTGTGTGATCAGGTGAGTCAGCAATATAAGATGGCACTGAGAGTTGTAGGTCGTGTGAAAGTCTGAGTTTGAATCCCGCATATATTACATATATAAATGCAGGTTTAAGCCTGTACAATGTATTAAAATAGATTATGCAGAATATGCACGTGCCAACACTCAATTTGGTTTAAACACGCATTTTAACTATTCTTCACATTAATGCTTTTCGTATTTTTTTTTTTTGTTAAATTGTTGTTTTTTTTTAAATGTAGATTTTAAAATATATTTTTGATTTAATAACCCAATTAATTTAATGATTAAGGGATTATAATTTTTCATGTCGCAGCTCTAATACCACAGTACCCTATCTTTTTTAATATATATATAGATATAAGTGAATACAATTCTTTTTCACTTTCAAAGCATGAAAAAATTAAATAAAATCTATTTTGTCTTGAATTTTAGTTTTACTTCGAGATTTTAGAATAGATAATTAGATTTTAAAAAAAAACAAACAATTTTATTGCAAGCTGTATTGATAAAAAATGAATAAAAAGAATTTATTTGACATAAGTTATTTGTATTCTTAGACCTCGATAACATTTAACTTTATTCTTTGTAACAAATAAAAAATAATAAATGGATTAAAATATTTAAAAAAAAATTATTTTTTATTGTTTGTGTATGTTATAAAACTTTTTTTAATGGCTAAATGTTTGTCTTTTTGTACATTGCTAGTTTCCTTTTATGTGTGTGGGCTTAAGTTAAAATGCTATTCTGTGTTTATGACATACCTGAGCAAAATGAATCATAAAAGTTACTGCGCATGCGTAGATATTAATAACGCATGTTAATACCTACATCAACATCCCACAATATAGCTTACTCTTGTTTCCAAAAGCAGATTTCTTTACCTTACTCTAGAGAAGTCTACTATAAGGTTAAATAAATGGACAAACATATCTTTAAGGCTACTACTACCTACTGACCACTCTATTTGTATTAACCCTCTCCCAAAAATTTTAATGCTATATCATCTATATCCTCAAGATTACTGTAAGACTATTGTGAACCTTAAAAAAGGCCAATTATTTGCACCTATCCACTCCTACAAATAAAAGCACAATATTGGCTATTTTCCAAAAAATGTCCACTTTTTATAAAACTATAATTTCACTTCTTACTACTTGCTAGTTGCCTAATTTTCCTAATGGTGACATTGGTTTTCCTCATCCTCCAGACCAATAACTTCCTTTTTTATCTTGAATACTATAAAGAAGTGAAAACTGGCTGCTAGATATATAAGGATGTCAGATCCAGCTTCTAAACAAAAATACTTCATTTATGAAGACAAAATGCAAAAGCTATTTAGAGAAGTGGATATGAGAGCAGGGTATTCATGTAATGTCCTTTGAATTCTCAGGATTATACTAGATGGCGCTAAAGTAGATGGAATGAACCACTTTTGGACACATATGAGTGATATTATAGCATTATCCCACCTGGTGTCTATTGATTGCTCAACCTTAGCGTAGATGACTCTAGCGTAGAGTGAAAAGAACTGTTCTTGGTAGGGATATGGGTAATATTATAGCACTATACCTTCTGGTGTTCACTTGATAACTCAGGCTTACAGTAGATGGCTCTAAGGTAAGAATGGAGAGAATTTATCTTAGGAGCATGAGTAATGTTGTAGGAATATGCCATCTAATGTCCATTAATTACTCAGGTTTCCAGTAGATGACTCTAGAGTAGAATGAAGGGAACTGTCCTTTACTATAAAGCTTCATTGAATTGTCTGAATGATAAAACAAAGACCACTGAATATGTATATATAGCCATATATACAAAGTTGCTATGAAAGAATTTGATGTTTTTAGAGTGATTTTAAACATAATTTGTATACAATGGATAAAGCAAATTGTAAGCTTGGTGTAGTCCTAGGGTAAAGAACTTAAGAACTAATGATCTTTGAATTGTAGCTCAACTCTATTACTTCTGATGATCCACCAATTAATTAATGATACGTAGTTATATAGTACTTTATTTGCTATGAATAAAGGCTAAACCATATTATGAGCTTTTCTTCCCTGACAATAATACAATCACTCCTATTTTTACTCTACTCTTTACAAAGAATATCTAGATATAGATATTGGATGACCAGTTAAATTGATGATTGCCTGTCTACTTAGAAAAATTTTGAGCTTCTTTGAAATCTTTAAAAATCAGAAAATATATTTCCAATTTTCTCAGAATTGACTCCATGTCATGGCCAAATCAGATGAGCATATTTGCCACTATAAGACTTCCTGTCATATATATATATATATTTATCACTAGATGGAGCTTTACCAATAGACCACTACAAGCTTTGTTTACATAAATGCTGAGAGATAGAATTCTATAAACAAAGCTTGATAGTGGGCTAATGGTAAAGCTCCATCTAGTGATCATAAATATTTAGTGCAGTGATGAGTGGAAAATTCTGGAGCTCAAATAAGTTTAGGAATCCCCTTCAACTTTGTCATTTCTGGTGTTCAAACTCTTTATGAACTCTCACAAATTAAATCATTTGATTATTTACAATGTAAAATCTCAAAGAATATCAGTTTTATAAATCTAAATAATTGGTTATTGATTTGATCAATCCATCAACTTATCTTTAACGTGACTTGAAAACCCGACAAAATCTTTTTCTAATTCTTTTTAATATACATATAAGTAAGCACAATTCTCCCCACTTCCAAAACATAAATAAAATCTATTTAATCTTGAATTTAAGTTTTAAATTTTAGAATACTAATTGCATTTAAAGAAAACAAGGTACTGATTCAGAATGCACTCACTGCCATATTGAATCAGTACCGAACACAATTATATTATAAGCATGATTGATAAAAAATTAAATAAAAATTGATGAGATGTAATTTAGTTGTATCCTTAGACCTCCCTAATATTTTCAATGTTACATTTTCATATTTATGTTTCATATCTATGATACAAAACATATATATTACATTGTCAAATGTCTTTATCTCTCTTTAATATGTATATATTTAGAGAGTTTTCCCCCTGCATGTGTACTAAGTTAAAATATTGTTCTATGTTTGGTCTGTAACTGAATAAATTGCATCATAATGGCTATTGAGCAAGTGTAGATATTATGAACACTTATTAATATCCACAACACCTCACAACTTTTGCAGCTTACTCTTGCTTCCAAGAGCAGATTTATTTACCCTTCTCTAGGACTATCTACTATATAACTAATTAATAGATAAGCAGATGATGTAATGTTTTAATAACTATCACCAGCATTAGTATCAGACAAATGTGTGCCTTAAGAGAGGTCAATTATTTGGTCTCTTAATCCCAAGTAATTTTACTGCTATAATATATCCATCCTGAGGTCTAATGCCAAACTATTCTCCACGTGGTAGTAAAGGCCAACTTATCACATTTCACTCTCTCTTCCCTCAAAAAAAAGTTACCAAGTTCAATTTTTAGAAACAAATATAGGATTAAAAAATAAAAAGCATCAAGATTGATTATCTCCCACAAAATATTTGCATTTTTTTTAAATGTGTGACTTTTAAATATTAGTGCTGTACCCCTCAGTGAGATCTATTCTTTGCCTAATTGCCTAATGGTAGAATCAGTCTGTTGTTTTTTATTTACTTGAATACTATACAAGAATAAAAAGTGACATGTGTTGATGAGCTCCAGATTGAACAATAAGATTTTATTCCAGGAAAAATCCAGAAATGTGAAAATAATGGCAATATATCAACTAGTACCTATTGAGTTCTCAGGCTGAACTGATCTTGGAAACATATAAGTAATATTATGGCACTATATTAATTACTCAGCCTTAGAATTAGATGGCTCTATAGTAGGGTGAAGAGAACTGCTTTAGAGAAACAAGTGATATTATAGCACTATACCATCTAGTGTCCATTGTTTCCTCAGGCTTACAATAGATGGCTCTAGAGTAGTATGATGAGAACTACTCCTGGAAGCATATGAATGATATTATAGTACTATATTATTTAGTGCTCATTGATTACTCAGGTTTCCAGTAGATAGCTCTAGAGTAAGATAAAGAGAACTGCTCTTGGAACATATGAATGATATTATAACACTATACCCTCTGGTGTCCATTGATTACTCAGGCTTACAGTAGATGAAGTAGGTTGATGAGAAGTGTGCTTGGAAACATATTATGATATTATAACACTCTACTATCTGATGTTCATTAATTACTCAGGTTTACTGTAGATGGCTCTGGAGTAGAATGAAAAGAATTGTTCTTGGAAGCATATGAAAGACATTACACCTCTAAACTCTTTGGTGTCAATTGATTATTAGACTTACAGTATATGTTTCTAGAGTATAGTGAAGAGAATTGCCTTTCGAAGTATATAAATGATATTATAGCATTATTACATCTGGTGTCCATTGATTACTCAGGTTCATAGCAGATAGCTTTAGAATACCATAAAGAAATGGTATTATAGCACTATACCATCTATTGTCCATTGATTACTTAGGCTTAAAATAAAGACAGTTTCTTTTGGAAACATAGCTTAGTCTTACACTAAATGGCTCTAGATTAGAATAAAGACAACTGTTTTTGAAAGCTTATGAGTATTATAGCACTACATTTTATAGGTTGCCCAGTGATTTATTACTCATGTGTACAGTAGAGTAGGGTAAAGAAGACTGCTCTTGAATGACAGATATTATGACACTTCATCAACTGATATTCAATGATTACTCAGGTTAACAGTCATCATCATCATCATCAACCATTATCAATCCACTGCAGGATGAAGGTCTCTCCAAGTTTAATCCATCTTCTCCGATCTTTAGCTTCTCTTTTCCACAACACCCCTGCACATTTCCTTATTTCATCCATCCATCTCACATGTGGTCTCTTTCTGGTTCTTTTACAATCTCTTGGAATCCAGTTTAAAATTTCAATTGTCCATCTATTATCATTTCTTCTAGCAATATGTCCAGCCCAACTCCATTTCAATCTTTTAATTTTTTCAATAAGGTTAGTAACACCTGTTTGTTGTCTTACCCTTACATTGCATTTTTGATCTCTTCTTGTTACTCCCAACATACATCTCTCCATACTCCTTTGAGTGGTCTGAAGTATCTGTATTGCTCTTCTATTAAGTGTCCAAGTCTCAGATCCATAAGTAAGAACTGGTAAAACACATTTGTTAAAAACCATTCTTTTCAAACACATAGGCATATTTCCTTTTAGTATCAAGTTATTAAGAGAACTTATCTTGATTAAACACATAATTTTAAAACATTAACATTACTATGCTTGCAAGAAAAAGATTAAATTTCAATTAACAATTTAACAAATAATTCCCTGAGCAATGCTTTCGACACAGGGGTCATAATTATAGCACTCAAACTTATCAACTAAACTGGTGCTATTATTTGGAGAAAACACGACCTAATATTCATTGGTTAATATGTAAATTCATAATTTACATATTCCACTTCAATGACAAAGCTAGCTAGAGACTTTTTGTTTATCATATGGATGTCATTAGTGATAAATCATCCCTCTTTAAATTTTCTTTTCCTGAGGCATGGTTTATCACTAATAACATCCATACAATAAACAAAAATCACTCTTGTATAGCTTTGCCCCACAAGTGGAATATGTAAATTATGTATTTACATATTAATAAAAGAATATTAAGGTCATGTTTTCTCCAAAAATGACACCAGTTTAGCTGAAAAGTTTGAACACTATGATTATGATCCCGGGTTGAAAGCAATACTCGGTGAATTATTTGTTAAATTGTTAAATAAAATCTAATCTTTTCTTAGGAAACATATTAACATTGCTATAGAATTACTAGATAAAGAGTAGAAACAACATTTGATAGATTTAAAACATTATAATATTATAAATTTAACAGCATGCAAAAATTTAATTATGTAACGTTTACGCAACAGTTTGTTGGTCATTTCAGATGGACGGATAGAAGAAGGCTTTTGGTTTGACTTCTTTACTCATATGACGTAAATCTATAGGTTTTTTTTAAATAAAATCAGATCAAAACAATTGTTTGTTTATAAACATATTATTGTTTATATTAATTTAGAATTGTCTGTGAAATTAATATAATCTTAGTGGAACAGCTGTAAATGTTTTCACAAACTTAGAAAAAATCGACTTGAACAATGTGTCACGTATCATCATATTGGTTATGTTAAAATTTTAAAATAAAATGTTTTTATCAATAATACCACTTAAAATTTAATAAAATCTATATAAATAAGTTTATAACATTAAATATATATTAATTTTTTAAAAAATAACTCTGTAATAATCAATTCGATTCTATATTCTCTACATGGCATGAATTAAAATAGAGCATATTTGAAACATTGCCAACCACTCAACCAATCAATCATGTTCTGTGATATGGACCTGTCTAGAAAACAATAGTACTTCCAACTCATCCATTTCTTCATTCTGTTCTGTTCACTGCCTAAATCTTCAATTTCATATATCTCTTCCTATCTCTTACATCATCCTGCAAGGTCAATCTTCTCTTATCATTTTTCTTGTTTCCATTAACTATTCCCTCTATTCATTCTTCATTAAATTACTTTTCCTTTTAAGTACATATTTAATCCAGTTCTTTTATTTCTAGTTTTCTCCATCAATCTTCTTCTTTCTTCCACTTTGCCAAGTCTTTTTCATTTGTCATTTTATTCGTCCAAATAACTTTTTTTAATCTTTTCCAAATCCTCATTTCAAACAACTCTGACATAAAACAAACAGCTCACACTGGAGTGTGTTTCAATGTGGCCAAACGTCACCATTATCAATTATCCTCCCATCACTGCCATAGCTTCATGTCTAACGAATTTATGGATATCCAGTATTTTTTTAAATCATTGTATAACCTCAATCACCTTGTGTAAAGCTTAGATAATTAAAAAACCCTTTACAAGACAAAAAGATATTTACTTGAGTAGATTTTTTCAAGCCCCATCTCCTATAATTCTTATCTTCTAAAAATACAGCTCCAACAAAGTTCTCTTTTTTGATAACCATAAAGTTCTTTCCAAACTCTTCCAGAATCAGCGAAACTATCATCAAATATAATAATGTCTTCTTCCTATTCTGTAACTTTTATATCCTGCATGATATGGTGCAGCTGGTAAACAAACTGACTTGGGGTCAGGGATCCCAGGACTGATTCTGGTACTCTCAGTTGAGACAGTCAAACTTCTTATGAACTCCCAAGAAATAAAACCATATGCCTCTTTTTAGAACTCATATTTTATTTTTGGGGGCTTTTTTATAATATCGTAGTCTTTTTATACATACATCTTCATAACTTTCATCCACAAATCTTTTCTTTTTGAAATGGTATTTTTCTATATCTTGTGCTTGAACCTTCTACTTAAACTTTTTACTTTTACTTCTTACTTCTGATTTATCTTTCTCTGCTCCAAAAAATTTTTCGTGTTCATTCAGCTTCTCATTATCATTATAACTATTTTAAAATTCATCTTCACCATAACTATTATTACATCCACTTATTTCTGAATTTCGACCTTTTTTATTTTCTACTTTTTTGTGGTTTTTGTGATATTAGAAGACATTTTTGGCTTGGAATACCCATTTACTAATCAATATTGGATAATCAGTTGAGTTAGCTATGGGCCAGCTAACTGGAAAAAAATTCAATGACTGGTATTATTATTTATTTATTTAGTGAATGGATTTTTTGATAACTTAACCAATAACAATATATCATACAAAAACTTGTAGAAGTTCCAACCAGAAGATAGAATCATTAGTAGCTTTATTCTACATGGATTTAGCAACCATCAATTTTATGGTATATGGTTTATATTGTATCCACTTCATAGATCAGTGGCTGATAAATTTTAGTGAGAACAACCATGAGTCATTCCATATCTGTTAAAGAGACTTCAATTGAATCTAAGAAGATCAAATTCATCTGGCTTTATTGTTACATCTAGAAAAAGAAATTTATAGACAACATTAGGAGAATTTCATTTTTATGCCATAATTCTTTTTGATTATAGATTCTTGGTTGAACATTCAAAAAGGGAATCTTGCTTTGAGGTGAGTCTCTTAAATGGTAAAATTACATCTTGGATTACTGGAAAGTCCTTTTTGCTTAACCGATTCTTATATATCGTATATACTTTCTACAAAGCAAATTCTCTTTTGATATCTAGTGGAAAAATATATAAAAAACCAAAAAGCAATTTTAAAAAAGTAGATTTGAAAAAGTACCTATAATGTTTTTCATCATAATATTTAATTGTTTCTACATAAAAATTCAGTCTCCAAATCAGATTTCACGTTAATGAATTTCTGATTAAAGAAAATAAATTATGAAATTATCCATGTCTATTGATAAATTTATTTGATTTGCCTTTAAATCCAGATTATTAAGCATAACATTGTCATAGGTTATAGTTGTGCAACAGGATCAGTCGTTATTGAGATAGGTTTTAATTTTGAAAAATGATGGTTGTCATTTTACAAGAGCATACTTTGCATTACATTTAGGTAAATTCTATAATATTAAATATTTTAAAACAAGCAAAACTCTCCATATAGTTGAGCCATTTAGTGCAAGCCAGAGTAATAAATGGATGTAAGAAGATGTGTGCATAAAATCCCTATCTAGTGCCTACTCATCCAATATCCCCAGACAAGTTTCTACTTGTGGCTTTCATCAGTGAGGAGCCTTGGATCTGAAAGCACTGCACCATCTTCTATGCAGTGCTCATCCAAGACTTCACTGATGAAAGCCACAAGCTAGAAACTAGTCTGGGGATAATGGATTAGGCACTAGATAGGGGTTTTATGCACAAGACTACTGACATCTATTCATTACTCTGGCTTGCACTGAGTGGCACTACTGTATGAAGAGTTTTGCCTCGTTTTAATAATGGTTATAAGCAAGCATAAGAAATTGTGATCATGTGGTGTTTAGGCAGAGCAATTAAAGGTATTTTCATTTTAATGATTTTATATTAATTTATGTAATGATGATAACTATTTATGCTTCTATATGGCATGTAATAAATGTGTTTATGTGCAACTACAGCTTAGTGCTTTCAAGAACTTATGTGTTCTCACATTCGTAGCAAGATATCATGTCTTGCTATGAATATGTGAATGCAAAAGTTTTCAAAAGTGCTAAGCTGTATTTAATTTATAGAAACAAAAAGCTTGTCTATAGTTGTGTATAAGCACATTTATTACAATATTATCATGCTATGAATATAACAATGCCATAAGTTCTCAAAAGCATTAAGCCATAGTTGCGTATGAGCACGCTTATTACATTTATTACTTAGTATTTATTTAAAGTACTAAGATTGTAATATGCATCAAAATGCATATATCTCTCCCAACAATACTAAACTGAATGTATTGTGTGCTTTAAAAATTACTACTACTACGAAGCTTTTGTAGAATGCATAATTTACTCGGATCAAACAATCAGTTACATATTATACTACAGCTTTAAAAGAACTATATAACTTCAGTTCACCCTTTCGTACAAGAGAGAACATATAAAGTTAAGAATAATACATTTTTATCACCTTAACAAGTGATTTGTAAACACCTATGTATACTTATATAATTCTACAGACATATATTTCTATATTGTTTTCACTTTCTGTTTGAATTTTTTATTTCAACCAAACAAAATCTAGGTGTACATCTTACAAATGTGTCATTTTATGAAAAGAGCAAGCTCTCACAAACTTGTTGTAGAGTTTGATCATTATCATCCTCATCACACTACATTATGAAACATTGGACTGCTTGTCCCATGTTATAATGGTTCTAGAATGGCATTAAAAATATAGACTCAGAGGCAAAATTCTCCATACAGTAGCGCCACTCAGTGGAAGCCAGAGTAACAATGGATGCAGAAAGATTTGTTCCTAAAAACCCCATCTAGTGCCTACTCATCCAATATCCACAGACTGAGTGGCACCACTGTGTAGAGAATTTTGCCTTAGTGAAAACAGTTTGGGTAAGCATAAAGAATGGTGATTATGTGATGTTTGATAGTTTAATCATTAAAAATATATTTATAGTTTAGCGCTATAAGGAGTAGTGAGGCTTGAGGTTTATAAAAATCAGCAAATAATTTAATATTTATTAAAGTAATAATTAGTATTAAGTTGATTAAAGTGTTTAATAACAGGTGAAATATTAGCCTGAGTTATAACACTTCTAAATTTAAGAATATTAAAAATATTGGAATAAAAGCTATTTTAATATAATTATTTACTTTAATGGTGGATCTTGCTAGTAATAATAATCTTATCATCATCTGCATAGGAAATGCTCATGTAATATGAACTCTTGCATTTTGATTTTAACAAGAATACATCCCAGTTTTTATAGGTACTAAAACATCATATGATCACCCCACTTCATATATTTACATAAGCTGTTAACACAGGAACAAAACTCTCCATAACACAGGAACAAAACTCTCCATACAGTAGTACCACCCAGTGTAAGCCATAGTAATCAGTAGATACTAAAGTGTTTGTGCATCAAAATACTTATCTAGTGCCTATTCATCCAAAATCCCCAGACCAGTTTCTATCTTGTAGGCTTCATCAGTGAGAAACCTTAGATTGAGAGCACTGCACCTGAATCTTTGGTTTGAATTGCAACTATCTAGAAGCCCCCTTTATTTTTTTAGTTAAATATAAAGCTATAATAAAAACACAATAATATTTTTAATCCAAGCTCATTTGCTTGTATGATCACAAAGGTCTGAGCCCATTTCAGTATCTATACATTTTGGTGTCTTTGGATTTCAACAACTATAATCACCATCAACCATAGTCCAGGATTGGTTGGTATTTAACCACTAAAACATTACATGATCATTATTTCTTATGCTTCACAAGCAGCATCAACTCTCTTCGCACAGTAGTGCCACCCAGTGGGGGCCATAGTAATTAATACATACTAGAAGACCTCATGAAGTGGAAGACTTCAATAACCACAGGTCATTACTTTGTAGAATTACATTCTGACTCAAGCTTACTGCATGTAGCAACACATGCATTAAAGTCTGAATGAAAAGAAAGATATTTTAATACCATTTAATGTAGTAATGCTGTTTGGCAAGAAATAAAAGTTTTTTTTATTCTGATTACTCTGAATCTAACATTGCAACATATGCATAAATATAGGGATGCTGATACTATTATGCAAATTATGTTTTGATACATTTAACATTTTAATTATACATTTAATAATTTTAAGAACAGACAATACTACATTATATTTTATAACATATTCAATACTACATATGTTTTTCAATGATTAATCTTCCCTTCTAAAAAAAATTGTATCTATCATCTGTTTTCTCAACCTATTTGCCTCTAAAAAACAAGTTTCAATAAGAGCAGCTACACAAATCATAACTAGTAATCTACCAAATTCTCCATTCAGTAGTGCCACCAAGTGCAAGCCTCTGTAATCAATGGATTCAGGAAAGTTTGTGCACAAATTCTCTAACTAGTGCCTACTTATTCATCATCCCCAAACTAGTTTCTAGCTGGTGGATTTCATCAGTGAGGAGCCTTGGATCAGAGAACACTGCATCTAGATCTTAGGATCTAATGCAACCCTCCAGCCACCAACTTTTACCTATTTGGTTAACCCTAGATAAAAACACCATAATATTTCCAACCCAAGCTCATTTACTTGTATAGCCATATAGATATGAACTCAATTCAGCATCCATCTATTTGTTTTCACTCGAGTTAATAAACTAATGTCATTAAGTTTAAAATGGCATGTTCAGTTTTACTATATTAATTTTTACTGATATGTACTCAGATGGGGTTGTCAATGATACTCCTGATTACATAACAGACTGGTGCAGTCAACATTTCAAGATCAAGACAAAAGGAAAAAGAAAGTTTTCTAAGCATAGCAGTTTAGTTCATCTCTATAATTTTATAAATTCATGTGCATTAATAAAACATTATAACCAATCAACAAAAAATAATGGCATTGCAAACTAATTCCATTAACAAATCAGCTATTAACAATGCAACAGATTGGAAAATCAATGTAGAGCATGTAGAAGATACACACTATCAACAATATTGTGGATGACAATAAATGTGATTGTCTGGAAAAGAAGTATTGCAAATAGCCAACTGATTATGTGAACTGAAAGTTTCTGAAGAATTAAAAAAGAAGTTAATTATGTATTTTAAGCCTGTGAGATCAAATTGGTGGAGTGTCTCAGATTTAAAAACAGAAGCCAGTTGCCATATGAGAAAATTTAAGATTACAACATGGGTTTATGAACATTAGCTAAAGGATACTACTTTAATCCTGAACTGGATGACATGATGATTGGCCAATTATTATAGCAATGCTAATAAAACAGGAAAAACTCTCCATACAGTAGTGCCACTCAGTGCAAGCCAGAGTAATCAATGGATGTAGCCTTGTGCATAAAATCCCCATCTAGTGCATACTTATCCAATACCCCCAGACTAGTTTCAGGCTTATGGCCTTCATCAGTGAGGAGCCTTGAATCTGAAAGCACTGCACCTAGATCTTAGGATATAATGCAACCCTCCAGTGGCTACCTTTTATCTCTACATAACTACAAAACTATGAGAATAAAATTGAAAACACAATGATATTTTTAATCTAATCTCATTAGCTTATATAATCATACGGGTCTGAACTCACTTCAGTACCCATACATTTTGGTGTCTATGGTTCTTTAACAACCATAGCCACCACTATCCTACTATGCAGGATTAGTATTAAACCACCAAACATTACACGATAAACATTTTTTATGCTTGCTCATAACTGTTATTAAAACAAGCAAAACTCTCCATACAGTAGTGCCATTCATCTAGGTGCAGTGCTCTCAAATCCAAGGCTCCTCACTGATGAAGGTTACAAGCCAGAAACTAATCTGGGGATATTAGATGAGTAGGAACTAGATAGAGATTTTATGCACAAGCCTTCTGGCATCCATTAATTACTCTGGCTTGCACCGAGTGGCACTACTGTATGAAGAGTTTTGTCTGTTTTAATAACAGTTATGAGCAAGCATAAGAAATGGTGATCATGTGATATGGAAAATGCATGACACTAAATTCAGATAAGTTCTGCTGAGTAAATATGACTTAATGTGTAAACATATGATAAAAAAATGTTTATCTTACAAAGTGGTACTAGAAAATGCGGCACTAAAATAGTACATAAGTTAAGAAAACCCCAATGATTGTAAATAAAGTGAAAGCTGAAAATCACAAATATTATGCTTGGGTATGTTATTGCTGTGTTGAGAAAAGCTACTTGAAGAAAAACTGTAAATTTATAATAATAAAAAACAATGCCATGATTGTGGGAAAATAAAAAATTTACTTGAGTTTGTCTAAACAGAAAGACTAAAAATATGCTATGTCCCGACTCTAAATTAAAAGAAAGGATAGACAAAATAAAATTGGGCATTAAAAAGATGAATGATGTGGATAATAGTCATATTATGTTGGATATTCATATCTTTGAATAAAAAGTTATGATGGAAATAGGCAAGCATAATTGTTTCTAATATCACAAAATGATTGGACAAATATTATAAAGAATTGGAAAAGGAATATAGCATTAGAGGAAACTGATGAAGTAGTGACCAAAATAAATGGACACAGGATAATAATCTATGCAATAACAATCAAACCAATTAAAGTTAATTTGAGAGTCAAACAACTATCTTTTTACATAGTGAAAAAAAGATTTAAGCCCAATATTGGATAGAAAATGGTTTAAACTTTAGGAATTTAGATTAACATAGTAAAGTGTGTACAGTTGGAATCAGAGGTCTGAGAAAAATTTCCATAGGCACTCCTATAAGGGTTAAAATACATGGTGGTCAACACTGAACTAGTGAAAGATCCTCACCCAGTTGTGGATAGAGCACAGAAATATCCTTTTGCCCTAATGTCTGAAATAAAATAAACCAATTCAAAATTTGGTTAAAATGACATTTTTCACATGTTGAAAATTTGTTATGGGCAACAAATCACAATAATTCTAAAACCAGACAAAACCATTCACACACACAATATGATGACTATCACATAACACTGCAAAAATGCATCAATAATAGAGCTTATCCTTTACGCAATGTTTACGAGATCTTAGAAAGTGATGTACTTTGCTAAAATCGATTTAAAGTCCACATATCAAATTTCTGCAACAACATAAATAGCCTAACTTTTGACTATTAACAACCACATGGGATTATTTAAATGGAAAAAAATGCCATATAGAGTAACAATATTACCAAATGTTTTAAAGAGAAAATGGATAGTCTGTTTCAGGAGATAGAAGGAGTTATTTCTTATCTTGACAATATCTTAATAATTGCTAAATGGAAAGCGAATTGTTAACACATGTATGATGTTTGTGCTAAACTAAAAAAAGTTCATGCAAGATTAAATATTTTGAAGTGAATTTGGTTCTAACACTGAAATCAAGTTTCTGGGATATGTAAACAATTTAGATAGAACCCAGAAAAGGTGAAAGCTATCCGAATGTTAAACCAAACAAACGTTCAAAGACTTACAAGCATTTAAGGAATTACTTAATTTTTTTGAAAGTTTCCTGAAAGGCAAATTACATGTAGTGACATTGCG
The DNA here is from genome assembly GCA_028023455.1 of Epiperipatus broadwayi. Classification (NCBI taxonomy): domain Eukaryota; kingdom Metazoa; phylum Onychophora; class Udeonychophora; order Euonychophora; family Peripatidae; genus Epiperipatus; species Epiperipatus broadwayi. The sequence continues at coordinate 1,572,287 of JAQFVV010000172.1, forward strand.
ATAATCAGTTATTAAAAAAGAAACCGTGATGGAAGTGGGTTAAGAGCATGAAAAAGCATTCAAGAAGGTGAAGGAATTACTAACCTTGAGACAACTCCTTGTTCACTAGCCAAGTAATGATAGTTACAATATAGGGTTCTGAGTATGGCATGAGCTGTTATATCATCTCATTACTATGGAGTTGAATGTCCGATCGCTTATGCATCCAGAATTTTAATAGTGATAGAAAAGAACTACAATCTTAAGAAGAATAAGTCTGTACATAAAGATTGTCTTACTCATTGGTAAGATAAGTCAATTAAAACAGGCAAAACTCTCTATACATATTGCCACTCATTGCAAGCCAGAGTAACCAATGGATGCCAGAAGGCTTGTGCATAAAATACTCATCTAGTGCCTACTCATGCAATATCGTCAAACTATTTTCTGGCTTGTGCCCTTCATCAATGAAGAGCCTTGGATCTGAAAGCACTGCACCTAGATCTTAGGATCTTAGGAAATGGTGATCATGTGATATAAGATTAGTCAATGTATTAAATTTCCTCTACTAATACCTATTTGTTTTCCCTTGAGTTAATAAACTCAAGTTGTTAAGTTTAAATTGAGTTTTACTATATTAATTTATAACTTGGCTTACTCAACTAGTATTGACAATAATATGTTTTTCTGTACTAACAACTTTTATTTAATTTCTGTTATTATTTTTTATTTTGTAATATTATTAAAGGCTTTCTCGCTTTGCCCAGTTTAGTGAAATAGTAGATTGATTGACACGAAAGCTGAAAATCTATGGATCGCAATTTCGCTCCGTCACTTCCGGTGTTCAAACATCATGTGATCTTTTGAGCAAGAAACCATTCGATTACTTACTATTATGGCTGAATATAAATTTTATTAAACGCACATTATTATATTAAGTAATATTTACTAAGGCTGTAACCTTTAGGAATGTTGAAGGCACTTTTGGAAGTCTACTTAGTATCAATTTTTTTATTTTATAAGTTGTTTAATGTAAACAAAAGCCTTTTTTTTTATGTGTCAAAGCGTCGGCCGGGAAGCGCACCCCGGGACAACTGCTTGCAAGGCAGATATGCTAACCACTCGGCCACCAACGCATAATAAATGCTACATAATTGCAAGAAATTTATATTTTGTTGAGAGTTGCTTCTGGAGGACTTATGGATGATCGTTCATTTCTGATTCAAACCAGTTTGATTTTTTTTTAAGCGAATAATAATCTAATCTTTTTTTTTTCATCTTCACTAAAACTTTAATATAAGTTCACATAAAATTTATAATAAAATAAATAAGCCATGTTTTAAATTTTCTTTATCGTCCTTTTTATTCCCTGGCGTTATTCCTATTATTAGAACGCTAATTTTCTTTTCCAACTTACTAATCAAATCTAATTGCGTTTTTATTAGTTCTTTCATCGGTTTTATCTTTTCGATCTACAGTATTTACTTTCTCGTATGATTCCCTCTTTCGTTTTATTTAATAGAAAGTTGTAGACGTGTGTGTGTGCGCGCGCGTGTGTAAAGTACGTGTATGGGTAAATGTAGTTATTTGACAAGATTCGTTTAATTTTTTTCTATTTATTACATTAATAGAATTTCCATATTTATACAATTAATTATTGTTAATTAAGTATTGTATTTCATTAAAGTATAAGTAAATTAATCAATAGTTACAATCAGAAAACTAAAAGCAGAATAAAAACTCAAAACATCTGCTTTTTTTTCTCACTGCTTTTAAACGAAGTGCTCGCATGTGAGAAGAAAATTCAATGAAGATGTTTAATTTTAACAATTAAAATCATTAGTCAAGTTTATTTCAGATACATTTTAAAGTTTGTTTTTAAAGCCGTTTTAAAATAAACAGGTTAGTCTTGTAGAATTATTTTTATAATTAAAACTTTTATTTTTTAAATTTAAAATAATATTGTACAATTTAGAGACGTAGAGTTGATTGTGTCAAAGTTGCAGGTGGAATAAATTTGACACTTGTAAATCAAAACGTAACAATTTATTTCTGATAAATACTGACGTATGATAAAGATGTATGTGAGTAGACCTCTTCAACTGATGAATGCTGGTTCATCACGAAATGCAACTTGGGGATTATTTGTTATTTATGGTGCCTTTATTCATATATTTTCAAAAGAATGTGTGACAATGTGATGGTTATTTAGTAAATCTCTAAAAGATATTGTACATAGAAATAAGAAAAATGAAGTTGAATTACTCCATGTATATGTGTATAATTAAAAAAATCAGATATATTAATCTTTAACTGAGGTTTAAAGTTTATATTTCGATTAAAGATAATCTTTAGTTTAATTATGATAATCATTAATGTATTTATCTAGAATGGATCATGTCAAAGTTGTGTGGAGTAAATTTGACACTTGTAAATCAAAATATAACAATTTACTATTGATAAGTATTGATCATATGATAAAGATATATATGAGTTTGTGACCTGGTGCAACTGATGAGGGCTGATTTATTATGAAATGCATCTTGTGATTCCTATGGTTTTAATGATGTTTTTATTAAAATGTTTTCAAAAGAATATGATATAGTGTTGAAATTATTTAGTACAGGGAAAAAGTTCGTGTTTAATTAAAAAAAATCAGATACATTAATCTTTAAGAGGTTTAAAGTTTATATCTGGGTTAGAGATAATCTCTAGTTTAATAAATGATTAGTGGTATTCATTATTGTATTTATCTAGAGTAGACTGTGTCAAAGTTGTGGATGAAATAAGCTTGACACTTGTACATCAAAATGTAACTATTTAGGGACATATTTGAATAGGTTAGGATCATTTTAATAGTCTACCAAGATGATTCACAAAGTCAATATCAAATTTGAACACCAAGTCAAATCTGCCACTTCATTTGTGAAACTTTGCTACAAGTCCAATGCTAAATTAATAGATATCCAAACTTCCATATCTATATTCATCTTTTTTGCTATCTTCTATTTTTTATTAAACCTTTATAATGTATCTTTATTCAGCTATGACATTTATTGAATGCTGACATTTTAGTTTTTATCTTTTGATAGTAAAACTATTCACTCTGGAATAGGGTTTGAATCCAAAATTATTTGAAATATTTTTGAATTCAGTTTGTATTATGGTCATTTTATTCAAAGTAGAGGTACTTTATATTATTAGCAATAGTAGTACTGCCTCGCATGTATTCTATTCCTTCTGGTACAATATAAGCTGTTCCACAAGGTGTTACAAAATGGACATAAAAAGTTCTAGCGGTAAAGTCATAATTCACTAAGGATTGACAGGCTGGAGTATATATATATATGCATTGATTAGAAAAAATTGGAAATCTGATTGGCTAAATATATCCTACATCATAACAAAATCTGTGCTGATAATTTTTGGCACCTGATGTAAGCTTTAAAAAACAGTGCTTTTTAGAATTATGTAGAAGAGTGTTGTGGTGCAGAGATAGTGCTTCTACCTATTATGCCTATGGCTTAGGATTCAAATCTAAGCCAAATAATTTCAAGAATCATTATTTTTTTCAAGCATTTGACCCATATTCAACCTACTTAACTATCTAACATTAATTGGAAAACAAGTATCTTGTTATCATCAACTAGATGGTCAAACAGAAATGGAAAAGAATTCCATCCTCATCACCTGGCAATTGGAAAGTCTGATGAATAGTGTTTTCTTCTTCACTGTTTCTCTAAAAGGGGCTGTTGGAGACATTTTTGCCCTGTGCTAAGAGGGAGATGGTAGTTATTATAAAGGATTGCTTTTCAACTTATTTAAAATAGTCTATTGAACAAATTAGACACATCACTGCTTTAATTTAATTGAAGCATATCTAATTGTATATAATCGTATGATTGAGTGATCATCATTGACTTTGTTGAACTGTTTTTTTTTCTTAAAGACTTTTAGTTTGATAACGCATACTATCACTGATCAAATCATTGTCCATATGTAGTTTTGCAAAACCAATTTATATATAAGAACTATGTTGTCAAATGTAACTTGTATAATCTTTTAGAATACTAATAAAGTTTATCCTTTGAAACATAATAATAATAATAATAATAATAATAATAATAATAATAATAATAATAATAATAATAATAATAATAATAATAATAATAATAATAATAATAATAATAATAATAATAATAATAATAATAATAATAATAATAATAATAATAATAATAATAATAATAATAATAATAATAATAATAATAATAATAATAATAATAATAATAATAATAATAATAATAATAATAATAATAATAATAATAATAATAATAATAATAATAATAAACAGAGCGCATGCGTGAGTATGCTCTGATCATTGTAAATGAACGTCTAACTACTATCATTTATTAATCATATTTTTACTGGAGTTAAACCCTCAAAATTGTGACTTACTTCTGAATAAGATGAAGGCAAGTACTTATATATATATATATATATATATATATATATATTGTGTGTGTATTGAGTATACATCTGTAATTAATTCACCTTTGCTGTTGGTGGCTGGCAATAATATTAACATGGCCGCCACTAGTCCAAAGCCACATGGAGAAAATCCACCCACGTATGCTGACATTACTAAATCGCTAGCTAAAGATAAAGTTTCAAATAAAAATGCTTTCTTTATAAATAAGAAATTAGAATCAAATCCGAGATTTAGGAAAACAACGACAGCGGATATAGCAGAATTGGATTTAAAAGCCACCTCAAATGAAGAAAACCAAGTAAGCTCCCCAATTATGTGGACAGATGATCAACTGCAAAACATCTCGGAGAATTTTAATGATACGGTGCCAAAGGGCCTGTTTGCTTCCTTTAAACGTTTCTTTACAGAACAGTCTGTCGTCATAGCAATTACTGATCTGAACTGCTCATTATATAAATTCCCTAAGGAATTATTATATGAAGCTCTTACCTGCAACAATTTATGGGATAGTATTCTACGAATAGCAGATCACCCCAACTCTCGATATCTAATTCTAGAATTCTTTAATACAGAGCAAAGAAATCTTTTTTTAAAAAAAATCAAAACCCTCGGCAATTACGCGCTTATAATAATAAACCAGAATAGACAGAATGTTATTTCGGGCATCTTGAAAAATGCTTTTTTAAATTATACTGTCAACGATTTTAAAAGATTAATTGAACCGTTTGGAACTGTGATACACTTCCAACCAATTTACCGGAAAGATACCCCCATCCCAGTCTATAGCAATAACTATGAATACAAAGTAAAATTGCATAATAATGTGGAACCGCTAAACATACCTACGCAAATCACTGATCACGAAGCAACCCTACTTCTGATTATACGTGGATTAAAACCTCAATGCTTCCAGTGTGGCCAAAGAGGTCATTTGGCAAACAGCTGTAGTAATATACGATGCATACATTGTAATAAGATAAACACACACACACCGAGTTGTCCAGAGAATAAAACACAAGACAATGCAACCTGTGAAACAGATATGCAAGAAACTAATGATTTACTTATTAACTTTGAAAGTAAATTAGAAGCAGAAAATACAACTAAAGTCGATATGGATGACATACTAAAAGACGCAGAAAATCCAAGTACCACTGTCATAAGAAATAAAACATCCACCAATATCATGGATGGAATAGTACAAAGTTATATTAAAAATAAAAAACCCACGCATATCATGGATGAAACAGTGCCAAGCATGTCACAAATAAACACAAGCAGGACCACGGAAATGAGAAAACCAGGTCGGCCTCCATGCAAGAAGCGTGTACCAAAAAAAAGGGACTCAATCACAAGATTCCAGTGAAGAAGAAGAAACTATCAACTTACATATACAGCACAAAAAAGTAAAAATTGCCAACTTAAACCTCAATGATGAGATTGCAAATATCTTAGAGAATGATCTAATAAATGAAGCCAACAAAATCACACCCTGCTCAGTTCTCGATGAAGGTCTAAACCCAGCTTCCAAAAATGCAACTTGTTCAATCTCTCCTGAGATGCAGAGCCAGCATGATTTATCAGAGTTAGGATCTTTTGCCAATGACATGGATTATGGTCAAGAGATGGAAGGTGAATAGTATGCATAACCATTTTGCCTTTGACATAGTATTGTATACAATTTCTTATAAATCAATATGAAAGTAAAAATTGGGGCTTTTAATGTAAGGGGTTTAAACTCCGTGGCAAAAGTCATGGACCTCTCTAAATGGCTTAGTATTACCCAACCCCAAGTACTTGGTTTGCTTGAAACAAAAATATATGACAGCTCACGTATAGAACCATCAGACTATTTACATAATCATGGTTTCTCTATTTTCTCAAGAACATCCATTACACCATCAGCAGGCATGGGTGCAATTATCAATAAAACATGCCCATTCGAATCATTTAGAATACTTTACATGGACTCTCATATAATGATCATCACATTAAATCATCAAGCCATAGTTCTAAACATAGTTTTTGTATATATACCACCAGGACCGACAATAGTAAATAGGCTAGTATTGACAATTAACTCCCTCCTTGCATCATCACCATATCCATGTTTATTATTAGGAGACTTCAACATGTCTTATGGGCAATTTATTAAGAAATGGCTTCACAGACTCACAATTCCTCTGATGAGTGGAGAAGGATGTCTACCAAATAATACAGTATCATTTAACAATGGTAGACATTCTTCACTGATTGACTTGGTCTTCTATTCTCCTATGCTTCATCATATGATTAAAATATCTTTCAATAACTCAACACTATCAGACCACCTAGCATTATTTGTCACCATAAACATTGACTTATCATATAAAACACAATTATCAACTAATAAAACAATCCGAATTTTACTTCCAAATCGAACCACAGAATTTCTGTTTTCTGAAATCTACATAGCAATCTTCAAAATGATGAAGCTAGACTTGGATCCTCCACAAGCATGGATTGCTTTTGTGAATATAGTCTCTCACACAATTAACCATATTACACGGATTTCTTCCCCACCGACAAAATTGCTAGTACTTGCTGATGAGCTGCACAAGAGAATAATTTACTCTACATCGAAGGCTGATGAATACCCTAGAATTGCTGCTCTGAGAAAAGCTTATTTTTCCACATGCAAAACACTTGGAGAATATCTGTCTATTAAAAAAAGAAAAATATATCTAAACAAACCTCATACATGGTCAAGACAATACATTCGCTGGGCATTGGGTCAACCCCCAAAAATTAGAGTCCCTAGTGCACTTAAAATTCAAAATGAGGTGGTATCTGGTAATAACATTCTTAACTCATTATATCTACATTTTAAAAATGCCTTTCAAGATAGTGAAAGATTTCATCCAAAGCCACATTATTTTGGAATACCAGAAGATGACATTTTATTTGTTCCAGAAGAATTCATCAAGAAAATGGCAGATATACCTGACTCTTGTCACCCAGGAATACATGGTATACCCAAATTTGTGTATGCTCATCTTGGACACTTTACTGCCAAATACTTGTCAAGATTGGCAAATTTTTTAGCAAAAGAACTATATCACTTTGAAGGCCTATATCCCATACTACTAGTCCCGTTTCACAAAAAACCAGAAAAAATCTCGACTGTCAAAAACATACGGCCAATATCTATGAGCCCCCTTGGAATCAAAATCCTTGAATCTGTAATAAAAGACAAAATTGAACCTCATATCCTACCAATGATCTCGAGATGGCAGTTTGCAAAAAAAAGGATCATCTACCGGACAAGCTGCCATCCTATTCAAAACAATTATTGATGACATAAGAAACAGGAAAAAACATAGTCCAATAGCTGTACAATTAGACATTAAAGCTGCCTTTGACACAGTTCCAATTGGAAAACTTATTGATGTATTAGTAGATACACCAATTCCTAGATCAATACTATACATCATTACCAACCTCTTGATTAATAGAGAAATACACCTTACAATGAATGGAAAGTACTCACCTTCCTTCAACCCTTACTGCTCCATTCCACAAGGATCTCCATTAAGTGCCATCTTATTCACAACATATATAAACTCACTCTTGAACAAAATTGAAAAAAGCATACCTGGCATATACATTTCGAGAATAAATACCAACATACCATGCTTAGCCTTCATGGATGATATCACGGTGTTCCTGCCAAATAAAAAATATCTGCCAATGCTGTTGCAAATACTGGAAGAATATTCAAGGGAATATAAACTTGAATTCAATGCTGATAAATCATGTGCATGGAAAATTTTTAATGGACAGCCTATCCAGCATCCTTTCTTTAAAGGAAAGCCTACCCCTTTTTTGGGTTTCCCATTCCATCTGAGTAATGCAGCAATGCGAGTAAAAATCCAGAACATACTCAAAATAAAAATTGAAAATATAACGAGCTCGCTCATGAAAACTTATCTCTCAGTTTACGCAAAAGTATCACTATTCAACATGCTAATCAATACAAGAATTATATATTATACTCCAGTAGTTATATACGCAAAAGCTTTTCTCACATATATATACTCAATGCTCAGAAAACTTTTATGGGGTCAACGTATCGTTTCCATCTCGATCAGAAAACTTCAGTGTCAACTAATTCATAATGGGATGGGACTCCATTCAGTTAACACATTTAGAATACAGAAAACACTAAACCTCATCTCATCTATTACTAAATTATTCCCTCAAATTGCTCCTACATTCAAAATTACACCCACTGATAGACCACCACCTTTAAAAGGCTATTGGAAAAACCTTATTGACCCTTTGCTCTCCATTGATAACCTCCATTTCCACCCTCCCCTGAATAAATATAGATATTGGGAAGTCCATTCACTCCTCCAACCACACTCAATTAATGATGAGTGTAAGTCAATTTTAAATCTCAATAACCGTCAAATAATTAGAAAATTTAGGTTTTGGAACTTGGAGCCAAAATTCTTTGACTTTTTAGTTAAACTAAATCTGGAATGCCTCCCTACTCTTTATTTTTATAAATATAAAAGACAGTGCAAGAGAGTAGATGCTCAATGCACACTTTGTCACAGAGAAATGGAAACACAAGCTCATCTATTCTTTGACTGTCAATGCTTTGACAACATACGGATAGCAATCCCTAGACTATTTAATAACACGCATGTCAACATGCACTATTTATTTAAAACATTCAGTAAGGGTATATATGCACAAATTCGGGCAAGCACTTTTATTCTATATGCACTTTGGTGCACCAGATGTACATTTATGTACAATAATAACCCTAGAAGACACCCAAACACCTTTTCAATCAAATTGGAAAGTATTAGAGAAAGAGACAAAAAAATCACATCAGAAAAAGTCTTTCAAGACACTTGGTCTTTAATGAATAAAAACCTTAGATCTTAGCACAAAGTAATAATGTCCCATTTTTGTCACCCCAGTGAGATGATGAAAAAGAGACCTGAATAAAGTTACATAATTTTTCTCCAGTTTGAGATATTTTTTTCTGTATAGATGTACTCTAATTTAAGAAGTAACTGACCGTCCATATTATTTCTCATGTATATATATTATTTATATATATATATATATTATTTTTAGTAATTTTTTTTTAACTGACTGTCCATTTAATCTCTCTTGTATATATATATAATTTTTGTTTTTAGTAATATTTTTAATGCTCATGCATATTTTTTATGTACTCTAATTTAAGAAGTAACTAATTGTCCAATTAATTTCTCATGTATATATATCATTTCTTTTAGTAATTTTTTTTAATGCTCATTTATATTTTTTGTATATCTCTTATGTACATGTCATTATACCACTGTTACTATACTAAATGTATCAAATTCATGTATCATACTATATGTAATAAGCTATGTAACCCTTGATTGCTTAATAAAGTTCTTTGAAAAGTAATTCAATTCAATTCAATTCATTTATTTACCGTACAAAACTACAGCATAAAGCCAATTACAGTATTGCACCATAACATATAAATACATAAATGAGTTTAAATGACAAATTATTAATATAATTATGTGCCATATTTCAATAAAAGATAATTAACACATTTAAAAATCTAAAGTAAAATTAAATATCAGCATATAAACAATTATTATTAAGACATTAATAGTAACAAATAAATAAAAGGGATAAATATAAAGCACATAACAAAATAAAAATAAAAAAAACAATTTAATATATATATAAACAAAATTAAGTTAAACCAATCATATCTGACATTTAAATTTAATAACATTACAGAATTGATTATAATCTAAATTGAAGTAATTAATATTGCTACAAATCTGATTATATAAAGATGGTAGCCTAAACAAAGGAGAAAATCTAAGAACATTGGAATGACAAGTTTTAATGTAACAAACAGAAGCAGACCAGTATCATGCACATGAGATCTAATTATAACAGTAGAAATTGTATTAGATAAAAGAACTATTTTATTAACAAGTTTATAAAAATATTTAATATCTCTATATTGTCTTCTAGAAAAAGATGAAAAATTTTATTTCCAAAGAAAATATTTAAAAACTTATTATACACTGATTTAATAAATTACATCCTGTTTAGAGCTAGATTCCAAATGACTGAACAATATTCAATGATGGGAAGAACCAATGATAAAAATAATTTAAATTTTGTATCACCACTGAAATGATAACCAAACCTTAGAATAATACCTATAATTTTTAAAGCCTTACCAATAATCATTTCCAAATGAGGAAAAAGGATCCATTACTAAAAATATAACTCAAATCTTTTGGGATTCAACAGAAATAATTTTGTGAGAATTAATAAAATAAAAAAGAAACTTAGATTTTTTAGAATAGAACTAATGAACATTTAGAAAAAATAAATAATATAATAATAATAATAAAATAATAATAAAATAATAAAAAAAATAAAAAAAAAAAAAAAAAAAAAAAAAAAAAAAAAAAAAATAATAATAATAATAATAATAATAATAATAATAATAATAATAATAATAATAATAATAATAATAATAATAATAATAATAATAATAATAATAATAATAATAATAATAATAATAATAATAATAATAATAATAATAATAATAATAATAATAATAATAATTTTTTTATTTTTTTTATTTTATTCTGATTCCATCAAAGAAAGAAACCTAATAAGAAAAAAAATGTTTTTCATAGATTTTACAAATATCATACAAATTTTATATAAACCATTATCAATCCACTGCAGAATAAAAGTCTCTCCAAGTTTAACCCATCTTCTCTTATCTCTATTCTCTCTTTTCCATATCATCTTAGCACTCTTTTTTATTTCATCCATTCATCTCACATGTGGACTCTTTCTAGGTATTTTAAAATCCTTTGGAATTCAGTTTAAGATTTTAACTGCCCATCTCTTTTATCAATGTGTTCAGCCCAATTCCACATTAGTCTTTTAATGACGTCAGTAACACTCATTTGTTTTCTGACCTATGTATTTCATTTTTAATCTCTTGTTACTCCTAACATGTATCTCTCCATATTGCTCTTCTGTTAAGTGTCCAAGTCTTAGATGATAAGTAAGTACTGATAAACAACATTTAATAAAAATCTTTTTCAAACATATAGGCATATTTCCTTTTAATAGTAAGTTATTTTCACCAAAAACACTCCAACAAAGTTTAATTCTATGATTAATTTCATACATTATGTTTCCACTTGTAGTAAAAATATAATTTTTGTAGTTGATAACTTGTAACTCTTCATTATTACTCTTTATTTTCATTTTTTGAAAAAATTCATTGAACATTATTTTAGTCTTTTTAACATTTACCTTTAGTTCTATATTTTTACTTTCATGTTATAACTCTTGCATCATGTTCTGAAGATCTGAACCATTATTTGCAAAAAAAACTGCATCATCTGCAAAAATCTAGGTGATTTAAATAATCTCCAATTACTTTTATTCTCTTAGATGAAATACACAGGCTTATATATACCTGTGTCTATATATGTAATAGTCAGGGTATGGGTACAGACTTTCACATGACCACCACTCTCCACACTATCTCATAACACTGATATACCTGAACACACATATGTCGAAAAGATAAATAATAACCAATATATGTATTTCATGCTAAACCAGCAATCATCAGTTGGTCCAGATTACTATCTCCACACATATATGCTACAAGTGCTCAGATATATATTAAGATAGCAAATCCTTCTACTTTAATGGGCAGGCTTCAATGTACTCCATACTCCAACTCATTAGAATATAAGATTGTTTATGTACTAATTATTTTAATGGGCACATACGTAATGCTACGAATATAAACTTATTTCATGGAACAAACAATTTCAAATAAATTCCCAAGACAATTTTACAAAACCAGATTCTCATAGAATCATTTTAAATGGTTCTTTAAATAATTCCTACCTTTTACTGAATCAATGCCCACTTTTTATCTATCAAAAGTGATAGGCATTAATATAACAAAAGGGGGCATTATTTATAGATTTCTTTAAAACAACTCTATAACAATCTGCCTTATAAAATTGTGTTAGTAATGTATTCAGATTTGATATTCTATGAAATAAGATTGTTTATGAAGTTAACTTATGTTTTAATAACTTTATAAACTATTTCACAAATCATAAATCTAAACTAAAGATAGAAAATGTTTAAATATATTAAATAATGCTACTCCAATTTATTATAAAAACGTATTATTATTTTCTGAATGAATATGTATAAATAATAATTAAAGTCCAATATTTTGATTAATTAGTCATAATCTTAATCTAGTAGTATCACTAATCTGAAAAAATATAGATCCATATACATATAAAATATAAATTTACAAATCCATATAAGAATTTGGAAGTTTGAAGTAAAAGAGAGACCCTTTGTGCATATAAGAATTGGGGTTTGAAGTAAAAGATAACTCCTTTTTACTTCCACAAAAATTTTAACCAAAAGAGCTATTATAAGTTAATGAGAAAACTTCTTCAGTCTCAGGGATTATAAAACAATAGTAATTGGTAGTTTTTTTGGCAACATCAAAGGTTAAAGGTTATCTCTGTTTACATGGATATAATCTCATTTCTATTTTTTATTACAATAACAATCCATGGAAATATTTAATTTAACATATATATATAAACATCCACAAAAAACTAATACATACATAGATTTATTTCATTACAAACATTTTATAATACTATACTTTTCTTTTTCAATATTATACATATAAAATTCAATTGCATAAAATCAAAATATAATTATAAATATAAGAAGACAGTATAGAGAAAAGCTGTCACAAAATATATTTATTTTACACAGTATGTGCTTAGCTGACTTTCAACTATGAAATTGGAATGAGCTTTTCCATTATCAATTGTATACTCTATAGAGTCATTCTTATAATTATTTCATTATTCAGTTTCCCTCTCCTTTTTTTAAATTTTATTTCTCATTATGTTAATTAAAAACCAACTTATCATCAGCAATTTATTTGTAAATATACTAAAAACAATTACCTATTTTAATTAAAGCAACATATTTTAAATAGAGGAAATGTATTTTTAATTTCAAATATTTAAATATGGAAGAAATTATTTTACTGTAAATTTTATTTCATTTGTAAACGGTTTTATCATTATTAACGGCTGTTAATAATCTATACATTTATCAATAAAAAATTCAGATATATAGAACAATAAATTGTACAATATAAATAATATAAAATATCTTTATATAATAGCAATAATTATATATATATAAGACACATTTTGTGGGTTTATCCATGTTAAAAAAATTTTAAATCTTGATAAAAAAAGAAAAGCCTTATTTCAAGCCCAAAATGGACAAAATATGAAACAAAAAGATGATAAATCAGCTATTAGGATTTGTGTTTCATATGTAAAAGGAACTACAGACAGTATTGGACGTATATTAAAATGCTATAATATAAATACAGCGTTTTCTACTCATCAAAAGACCAGCAATGTAATAACCAAACCTAAGGATTCAATCCCTCTTAAATCTCATGGTGTTTATCAAATCTCATGTGAAAATTGTAAAGCTTCTTACATAGGTATGAGTAATCATCGCATCAGTGTTAGGAAAGATGAGCATGCTAATACAGTTAAACAACACTCATCATCATCAGCCCTCTCACTCCATACTATAGATTCAGGTCATAAAATTGATTTTTGTAGCACCAGGATCATATCCAGATGTGATAATCTCTACCAATGCAAAATTAGAGAAGCCATTGAGATACTTAAAAGGCCAGGTTGTATCAATAAGCAAGATGATACATGCAAATCTCCTCCTATTTGGAAAATTTTTTTTTAAAAACATTCTTAAATTTAACATTTTTGCTATTGGTGGAACTTTAACATTTATTGAAATCAGTGGTTGTAGTGCCTCTACAACCATCTTTATACCTTTTATCACCCAGTGGATGACTTGCATGACCAAGTCGAAATGTCGGAATATCACTATTTAAAAATTTTTAACACGGATAAACCCGCAAAGTATGTCTTTTATTTATGCAACCTGTGAAAATCTTCATTTCAACATATATATATATATTGTAACTAAATTAAAATGATGGTGTGCTCTTTTTTTACTGCTCCACAGATTATGGGAAAAATTTGCAACTGAATAAATATAATGACTATGGGAAATGAAAAGTTTAATATAAACTGAATGAAAGTATAGACAAATCATTGGTCATCATTTGAAACTGAATAAAAATATACTCTGAAGTTGAACACCATTTATAACAGAATAATATTATGGGTTGTACTGCATCCCTGGTCATAGCCTAATTATTGATCGCCATTTGTACAGAATAAAATTATGAACCAAGGAAGAACAAACTTAATGTATTAATGCCAGTGAATTGTAGTGTCATTTCTAACAGATTGAAAATAATAAACTAAACTGAATATCAATCGATGAATAACAATCTAACACTTAAGTTAATAAAACAATAATAATAATCTTTATTATCCATGAACTCAACATTTAGAATGAATAGAAAATAAACAAAATCATTATATCAAACTATTCTAAAATATGAGTATTATTTGCAATAAATTAAAAATAAAGCAATAAAACCAAATATAATCTTATAAACAACGATCTATGCCTATTATACAATTTGCTTGTAATATAATAAAAATAATGATACAGAATTAGATAAATAAATCCTAATATTCCTTATGAATCAAAACACTATTTATAATAACCCAAACTTGTATTAAACGTTAAACATTATTTATATTTATGTTTAAACGAAATGATTTATGGATGGATAAGATAATAATTTAATATGCTCCACAAATCTAAAATACCAATGACATCTAAATAAATATATATGACTCACTAATTGATTTTTAATTATAACTAAATAAAATAAAAGTAATGCTAACTTAGGGAGGTTATTCCCTAATACCAATATGCTCATTATTTAAGTCAATTATAATAAGACTAAATACTCAATAATAATACAAAATCAATTAACCAAACATATCTCTCCACTTTCACCAACTTATAACACTAAAATAAAATCATCTTATTAGATAATATTAAAATTTATAATATCCAATCACATCAATATAAATAAATAATAGATTCCTATTGATGCTTATTCAAACACAATTGACAAATCGTATCCAATTATTCTTCAGTTTAATAAAGCTAACTTATTAAAACTTTAGACTATAATTATTAAAACATATGAAAGATTATTAATGTTTATTATAAACAAATATTAATATTAAAATGTAATATTTAAACTGAATTTATGATGCACATCAATGAACTTTAAATATAATTAAAGCAAATCACTAATTTGTAACAATAAAATATATTACTGTTACCAGCTTTATAACTGAATAAGATTATGATCTTTATGGTGGATATTGGCTTAATGTAATATACATTTTAATCTATAATGATTTAAAACAAAATACATGAAAATTTAATCGCAACTATCTTTACTCATCTTCAATAATTATCATATTTGTACTTACATCAGTCATCGAGTTGATTCATATTTAATTTCTATCTTAATATAAATTGTTACTTGTTACTTAACAAAATAATTACAATTAGCTTCTATTTACTTATTAAATCTTTAAGAATGTCAAATCAATTAATTTATTGCTATGTAAAAATCTATATCTTGTCAGATAATAAACATTAAATCCAGTACAAAGAAAATATGAAACTATACTCTCGCATCTATCATGTGGTTTGGATTCTGAACTATTTTGTAACTATTTCCAATGAATTATATGATATAATCAAAATCTCACCCAAATATGATTAACCAATAAATTTGCATTGTAAAATTCCAAGCAAGTTTACTTGTTTTAAATTAATTCAAAATTTATTAAAAAATGGATATATATATAACCACAATGACATGTGAAAATTTTACAAATCTATTTCAATAATTGAACTGCCCTCTAGCTACCAAGTTCAATAACTTTTTACAATAAGAGAGTGGACCACCTCTTAATGTCTTTTAGATGTTTTATGTGCAGCCATCCAGAACAATAATAGCTAGAGTGCCAATTTAAATTAGACTTTGTATCTTTTAATGTAAATTAATCTTTAACTAACTGATATTAAATGTATAGAGTGGAGATCTTTTACTCATTTCTAAAACTCTATAAAAAATTAACACATGTGTTAGTTTATTATTGAAACAGTAAGATTTGCTTTGAAGATCTTCGTTTCATCTTTTCTCACCTCTTTCCTACCTTCATACTTTAGTTTAAACCCCCAGTGTATCATAGTGTGTCTGCAATGTGCTTATATGCTGAAAATCCCACCCAATTTTAAACCACGAGTAAAACGTTCATGTTATATATATTTGTATTTCTAATACCCAGTATACATGTAAAAGAGATTTGTTTCAAAAGTAGGTTATATATGTCGTAATTGTGCACACACTGTGATATATTTATTTTCAAAACCTTAGGTAAAATAATAATTTGTTGTTTAAAACCATTTCTGTTTAAATCTATTTATAAAAAGATATTACATTCCTAATATTTTTTAGTTTAAAATAAATTATATTTGTTCCATAAATAGATTTAAACATTGAAAATTAAAAGTGAAATAATTTTGTTTTAGATTTTAAAATCACGCCACATATTTCTGGAGCTTATCTAGAAATACAGCAGATGTCCACTTAAGATAGTTTTTTTAATTAGCAAAAGTTTTTTTTATTAAATTAAAGTTTTAATCCGAATGTCTACAGGATAATTAACAATAGAAAATTAATTAAAATTTTGTTGAATTCCTTTGGACATTCGGATGGATTTTATTGCAGTTTGATAAGATAGCAAATTTTGATATTTTGTAATGCTCCAGGGCAGTTTTATTATATAGTTCTGCTATATATATAAGGGCTTTCTTTTGTTCTATTCATTCTAAATTTTCTGGTCATTCTGATTTTTCTAGTCATTTTGATTTTCATTTTGATTTCATTGCTGTTCTGACAGTTTGCTAGTAGCCTGCAAGTTTAAATATTTGAAGCCGAGTTTTTGTCTTCAAATTGATTTTAGTTTCCAAAAATATTGCTTTTAAAGTTCTCTGAAACATCCAGTCTTTAAAACTGCCATCTTAAAATGACCGAGTAGAGCCAGAAAGAGGGCTATTTTCCTTTCAGAAATGGCCATCCACTGCACATCAATGCCATCTGATGCCTTCACGTACGAAGCCCTAAAACTGCCACTGCTGCTAAAATGTGAACTGTAAGCAGAATTTACTGACAAGCCTTATGACTGCTGCTACAATCAAATTGGAAAAAGTCTACACCTGAAATTACCTGCAAATGCCTACTTCTGATGAGGTAACCCAAAATTAACCCAAGAACTCTTGTGATCATATACTTCCATTATTAAGCTATAGCTAATTCACTTGTTTCTATTTTACTTTACCTGATAATTGTTTTCTTCCTTTAAATGCTGTAATTTAATTAGTATTTCTGTCTCTATACTTGGGTTAATATTTTGTATTTTAATCTGTTTTTCTTTTATTATGATGGTGTGCCAATATAGCCATCGGATGAGCAAATTACTCTCTTTTATTTACATCAAGATGCCACCATTAAGGCGTTTTTAAATTAAAAATTTTGTCCCTTTTATTATCTTGTTGAATCACTCGTTCGAGGGCTATCTTACTCTTATTCAAATATATAATAATTTTACAGTTAAAATCCACATGTTTATTGGCTTTTAACATAATATGAGAATATGTGTGAGGTAAATGAGTAAATATTTAACAAATGCATGATTGCATAATTATTTTATGCTTTCTTTTAAAACTCCACAATCATTCACTCTCCCACTGTAAAATGTTTATTGTTTGATTAATTTCTAAAGTGTATAAATTTGAGGTCGAGAATGGACGGACTTTCTTAATTAAACAATTGGGGAATTGATTAGGAGTTTTCCTAAACTAAGTGAATCCCTTTAAAATATTTTATATACTTTATTCGAGTGTTGCTAGTAGGTGTATTGGGTGTCTGAGATTGCTTTGCTCCTCCTAAGGGCTTTAAACGGCTATGACCGTTTCCCCTTCACTTTCTGCTGTACCCAGGCAGAGTGTGTACTCAAAATTGTCACACCTGGGAATTCTACACAGTTGTCACCCAGTCGCTAAGATTTGGATGAGTCCAGACTTTGGCTGCCCCTGACACCACCTTCTACGGATTTAGGGCAAGACACCTTCCTATATTTTCTTCATTTTTTTAATATAATTATTTATTTGCAAAGTTCCAGTGGTTTAAATGTATCACACCCTCCATCTTTTACAGAAACTCCTCACTAGCACCACCCACCTTCCACTACAATTTAAGTATTTCTATAAATATAAATGCCTTAATCACATCTCCACCTTATAGCTTAACAAGCATTAGTCCGTTCGATTCTTGAATTCAAGAAATATTATTTTAATGTTGCCCAAATATTTTATTCAACTATTTCTGATTTTCTTCAAAGCACCTCGCATATCTTCACAAACTCTTACGCACATTATTGTAATATTATATTAGCCCGAGGTATAGAGAATAATGTAAATTTTGACTGATATTTTTTGTAAAATAATCTTTGTTAGTAAACGTCGCTGTCTAACATATGCAGACAGTGTGCATATTATATATATTTGATAATTTAACAAATCTTTTAAATTCACTAAATTTTGATTTTTTTATTTACTTTCTTGATCTATATCACTGTCTCGGTCTATATCTTTTATGCATTTCTTTTGGTACCATCCATAGACATTAGTTAGCAAGCCCAAGCTTATATCGTAGCATAGAGGCTTTTTGTTTCTCCCTGACCACCAGGCTCTGGTAAAGGGATATATTATTAGTAGCATCAGATATGTTATCATGTAGGTGGTGCTGTGGAATTTAGACTTTAGATTTGAACCTAGGATATATAGAAGGCAACCCCTCCTAGAGTGTTCAGTTTTGTGTTTGGGGTTTGAATTCTGCAGTGTGTTAGTGAGATAGACGAATCTGACTGTTACATTATAGAGTTTTAGAAATGAGTAAAAGATCTCCACTCTATACATTTAATATCAGTTAGTTAAAGATTAATTTACATTAAAAGATACAAAGTCTAATTTAAATTGGCACTCTAGCTGTTATTATTCTGGATGGCTATACATAAAAATATCTAAAAGACATTAAGAGGTATTCCACTCTCTTATTGTAAAAAGTTATTGAACTTGGCAGCTAGAGGGCAGTTCAATTATTATTGAAATAGATTTGTAAAATTTTCACATGTCATTATAGTTATTCATTATTAAAATATTATTTATCATTATATATATATAATATGAATAAAATGTCCGTTAATTAAAACAAAATTGTAATTATAATAAAAATAATAATTTTAACGGTAACAAACTATTATAAACAATCCTTAAATCTGCAGAAGTACTTTCGGTTAATTTCTTAAACCTGTCTCAACTGCCATTAAATTAAAAAACAAAAAAAAACAAAGCGGAAGTAAACGTCATCAATTCAAATTCCATGAATCTTGTATTTTAATGTTAGCTCCTTGTCTATTTATTAAATGCATTTTATTCCTATTTATAAAAATTGCCTCCTTAATTTTTCTTTTATTATGGTTTCACTCTTCATGAAGAATTTTCACATTTTCAAAATCAAATTTAAATTTATATTTACATGTTTTTTCATGATCAACGAAAACTGAAGGAGGCATTAAATCACCATTATTTTTACTTTTTACATGCTTATATAACAATTCATGCTCTCTCAATCTTTTCTCAATACTGCACCTAGATTCACCTATATGTGCTAACATACAATCACAAAAAAATTGATATATGACATTACATTTCTGCTTGACAGGTATGACATCCTTAGAATTATTAACTAATTTATTAATATTGTTGGAATGTAGAATGAAACATTAAACACATTTATATATATATATATATATATCCTTAAAAAAATTTCACTTGTGGATTTGAAATAAGTGGAATAGATATCCATTGTTTACTATTAATCTTCATTTTCTTTAAATCATTATAACTTTTTTTAAATTAACATAAAGTATTGTTTATTTGTTCTATTTTATAACCAACATCAAGCAATTCCTTGGAAAATATCTCAATATTTATATAAAATCAAATGTATTTTCATGTTCTACAAACACAAACCACAATGGTAATCCATATTTATTGTTGCTTTTTATAACTTATTTTAATATGTGGATGTAATCCACTAAGCTCAAATCATTTTCAATTCTATCTTCTTCTTTTGGTTGGTTAAATTTCAAACTTTGTTGCAGATAGATTGGAATTATCTTGGTATTAGAACTGACAGAAAACATACATCTTTGTAATTTCTGACATCTTGACTATCAATTTTTTTAAATATCAATATTTTTCCAATCATTTCATAACATCTTTGTTACAGAGAAGTAAAACTCTTCATATAGTAGCATCACTCAGTGCAAGCCAGAGTAATCAATGAATGCAGGAAGATTTGTGCATGAAATCCCTATCTAGTGCCTATTCATTCAATATCCCCAGACTCGTTCCTAGCTTGTGGCTTTCATCAGTGAAGGGCATCCATTGATTACTTTGGCTTGCACTGAGTGGTGCTACTGTATGGAGAGTTTTGCCTCTGTAAAAAACAGCTTGTGTAAGCATAAAGAATGGTGATCGTGTGATGTTTGATGGTTTAACATCTTTATTATTTAAACATTTGGTGTGTAACTTTGTCAACAATTTTTTTATTTCTCCATCTGATTCTTTTAAGACATCATTTATTATTGATTATTTCCCAGAACTTTACCTCTGTTCTTACATTTACTAGCATGTCTTACTTCAGTTAAAATGATCCTAGGTAATTCAGAAGATGCAGTAACTGTAGTGGATACTTTGCTGTTATGGTCTTTATTACTATATAATTCTTTTCAAAATCTTCCACACATTACATGATATCATCTCTTCTTTTAATAATAGTTTGATCTTTTCCTCTTATTGCAGATATAATTTTTTTTTATTAAGATGTTTTATATTTTTGAGGCTTTTATTCTCTTCTATAGCTTTCCTTGGCATTTCACAATCATATTTGTATATGTAAGTATATGGATTTGAACCTGGGTTTTGTCAGTTTGTATTCATCCCCCACTCCATATCAAGCAACTGATACATATGACCACATACATGTAAAAAAGATAAATGATCCACAATATATATATATATATATTTCATGCTTGAGTTGAAATAAGGAATGAATATAGAATGAAAAGCCTAAGTTCAAATCCCTTTACTTACATATATAAGAAACATTCAGTGTAAGCAAATTATATAATTTTATATTGTTAACTCTTTTTCATATCTTCTTAATGAATCTGTTTTTAAAAAAACATATTTTTCTTTTCTTCATACATTGTTTTGTCTCAGTAAAAAATTTACTTGTAAATTGTTTTTTTTATACCAGATATCTTTTTGGAAAATTTTAATAGTGCATCAGTTAACTTGATATTGATTTCATTCTTGTCCGAACTATCTTCAAACTCGGAAATTTTACAATGATTCTCAAGTTCTAATTAAAATTCATTGAATAGTTTTGAAGGTTAGGAATATCAACTGTAAATACTGTTTTTCTTAATGATTTTTGTCTCTCTAGTTTTGCATTAACACATGGCTTAGACATCATTGATTTATAATTTCCTGCGTTGAATCTATTAAGAATATAAGAATCTTGAAATACATATCCTCTGTTAAACAAAATATAATCTAATTCTGCTGTAATTCCATATAGATGCTTCCATGTTCATATCTTTTTAGAATTTTCCCCAAAGAAAGATTTTATTTTATACGATTTTTTTTACAAGGTTCACAAGCCTGTGTCCTATCTCATTTCTATCACCACAATCAAATTTACCCATATCACTTTCAACTTTAAGTTGTTTACCAATTCTAGCATCAATATCTTCCATGACAATTTTAAAATGTTATTGGATGTGATCAAAAGCATTTTGTATATCTTCTGCACAACAATGAGAACTTCATGGGCATGAATTTGATATATCTGTATCTGATGTCTTCCATTAATTTCAAAAACTAATCGTATCCTTTTGTCAGATATTATCCTTCCACTTTTTGTTCGTAAATCCAATTCAGCTTGTGCTTAGCAATATATATATATATATATATATGTCTTTGTAGTAAAGTACTTACCACTCTTGAAAACAATTATATCTTTTATTTCAACTTCACAAAGTCCAACAACGTCCCATCTAATAGTTCACAGTTTTTCTTTCCATTATTGCTATCTTCCTTCATTTGAAAGTGATCTATAGTTACCAAAATAAAAGGTTGTCATGAAATGGCAGTGTGGGTCTACAACCAGGGGAATCTTAGCACCCTCCACCATTGACCACCAGCCGATGCCTTGGCTGGTGGTTTTACGGCCTCTTGGGAACAAGAGCCATAGTTTAGATTTGATTCTAGATATCTTTTTAAAAAGTTTACTCATACAACACATTTATCCTCACTCCGAGAAAACTCAATCAATATTTCAGTTAAGAAATATCAGGCAAATAAAAACAGAAAGGTTTTCGCCTCTTGATCTTAAACTTAGAGATAAAGGGCTAATAAATTCACTACATTGGCTAGTTTGTGGTGGTGAGCAGCCCATCTATGTCTATTTATTATATGAATGATCATTTAGTAATAAGAGTTCAAAGGCAATGAGTGGTCATTAAGAATTTGTCCCTCGTGGTTCTGTTAAGACTTCAAAGTGGAATCAAAGTGTCTCCTGTCAGTTAATAGTAAATTCCTTTGTCGCCATTTCTGTTTAAGGAGAAGCTACAGTATATCGCATCATATCGCATCGCTAACATTTCTGTAAATGACAACAGTATTATCATTCTATTGCTTGTAATATTACTGTTTCTGTTGATATTGTAATTATTATTACGTTATTAGCATAATTATTGTTATTAAGTTTTGTTCTTTATATATATGTTAAAGTGGAAATCATTTCGAGATTAAAATGTCTGTTTACGTATTAACGGCTTTATCATAGCAAGAAACATTTGCACTTGACAGGTTGAAGTTTATTATATTTTACCCAGTTATTTCTATTTTATGAAAGTATGCCTTAACTGTTAATAACACAAGAGGAAAAATGTTTATGATTTAAAGGCAAAAGTCGATCGCACTCGTATTAATCGCTGGCGGTAAATAGAAAAGTTCGTGCTTATAAATCAATATTAAGCAAACTGAATTTTTTCACAGGTAGAAAAGAAAACGAAGTGAAGGTGATAGATAATACTTTAAACAGATTAATTAGTTAAACATATTTTATTTGTTGTAGATTTCTTTTTTAAAAAATTAAATAAATAAAAGTAACATTCTAATTTACCGTACATTCGTGCATATATCGCGCACCCGCGCATAATGCGCGTCTGATTTTTTTTTTTAATAATTTCATATTTTTTTGAGAAATTATTATTCAAAATCTATAAAGAGTATTATCTATAATAATAAAGCTATAAAAGAAATTGCTTTATTAATCTTTTTAATCATAAAAATCTAAAAATCCCTGATCATTTTCGAATCATATCGTCACTATTCTTCCACATCTAGTTTATTTTCTTCATAAATTGTCTCGTTTTTTTTAGCATCATCGGCATTACAAAATATGCTTTTCTTGAAAGATTTTATAACGATTTCTTACTTTGTCCCATGATATTCTTCACCCAATCACGCATTTGATTAATGTTGTCTTTTTTATTTTTTCAATTGGTATTAAATGATGAATTTCTGAAGTGTTTCTCTGTTCTAAACATATATAATGCATCCAATTTTTTTCACTCTAAACGTTAAAAGAAGTGTGCAAATGGGCAGAAATATGGTAACTTTGCAATCAAAAGAAAAAAAAACACCCTATAGTAATAAACATCATATCTAAGATATTCTTAAATACTATTATTATAATTTTATAGATTGAATTATCTAATATATTTTCATTCACTATATTAATTAGCATTGACTACATTATATCAGATATAAATAACACTAACATTAAATCATCTAAACTAAGCCTTTTTTGTATTGTTATTTAAGCTGATAGTTTTGACTGTTTAACTGCCTTCTTCAGAATTTATATTTAACTTTTTTTAATGAAATTAGATATAAGATCTGAAGAAAACTCCTGAGTAGCTGAAACTGAAACTTAGTTTAAATAAGAAAAAAATTCCTTGATAGTAGTCTTTTTATTGTTCATTGTGATGTGATGTATGTGATGTATTTGGCTTCTCCTTAAACGAAGTCAAGAATATCTCAGCAACTATGCCCAGATAAACCTGTTAGCCACTTTATTTTCCATTCCCCACTCTAAGTCTTCCCATATTCTGCCCCATCCCATTTCCACAACATAATCTTTGTCAACTCTATGGCCTTTAAATCAAAACCCCCCTTATCTTTTCGCAAACCCAGCATAAAAACTACTAACTCACTTTCTGTATTGTCACTTTGTTCATACCTATTCTCCCATAACTTCATTATCTGTACCCTTTCTGCTTTCAAGCATTTACATTCAATCAACAGATGCCTAATATTTTCTGGATACTAAGCAGAGTGGCTCCATCTGTTGCATTTTCTCATAATGATATTGTTATGCGTGATATTATATTATTAATAAACATTCATTTGATCCAGTTTGCAGTTGTTTAAAAGTTGCAATTGAATTTATATTTTAGTTTCATAGATGGCAGGTCTAATGAATAAAGTATTAAATTTTTTATATACTTCCATTGTCGTGTTGGAATAGAAACTTTTTACCTTATATTTGTCAATAAAAAAAGAGTTTTAATTTAATTTGAAAGTTTACTTTTATATTTCAAATATATTTTTGTTTATTTCAATGATACTTTTATTAATAAAAATAAAATTTATTTAATTATTATGTGTATTAATTTTTACTAAATGTTAAACAATCCACTTGGAAATATAAATCGGAAACTGAAATATAAGTAGTTTTTTTTTTAATTTCTCAATATAAATTAAAAATAAATTAAAAAAATTTTTTTAAAAAATATATTAACCCTTTTAAATTCTCACATCCACTTTTATTCCACTTGGTGAGAGTTTTTGAAAATGCTCAACCTTTCAGTGCTCTGTAAAATTATTTTATACTAAAAGTCAATAAATTGGACTTGATTTTTTAAAATTTAATTTTATAAACAAATAACATTTTTAAAAATCACATTTGAATTTCATAAATACTTAGAAACTAATTTCTAATAAGGAATAATGGATATGAATGTCGCTAACCACTGTTTGTGTAAACACCCTTTAAAAAATTAATGGAGTTCTTTTTTGTTGTAAGATCTTTTTTTTAATATGAATGAATAAATGTGATTTAATTCTGCTTTAAAATCTGATATTTGTTTTATAATTATTAAAATATTTGAAAAAATTCTAGTACCATGTCAATTTTTACAGGTGATGATGTTATGCAGTAAATTTCACACAAAGCATAGTCAAACTATACTCTAATTTTTATTGTTAATATTAGGGTTATGGTTATTCACTTCTATTTATAAAAATAAAATTTAAATAAATATAATTAAATTGAATGTGTGCTTTGTTTTAAGTAATTTTCAACCAATTAGTGTATATAAATAATCAGAAATGTTTAATAAATAAGCAAAAAAATTACATTTTTAATTCCAAAAACATTGAGAGCAAATGAGATTATAAACTAATCACAGCTATAAATCTATTATTCCTTTGAGAATAGAGTAAAAGATTTTGATCTTATCTGACTGTTCACAAGATACTGACCTCTTCAGGTTTTTTTTTAAAATCAATATGTCAATGAAAGCAGTCCTGCAGAAACTATTATAAGAAAATCTACATTAAATCAGCAACTTTATGCAATAATACAACCAGGCTTTTTTCTGAGAGAAATACCCAATGATTTTCAATAAATATGAGAGTTACTGAGTTAATTTTCAAATAGTTAAAGCTTTTCTTCATTAGCATATAAAATCCATAATATATATATATATGTGTGGGTGTGCTGAAAATATTAATTGTAAACAAATATTTTTTTACAAATTTACATTATCATTAGTAATCTTTATGAGTCCATTTTTGTAAGTCCATAATAGCAGTTTGAGTTATATTGTAACATTTTATTCATCAATGAAATCTTTAGTCTAATTTATAATTTCATAATTTTTATTTATTTATTACAAATATAAGTTTATGAATACAAAAAACATTCTTAACCCTGCTGTACTTAGACAGATTTTGTTGTTCTCACTAGATTTAATTTTCAGCTTTCACTTTAATATTAAACCAATATTATTTATCAGAATCTAATAAAGTTGACTTCATTTGATAGATATTTTTGTTTAGAAATTAAATAAATTTTAAAAAATCACATTTGATTTTCAGAATTATTTTTAAAATTATATTTTAGTGTAAACAAAATGATATCACATCATTAAATTTCAGGTGGCGCTGATTCAATTTGCAAATGAATGAAATCTTCTTTGTTTCATGTTTGATTTAAAAATCGGAACAATTTTTTTTAATAACTACTAAATCTATCAATTTATGCTTTACAAGATTACAATATTTTTGTAATTTTTATGATATTGCTAAATATAATAATAATCAGGTGTATGACCTTATTTCTAAAAACTGAGTTTTTCCACAAATATAATCTCTATAATAATACAATTTTCTTCTTCCTCCTTTCTTTATGTATTGATTGCTATATTTACTTATGATGCCATTTCCAACCTTCTTATAACTTAACAATACTGTTTTTACACCAAAACTTTTACAGTTTCAACTGTCCTGCAGTCATCACTGATGATGATTGCAGGACAGTTGAAAGTGTAAGAATAAAGTTTTGGTGTAAAAAATAGTATTGTTAAGTGTATAAGAAGGTTGCAAATGGTATATGTAATCTCTAAAGTAACAATATTCAGAAGAAAAAAAATTTTTATATTTAAAGATAAAATATTTCTGTAAAAAAATAAATATGTAATAATATTTATTTTTGATTTTTAATAACTATTACACAATTACTAAACAAAAATGATCATAAACTTTCCAAAAAATTAAGTTTTTAGGCCTTCATAATATTTCCTCCATGAATATATTTCCACGAAATATGCTCGGAAAAGTTCATGATCACCAAATTAACAATACCTACTCTTCAAAATGGAGTTTCAGTTCCTTTCTGATATTGATTATTTAATTTTCTCTGTCATATTTTGATTTTTTTAAAATAAAATAATAGAATATAAATATACATGAATTTTAAAGCAATACAAAAAAACGTTTCACAAAATTTTCACCAGGGGAAAAAATGCAAATTTAAATGTTGAAAAATTCCCCAAAGCTGGACTGTGGTTATGAATGGTAAAGTTAAAACTAATATTTCAACATTGCAAATATAGAAAAAAGTAATAAACTAAAATATATAATCAGAACAATAAATTCTGTTGTTCTTTCCTTATTGCTAATAAAAATCATTCACACCTGAAAGCAAATTTGTTTTAACTCCATTTCCAAAATCTGAAAAAAAAAATTATTAAAATATGAAATTCTGTTTTAACTCTTAATATTACATATATAATTATTAAAATATCACAAAAAATAATTGCTATAGTGATAATGGATATGTTTTGTTTTCTGCCAATCAGATCTTCCGGTTTACATTACATCATTTTTTTTTGTCTTGTTTCAAATCAAACATTTTCAAATACAATCTGAGTTTAATCATATTTTTTCCAAATAAATATTTTTCAAATGTTTTGCAATAATTATTAAAAAATATATAACAATTATAAAAAATATACAATTTTTTTACATCAAACAAAAAAAGTTTGCACTCAAAAGTTCTTGCAAGCATTTTTAAAGACTGAGAATCAACCAATCAGCACCTTTGTTTGATTATTGATATTAGGTTCTTTCTATGATACTGACATCTTTGGTTTGTTTATGGAATTAATAACTCTACATATATTTTAGTTCAAAAATTTTATTGTCAAATGAATATAATCCAGGACATGAATACTTATATCAGTGGTTCCCACTGTGGGGGATATATTCCATGGTGTGGAGGTCAATTTGATTTTTAAAATGAAAATTTAAAAATGAATTAATAACAGTGACCTTTTTTTAGTAATTGACAGTGAATTTGAAAGCCTGCTAATTGTTTTTATATCTTATTATTCATAAATTAAGCTATGAATGTTTTTTAAATTTCTCTCTTTTAGAATTCTTCTCAGTGATTTTTCTGTTTAGATAACTTTTAATCTTACTTCACCATTGTTACTTGGAGCAAGTTAAATGACTTGAAACTCCACTGTACTTCAACTGTCCTTCTTTTAGAGTTTTTCCACATTAATAGGTGTTCTCTTTTTAAATAATAAGAATTATATGTCATCACATGATGACCATTTTTATGCTTGCTCATAACTGTTATTAAAACAGGAAAAACTCTCCATACAGTGCAAGCTAGATTAATCACTCACTGATGAAAGCCATGGGCTAGAAAGTAGTCTGGAGATATTGGATGAGTAAACACTAGATGGGAATTTGAAACATGAGCCTTTTGGCATCTACTGATTACCCTGTCTTGCACTGAGTAGCACTGCTGTTTGGAGAGTATTGCATGTTTTAAGAATTATATGTCACAGGGGAGCATCAGGGTCTTATAAAAGTACTTAGGTGGAGCATGGCCAATTAGGTGGAGCATGGCCAAAAAGATTAGGAGCCACTGCTTTAGATAGTTTCAAGAGACTGAATTAAAGATAAAATGACTATGCTATCAGGAAGCAATGCAAAAGTACAACTAACAGTAAAGTTATTAAATTCAAACCAAGAATACATATATTCAAAATTAGACTACTATTTTACGACTGATTATTATTGTTAATCTTTATAAAAAGATAGAGTGCATATGTCACATGATTTAATATTGTTATTTATATTTATTTAAATTGAAAGTTAACTGATAAGTATTGATATACTTTTTATAGTATCTAAGAGATCTTTTCTAGACACTTTTTTGAATAAATAAACCTGGTTTACAGAAACATGTTAAACATTTATTTAGATGGCCAATGTATACAAACTGCCCAGTGTTTGTATTTGGTTTTTGGAAATACGATTATAAAGATGTCACTATTTAGTCATGTAATCAAAAAAGGCAATTTATAAGGTAAAAAAGTTTATAGTTAAAGTATATAATAAAATAAAGAAAGTTTAGAAGTAATTAAGAAAATATAAGTAGAGAGATAATAATAAAAACATAGATTAAATAATAGAATTTAAAGTTTATAATTATAATAAATAGTTTTAGAATAATTTAATAATAAAATAATATAAATAAAAAAATAAAATTACTTAAGAATAGAATAGTAAAATGGAAAATGATTATTTATAATGGTCAGGTTAAGATGTATGTTTTTGATTATGTATATAAATATAATGTATTAATTATATGATTCTATATTTGGATATTGAAGCTCTGATGATGACTGCAGGACAGTTGAAACTGTAAGAGTAAAGTTTTGGTATAAAAAATAGTATTGTTAAGTGTATAAGAAGTTTGGAAATGGTATATGTAAGAAAATATCATGTAGGTATATTTCAAATCTGCTTAATATATTACTATTCAACATCTACTAAAGTTACTTATTTTGGCATATTTTGGGTGTTATAATGATGCTTCGATCACTATATTTTTTTCATTATTTTGAACCCATCTATAACCTTAGATTACCATGCATCATTTTATTTTACCACAGAAATCATTTTAAAATTATTTGTTGAAAAAAAGTCTAAAGTGGTCAGCATTAGGAGCTTTAGGAAGTTATAAGAGATAATTTGCATGACAAGAAAGTCAGACCTGCCCCCTGTTGATTTCAATAGACATGACAATTTCTGATTGAAGGTTTGTTTGGCAAATAATCAAAAATTTCATTCAAAAAGAAAGATTGTAATTTTCAGTAATTTATACACTTATTAAGAATTATTTATGCAATACTTTTATAAAATAGTTATTTAAAAAAAATTTACGTGATTACAATTAGATTTTTTCTGAAAACATTTATTTTAAGAAGACAAGTTATAAAAGTTTGTTGCAGGAAAGCTGATGCCATTTTTACTTAGTAACAGAGTAGCTTTTTATCAATATCAGTAAAGAAATTTTGTTTTAAATTTTAATAACAGTAAATTTAATATTTAACTTTAACAAATATTTTCTTTAGAAATATTACCAAATTCACCACTTCCTTTATTTTGCTGTAGTATCTTATATAAATGCAATTTATCCACTCTACTTTGAACACTTTTTAGCAAAACCTTTTATGTACCTGTATGCATACAAAAATCTTCAACTGTTCTGTAGTCTTCTTCAGAGCCACTTTATTTTAATTTTTTTAAAAGTAAAAAAAAACATTTTGTACTTAAAAAAAACTAAAATAAAATGGCTCTGAAGAAGACTGCAGGACAATTGAAATGTAAGATTATGTATGCATATAGGTACAATAAAGGGTTTTGCTAAAAAGTGTTCAGTAGTGGATAAATTGCATATATTTTCTTTCTTTAATGATATCTAACCCAAAAAAAATTTTGAATTTAAAAAATGGAATTCACATATTTATTTTTTCATTCCATTAACTTTTTGAATGGATAAAATCACATCCAATATGCAAGGCCCTATTGTTATAGCTAAGAACTTCATTTAGTATTTCATTTTTCTATTTTACAAAGTTTGACTTCTAACTTTTAAAATGTCTATTATTTTAAAGCTTACATTTATAATAAATAATGTAAAAAATATCAATATACGACACAGAAAGAAGGTTTAATAGTACAAATAAAAGGCTCAACTATGAAGAAAAATCTTGCTAGGGCCTTTTTACTAAGAAAGGAGGAGCAAGATCATGAAACAGTTAAGAAATGATTTTGCAAACTTCAACTCATCCTCCAATCCTATTTTCACAAAAATTCTGTGTGAAACAACATCATTTCTTTCTGTGGCCAATTTATTAATTAATAATTTATTTTGACCATGACTACTCAGTTAATATGATTCATGTTTCATGTGTTCTCTTGGATATTTGATTTATAAATATTGGCAGATTCATCATGGGTTCTTAGAGATGCCATGAAATTTTAATAGTATCATATCCTCAGGGTATGAAAACATTTAACCATTTTAATTACAATAAAGGTAAAACTATAGATATTATTTCTCTAAACATCACATGATCACTATCTCACACTAGCACAATAATTGTCATTAAACAATCCAAAACAAAGCAAAACTCTCCATATAGTAGTGCCATCTTGAAAATATTAATGGTGTTTTCAATTTCATTCTCATAGTTTTGTAGTTAAATAGAATTAAAAGGTGGGTACTAGAGGGTTGCATTAGATCCTAAGATCTATGTGCAGTACTCTCAGATCCAAGGCTCCTCACTGATGAAGGCCACAAGCCAGAAACTAGTCTGGGGATATTGGATGAGTAGGCACTAGATAGGGATTTTATGCACAAGCCTTCTGGCATCCATTGATTGCTCTTGTTAGCACAAGATGGCACTACTATATAAAGAATTTTGCTTTGTTTTGGATTGTTTGATATTATTTCTCCAGAAGATACCTTTTTTTCTAAAATTCTTTTTACATTAAATAGGATTATTTGAATGTCTAAATCATTAAAACCTTGTTTTGTTGTATGCAGTAATATTGAGATTACAATCACTATCAGAAAGCATATTTAGTAAGAATTTCCTGGGGAATCTGGTTGCCATTATAACTAAGATCTTTCTAAAAGTGTAGAATTTAATTTAATCTTGATGATAGGGGAAATAATATATATCCACACATCCAGAAGCTATGTATAAAGTCTTGAGTTCAAGTCCTTGTAATTACATTAAGTTTAGTAATAAATTGAAAGGTTGCTAGTCTTTCGCATGTGCCTTCTGTTGTTTCTCAGACAGCCAATCAGACCACTGTTTAACATCTGATTGGCTGTCTGAGAAACAACAGAAGGCGCATGTGAAAGACTAGCAACCTTTCAATTTATTACTAAGTTAATAACAACATGCGATTTAGACAAATATTATTTACATACATTGCCGATAACTTATATTAACATCTAGAAAATTGTGGTGTAGTAAATCTAAGATTTTGCACTGTAATATCATAATTTAAAAACTCAGTGAGTAATAAATGAATATGTTTATATATTCATGCTTTCAAGCCAAGATGCTTAAGACTGGCTTATATATATATATAAAGTTAAGTAAAGAGAAGGGTGGTATCATCCTTTTCTTATCAAAATCTCTGTCATGTGTCAAGGCCTGAACACTTTTCAGACCACTGTTTAACATCTGATTAGCTGTCTGAGAAACAACAGAAGATGCATGTGAAAGACTAGGAACCTTTCAATTTATTACTAATTTAATAACAACATGCGATTTAGACAAATATTATTAAGTTTAGTATAGACAATAAACATGTATTTAAATATATATATATATAAAAGTGAAGTGGAAATCATTTCAATAATGAAATATGACTGTAGATTTTATATCTTTGTGGTTCAAATTCAATGATCTTCTTACCATCATGATCTTGCTAACCGCTTGAAATCTTTTTTCAATTTATGGCTTTACTTCTATAAACAATAAGAATTATTTTAAACATTTCAGGAGCAGTTTTTCCAAAATTTAAAACAAAATAATGTTGTTGCATTGCTCATCACGAGTTAAAGTACAAACCATCCTGTCGCATTTCATGTTATAACTTAAGCATTGATTCATAGATGGCTCTTCAGACAGATTAAATAGCAAAACAGTCACCAGTTACATTCTTATCAAGTCATTATATATTATTGTTTATTTTTATTGCCATTTATAATTTAAAACTATTAAAGATAGTCCAACCTTTGGTAAGTTATTATATACATACGTAAATACTATTGAATTGGAGAAATAATTAAATGTCAGATATTTAATGAATACTCCCTTATTAGAAATCTATGATAATGTAAAGTATTTTTTAGTATAAAGATTTCACGTAATCCTGACTCCATCTACATGGATTTTGGATATAAAACTATTGTTACCATAAGGGATTTGAACTCAGACTTTCAAATTTGCTTTATCTATCCATTCTGTCATAAAATCGATACGTGTGACCACACACACACATATATATAATTAGTGGTCAGTTTATATTAAGATAGCAAATCTTCAAACTTTAATGGAATTCAATACATTCCACCCCCAACCCTTCATCCACCCATACCATTGAAAATATGATGTTGAAATATTCAAATCCCTTGTTGATGCCAATATTATTTGTAATGCCCATGTTGACTTTAAATTATTCTAACTCCTCATGTATAGGACCTTATTCATATAAATATACAGGGGATGTATGGGTAGAATACAGGCTGAATTTGTAATATTTGATTGAATATGATTTATATACTTGAGTTTAGATGTAACCATAAGGGATTTGAACACTGACTTTCAAGCTCCCTTCAGTATTTGCTCCATCTTATGCAACTGATACATGTGACCACACACAGATAAGGTACTAAACATGAGGGGTCAGAATGACTTAAAGTCAACATGGGCATTACAATAATTTTGGCATTAACAAGGATTTGGGAACCCAGCATCATGGGTGGCTAAAGAGTTGGAGAGTGGAGTAGACTAAAACCTGTCTATTAAAGTTTAAAGATTTTCTATCTTAATATAAAACTGAGCACTGATTATATATGTGTGTGTGTGGAAGATGATGATCTGGACCAACTGATGAGTGCTAATTTAGTACAAAATACATATATTGAAGATCATTAATCTTTTTCACATATGTGTTGTAATGTGTTTCAGTTGTATGAGATAGAGTGGATAACTGAAGAGAGCTTGAAAATCTGTGTTCAAGTCCCTTATGGTTATATCTAAGCTCCAAGTATATAAATTATATGTGTATTCAATCAAATATTAAAACTATTGTTAACCAGTGGAAGACATTGATTTCTAATAAAAAGTGCACTTTAAAAATCAGAAATTTGATTGTTTAGATTCCTTCATTCTCAATAGTTATATATATATATATGTATGTGTGTGTTTAAATTTTATTGCTATATCAGTACATTTTTCACTTTATCTCAATCATATCACAACTGTCCATCAAACCAGACAAATATCAATATCTAGTTAATATAATGTACTAAGTACATTATTTCATTTTTAAAATTATAGCCAAAATTAAATTACAAATCCATTATCAATGTGTTTTTTTTTACTAAGACAGACTTTTCTTTTTCAAGTACAAAGTAACACAAACACACAATAATATATTATCCTGATTTTCCATAATTCCAACTCATATTCCAATATATTAAAAAAAACTTTTAGATAAATTAATAGCTTCAGAACCATAAATCTGTATTAAAAGAGATTATTTGAATTTTTTTGTTGTCAATCTTTTCAAAAAAGATAGCAATTAGCCACTTAAAACTTAATATTATGGTTTGTATTTCTTTTATAAATATATAATGCAGAACTATGATATTTATTCTTTATTCTACTTTTATGAATATTCATTCTTTCATTTAAGTTCATTGGTAAAATATACATATATACTGAAGTAATATGAGTTTAAATAAAAGAATAAATGTTCACAAAAGTAGAGAAAGAAAGAAATACCTTAATTTGGCATTATATATTCATGAAAGGAATACTAGTCATAAGATTACATATGAGTAAGCTAAGGTTGTCTTCTCTGAAAAGAATGAAAAATTTTTAAGTCTCTTAATAAAAATTTATGATGTGGAAGCTATTAACTTGTTTAAAAGTTCTTTTGATATTAAAGATAACCCATATGTAAATTGATATTGTGGGGAATTACAATAATATGTGTTTAAGGTTGTATTATTTTCACTTGTAAAATTTATCGTGGCAGTAATGATTGGTAATGGATTTATAATTTAATTTTGGCTAGTGATTTAATTGTAAATAGATATTATTGGGTTAACACACACACATATATATAAACTTTAAATTAAACATAACTGAATGGATATGTGAACAAAGGAAATAAATCACCACCTAACATGTGAATTGAAAGCACTCTAAATGTTGAACAAAGGATCAAAAATAGAATGAATCCACCCATTCTTAGAGCTTTGATGTTTATAAGCATACCTTTGTCAACATTGTTAGTAATTTTGAGTGATTTTAATTTATCAACCAGATGGAATATGGCGTTAGTTATTAAACTCATAATCAATTATACAAGGCTGGAGATAGAATATTTATTTTAACACTTTGATTGCAGTAATTAAATATGTAAACTTTAAATTGAACATAGCCAATGTATATGTAAATAAAAGGAGTGAAACACTCAACCACCCAGGCTATGAATTAAAAGCACTTTAAATGTTGAACATAGGATCAAAACAGAATAAATTCATCTATTCTTGGGGCTCTGGTGTTTATAAGCATATCTTTGTCAACATTGTTGGTAAGTTGGAAATATTCTGTCTCCATCCATGTATAATTTATTATGAGTTCCATCTGTTGATAAATTAATTTCATTCTGAATTATCAACTATGTTGCCAAAGAACAGCTACTATATAGAGTTTTGCTTGTTTTAACAACAGTTATGAGCAAGCACAAGAAATAATGATCATGTGATGTTATGTTGACAAAGGTATGCTTATCAATATCAGAGCTCCAAGAATAGATAAGTTCATTCTATTCTTGATTCTTTGTTCAATACTTAGAGTGGTTTTAATTCATGTACTTGGGAGAAGTTGATTTACTTCCATTATTAATCACATGGTAACAGCACAACCGTATCTAAACTCTGAATCTTCAATCTGTTATCAAGTAATAAATTCTAGATTTATGCTTGATACTTGTCAAAATTATAATAATAATAAAGTTGTGCTAACACACATATAGCATAAAGCTGTATAAATTAACAAATTAATTGTCAACAAATTAAAATGGTTAAGCATTTTCAAGAAAGTGTATTTCTTATAATCATAGCCTATTATGATTCACTCATTGGAATCATTATATATGTACAATATGCAAACTTTATGCAAATGAGTCAATTAGCTCATCTTTTGGATATAGCAAAACATGATTTTTTGTAATTAAGAAAACCTCTACAGTAAAAGATATATATGTATAAATTATAACTTTTTGGGCTGTACTGTATATTTTTTTCCATTAAACATCGATATTTCAATGGACTAGCATCCACCATTATCAAGGTTAACTTTTGAAAGAAAATTTGTTAGATAATATATGGAACAGCCCAAAAAGTTATAATTTATCTACATCATACAACTGTGAAAACATTAAATATGTATATATATTTATGATAAACAAAACAAATTATAAATTTTGAAACTTGCTCTTAGCTTGCAATTTATGATCACTAGATGGAGCTTTACCAATGGCTCACTATCAAGCTTTGTTTACATAAACGCCAAGAGACAACGAAAGAATTATTGAATTCTATCTCTCTCGGTGTTTATGTAAATAAAGCTTGATAGTGAGCTATTGGTAAAGCTCCATCTAGTGATCATATATATATATATAACAAATGGATTAAAACTTGTATAAAAGTTTTGATAATTGTATTAAATAATTTATTAAATCTGGTAAATAAAAAAGCATGTAACATATTGTGAACCATATCTTTTATACACTTAATCCAAGATGAGATTAAGAATTATGGAGTTATTTTTAGTTCCTAAATATTTCTTTCATGCACTTTGTACAACATAAATAATGTCATTTATATCATTTATACTAAATAGTGAATACAAATTAACGTATATAGTGACTGACTTATCCTGTGTGATTTAGTGAAAGGAAAAAATGATAGTCCCTGGAAATCATGGTAGATGGGCCATAACTCCACTTCCTCATTTCTGGGTGTAAGAACTTCTCATGAAACCCCAGAAATAAAACATTCAATTATTATTTTGCCCTGAATAGTTAGGCACAGTGTTAAAATGACGGAATTTGGAGTTCATGGTCCAGGGATGCAACCTAACTCTCACTTCCGGTGCACAAACTTTTTATGAACTCCTGGCAATAAATTATTTGATGACTTTCATTTATGACTCTTTAAGAGTAACATTTATAAAAATATAGGAAAGTCATTTCTGAAAACTTTATTCAATATACATTTCTTTCATTTCAAAATATTCTTTTTGTTTATTTGTTTGTTTCTCTTCGAGCTATTTCTCAAATTCGAAAGAATTTTATCAAAATTTTGAAAGTATATATTTTGTAGATAAAGCTTTTTTTTTTAATTTTTTTTTTAAATAAACCTTTTGAAAATGACTTTGAGCAAATTTATTTTAGTTTTTAAATTATATTCACAAACAAATCGATCTTTACGCCTAAAGATTTTAAAATTCACAAAAGAGTTGTGTCAATATTATGAACTTTTTTCCCCATTTATTTGATAAAATAAATCATTCCACATTTTGAAAAATAATAAAATTATCCAACTTTACTCCTACTAATAGATCTCAAAAAGTTACTATTTTTAGTTTAATATCAAATTCTTTTTAGTCTGAATAATATTATTTGACTATATGTCTTCCATTTCTCCCACTAAGTATACTTCAAACGTTTTTACTTCATAAAGAAACATAATTACCACTGAGATATATGAGCAAAGTAAGAAAGAGCTGAGGATCTTAACAAATATACAAGTTATATATTTAAGCTTATAAAAAAGATATTGTAACTTTTTGCTATTCGAAATTTTTTAAATATGTATATATTAGTCAAGAATTGTTAGCCGAGAGGTCATCGCAGCTGCCTTGCAAGCAAGTAGTTGGTTGCAGACGGTTGTGGGTTCGCGTCCCGGCCGATGCTATGACATATGAAAAAAAATGTATATATTATCATTTATAAATGAAAGATTATATTCTATAATAGTTTTAAAATTTTTTTTAGCTATATTAACATGCAACTAAACAAACTGTTGTATGTTACGTGTATGTAATATGAATATTGTAATTATATGATCTGATCCAATGAATTGTCTCAAAATTCACAAAGCCCAATAGTGTTGTAATGAGATTATGACGTAATAAAAAACACTTTAAATAAATAAAAATCGAGTATAGATAACCTCTATCTACCATTGTCAATAGGTTTCTAAAATATGCCATGTTAAGTGAATTCGTGTTATACAGCAACAAAGAACTAATACAAAATCAGATTTAGATTCCAAACGTTTAAAAAAAACTATACTATATCTATTTTCTAACTAAGAGAATTATTTATTAAAACAATAACTGATAGAAATATTACATAGAATATTACATAATGTTTTCATCATCATCACTATTAATCATCATTAAATGAGCATTTTTATATCGACAGAGATAGTATTTGCTCTTAAAAACTCTCACCATGTCCCTTGTTATATAAAAATTTCCGTAATTATCAAAACTGGTCATAAGAATGCTGACTCTCAAACCATGTCAGAGCAAAACAGGAGTGTTTTCCCTCATTCAGAAACCATGTTAGAGTGAAACCATGTCATATGAATGTTGTGTTATCAGGGTGTTACCTACCTGTACTTGAAGATTTAAAAATGGATGAAAAATTCCCTTAGACGATTACCTATAGTTATACCATTTAATAAATATTGAAGCAAGTATATTGATTTTAAAATAAAAAAAATATACGTAAAAATAAAAATTTTGTAAATTAATATATATGGAATTGTTATATGCAAACCTGTACAATATTTAATAATTATGTTTAAGAGCCTAGGGGATCCTGTATTGATATACTCTCTATTTTTTTAACTTGTGGATATATTTTTGAATAGATTCGGAAATGGTAAATTTTTATTTGTGAAAGTGAAACAAGGCCAATTTCTGATGATGATTAGAAAATAAAAGTAGATAAAGATTAGTATACATTTTACTAATCAGATATATAACTGTTTAAGTGAAGATGCCAATTGTAATGACGATGAGAATTCCCAATATGACAAATAAAATATTGATTTCAATAATTTGAATAAAAACAAAAAAGAAAGATATGTTAGCTATTTGTTTAAATTACCATGAACAAATGACATATTTATAAATCTATTATAAGCGTTTGCTTTCCTTCTCTATACCTATGATATTTTTAGTCACAAATACTCAAGAGTTCCATGCCATCAATTGGAGATATAAAATGAACACCCATTACTCCTTCATTAAACCAAAAAGATACCATACCACTCAATTATTTTCATATTATTGCTTCTCTTTTTACACATATGACTGAAAATAGATCAATCAACAATAAAACAGAAACTCTTTAGGTCTAATGAATTAACAAATCCATACACACAATGAGTGTATGCATAAATTATTTATTACAAAAAATGATTACATATTTAAATAATATTATTAGGAATGATTATATTTCAAATTAACTAAATAATTCTAAACATATAAGATAAGATTAAGGGTTTTTTTTCTCCTTTTATAGTTTTTTGTTGTTGTTGTTGTTGTTTAATAGCTGCAAAATTGTTTTAAAAATTCTTAAAATAATTTTTTGGGGAAATAATGCATCTATCTATCTATCTATCTATCTATCTATCTATCTATCTATCTATCTATCTATCTATCTATCTATCTATCTATCTATCTATCTATCTATCTATCTATCTATCTATATCTATCTATCTATCTATCTATCTACCCACCTACCTACCTACCTACCTACCTACCTACCTACCTATCTATCTATCTATCTATCTATCTATCTATCTATCTATCTATCTATCTATCTATCTATCTATCTATCTATCTATCTATCTATCTATCTATCTATCTATCTATCTATCTATCTATCTATCTATCTATCTATCTATCTATCTATCTATCTCTCTGTCTATCTGTCTGTCTATCTA
The DNA here is from genome assembly GCA_028023455.1 of Epiperipatus broadwayi. Taxonomy (NCBI): domain Eukaryota; kingdom Metazoa; phylum Onychophora; class Udeonychophora; order Euonychophora; family Peripatidae; genus Epiperipatus; species Epiperipatus broadwayi. Next base: position 1,612,825 of record JAQFVV010000172.1, read on the forward strand.
CTTATTTATTTATATATACCGATTAAAAATTATAATGATTTTTTTAAAAAAAATTAACAATAAATAACTTTTCAAAACAAATTATTGAATATGTCTGTAAATATGTATATGTCGATTTCACAAATATACTTGTCATATAAAGATTTGCGGTAAGAAAAATATTAAAATTGTTTATAACATTAGAAAAATTTATGTATTATTTATTTATATTATTAAAGCAAATTTTTCTGCATAAACAAAAATTACTTTTTAATAAAGTCCATTCAATATCTATTTTCTCCTTAGTTATGTGGCAGCATTACTTTTAAGAATTTTCTAGTGTAAGTAATGACTTTGATCGATTAAATAATGAAATCTCAAGATCTCGTTGCTGATGTAAGTAAATTAATCATAGATAACATATGATTGTGGAGAGGGTGGCTACTCTCTCCAGAAATGCAGGTACTAACTATTGGTGCAAGCCTTTTTTGGATCTTTAGCCAAGCATAGTGTTGTATACCTTAGCAATATGTCCACACACACATTAAATGTGACTGACTTGATATCACTGGAAAATTCCTTAACTCGATAACTTTCCAACTTCCATCTGAATGAAATTAAGTATTCTGTCCTTTTATGAATTTCTTTTTAAAAACATTTGATTTTCTATGGTCTAATTATTAAAGTGGAAGTCAACCTCTGATAATACACTATTTTTTAAATATTATAAATCTCCATGCATTTGCCCACCAGTAAGAGTTTAAAAACTTAAGTGAATCACTTAAGGTTAGAGCATATTTCTATATACACCAACTCTCACTGACCATGCTTAAATCAGGGCTGCGTCTATTGTGTGCCTGATGTTAAAATTAAATATTGAATTATACAAATTTAGTTAACCTATCTCAGGAGAAAGACAGTGTCTCATTTTTAACCACCTACATTAATACTTATATGACTTATAAATGTAAATGTATTATTATATAGTACTGAAAATTTTGAAATTATTAAAGTGGAAGTCAACCTCCAATAATGAATTATTTCTTAAATATTATAAATCTTCACGCACTTGCGGCCAGTAAGATTGACTTCTGCTTTAATAATTTCAAAAATTTCAGCACTATAAAATAATAAACATTGTCTTTCTCCTGCGATAGGCTAACTAAATTTGTAGTATTCAATATTTGATTATAACATCAGGCACACAAAAGACTCAAGCCCTGTTTTAAGCTTGATCAGTGAGAATTGATGTATATAGAAATTTGTTCTAAACTTAAGTGACTTCACGTAAGTTTTTTAAACTCTTACTGGTGGGTGAGTGCACAGAGATTTATAATATTTGAGAAATAGCACATTATTGAAGGTTGACTTTCACTTTAATAATGGATTTTCTATGGTCTGAGTGTTGACTCTGGAGGTCAAGAGTCATGGCTGCTCCAACTTTATCATTTTGATGTTCAAAGTTCTTATGAACTTCTGAGAAATCAACCACTCAATTAATCATTCATTATCTATAAATTTTTATAGTTGGTATATTAAAACTCCTTAATTAGTCTATTTATTTGCCTTATCTCTGTATGCAAATCTGTTCATCTATTCTATTTTAATCAACCTAATAATGTAATATTGGTTTGCCAAAAAATACATTTAAGAAAAATTTAACTAACTTAACTCTCTTTTTTCAAGTTAAAATTATTTACAAAATTTATTTAAGTACATGGATTAGAACTTAAGACTTTTTAGGCTAGATTCATTCTCTATTCCATTTCAAGCAACTGATATACGTGACCATATACATGTAAAAAAAATGGATGATCCCCAATATATGGAGTTTATGCAGAACCAGCACTCATCAATTGGTCCAGATCACAATCTCCAACACATATATACAATCAGTACTCGGTTTATATTAAGATAGAAATTCCTGAAATTTTAATGGGCAGGCTTTAATATTTTTACCCTTCCAACTATTCAACTGTCCATGTCATTGAAAAATCAATGAGGAACCATTCAAAGCCCTTATTGATTTTGATATTGTAGTCATATCCATGTAAACATTGCATCAATCTAACCCCTCACCATACTGGACCTTTACATATTCATATATATTAATAGGAAAGGGATGGGCTGAACTTATACAAACGTAAAGAAATATAAAATTTGTAATTCTATTTAATAATCCATTGATATTTTCATTATCAGAATTATTTAATTACTTTTTAAGATTGTATAAACTCACTCAAGACAGATTAACACAATATATATATATATAAATTCATTTACATATTGTAATCTTACTGTAGTGGATCACATATATCACCATATAAATATAAATGCGAAAAAGAAAAGTGAAAACAAAATTAAAACTAAGATTAGCTAATTTCAATATCTAAAAAAAAAGTTGTGTGTGTGTGTGTGTTTTAAAGGCAGATCATAATGGGATAACGAATTAGAAATAATACTAAAATTCGTAGAAATGAGATTTTCTTTTTACTTCTTTCTAAAATATAATTCTAAAATAAAATTAATTATTTTTGAAAATATTAAATGTTATTTAAAAAAAATAAAATGAGTACAGATTAATCTACACATGCGTAAAAAACGCTTTATCCGTTGATAAAAAAATCTGCTTCCCTCCAAAATTGGTAACCACAATGATCATATTTTTTTGACAATATTGGATTTTCTGAATTATGATTATACACACATAAATGAATTAACTTTATCGAATTTTGCTTCTTTTCTTTAGCTATGTAATTGCATAAGTAATATTAATACACTTCCCAGAAGCAAGTAAAATTTAATCTTTTCTTGGTTAGTGTATTAAACTTACTTATAGAATAAAAAATAAATGATACTTGTACATTACTTTCTCTACTAAGCTTGACAGATGAGTTTTTTAAATATAGTTTCAGGGGTATACAATAAATGTTAAAAAACAAAATGGCTGACAAGAATCGGCCATCTTTAATATTTACATTTTTTTTTTTTTTTAAAATAAGAAAAATTTCTGAAAAAATTAAATATAATATTTCCAATTTATTTACTACATTTTTGTATTGAGTCAACTTCATCATCATCATCATTTCAGCTATTATCAATCCATTGCAGGCTAAAGACCTCTCCAAGTTCAATCCATCTTCTCATCAAAGTCTAACCTCTTTTTTCCAGATCACCCCAGAACTGTTTCTTAATTCATCCATCCATAGGGTTAGGGTTAGAGGTTAGGGTTAGGATAGATATTTTACAATGTCTTGGAATCCATACTCTTTAATATAAAAATATTGTAAAGTGTCATATTGCATGCTTTTGGAAGGCAGGATCTAATACTTTTCTAAATATTTCACTGCATGCAGTTCTGTCAAAGGACACAAACTTTTATTATTTTACCAAAAACACACTTCATTTTGATTAAATATTGTAATAAATGCTTTTACTGCTTATACAATGTGTCTATAAAATTTATTCAGGGTTATATTGCTGAATGTATTAAACATATGGGATATCAAATCACAGAACTGAATATTTTTTAATGTTTGAAGTGATTTGATATTTATTTGTGATAATGTTATGCACTGGAATTATAAACATATGAGGTATGTTATTGTTTGTGAGTATAAGGCACTTTTGAGATTTAGATAAAGCTGGTAATATCTGTGTCATTCTGACAGTTTAATTAGAATCAGAGTGTGAATAAAAGTATACCAATAGTGTTTTCTTTGAAGTTATTAAGAATTCATAATAATGTCAAAGTTCTCTACCAGTATGAATGAAAAACAATACATTGGAGAAGAACATCACAGTTTTTAAGAAAAATGGAAATTACAATATTTTTTTACTGAAAAAAAAAATTTATGGTGGATATGTAGAAACTTCATTTCTGTTTGCAAAGATTTTAATCTCAGGAGGCACCACAATACAAATAATAAAGACCATATGGTAAATATGTTAGGAAATGATAACATGTCAGAATTAACGCTGACCCTCAGAAAACAACAAAGTGTATTCACCAAGCCTACTGAGAATAATGAGGCTGCTGTTAAAACTAGCTATTTATTAGCACACATAATTGTAAGCATGTCAAAAGCATTTTCTAATGGGAAATTTATTCATGAATGCATTGTTAAAGTGGTAGAAATGTTGTGTTCAGAATAATTAAAAAAAGTTCAAAAATATAAGTTTATCTTGAAATACCACTGCTAGCAGAATTGAGGATATAGCCGAGAATTTTAGCTGAGAATTTAAGGAATCAACTAAAATCAATAATTCCAACAGACTTATTCCATACAATTGATAAAGTACAGATGCATAGGATTCCATTCCCTTAGTTGTTTTTATTCACAGTTGTGATGTAATCTTGAAATCCAGAGAATTTCTAGAACTTATTTATATGAATGATACAACTATGGGTGATGGGATTTTTGACAATCTTATGAAAGTTTTGATTTAATACAATTTCCCATTTAAAAGGCTAGTTTGTCTTGCAACTGATTGTGCTCCAGCCATGATTGGTGTTCTTAAAGGAGTTGTACAAAGTTAAAAGAAAAATGCAAAAAAGAAGGTATGACTATTTTCGACATTTTTATAGCATTCTTCATCAGCAAACGTTATGCTCCAAAGTTTTAAATATTGGACATGTGCTGAAAAATACCATTAAAATTGTAAATTATATTTATGCACATGTCCTTAATCATCATCAGTGGTTTAAATTTCCAGAAGATATAGGAAGTGAACACATTGATCTACCTTATTGTACAGAAATTAGATGGCTTTCCAGTCATAATGTTTCGAAGTAATTCTTCAAATTGCTGGATAAAATTATTATTATTTCTAATCAAAAAATTATGAATGTGAATATGTGAAATAATCAATGGACAATGGACTTGGCTTTTTCAGTTGACCTTAGTTAAATTAATCTTAAACTACAAGGCTAACATCATATGGTCTCAATGTTATGTGACAATATTACTGTTTTCAAACAAAAATTATTACTTTGGACAAAAAAATGTCAAAATGAAAATATATCTTATTTTGAATGCTATCTGTTTCAAAAATCACTGGTTGAAATTTTCAGAACACCCTAGTCTAATTGCAATATTAGAAAATGAATTCAAAGGAAGTTTTCAGATTTCAAAAAATGTGAAACTCACTTTCATCTATTTACTTCTCTATCAATTGATGTTGGAATCATGGATGATAATTTACAACTGGAATTAATTGAAATTTTAGTGTAATTCCATATTGAAACAAAAATATATACAAGTTAGAATTCCAAAATTCTATAATTATTTATCAGATGACCATTTCTCAGTCGACTGATTTCTCAGTATATAATATGCCATTAAACATATATTAGCCATGTTCAGTAGCACATATTTGTATAAACAATTATTTTCAAATTTTAAATGATAAGACTATGGAAAGATCAAGATTAATAATCACCAATATACAGCAAAATTTAAAAATATCTAGAGCTTAACAAAGTTAACCATATTTTGAAGAGTTGGTTAATGAAAAACTAGGCCAAGTTTCTTCAAAAAAGTAATGCAATATTATGGAATTAAGTTGATATTGGTTTAGAAACAGCTTCTATACTTTACATGTGTCTTTTAATGTAGTTATATTTTGTCATATGTTATTTTAATGTAAAACTACAATGTTAATGAAAGATAATGTTCTTTCTTTTAATTTCTTTATTTGTTTGCAATGTGGCTCACAACTTGACGTTAAATAGTTCATGTGACCTTAATGGTAAATGAGTTTGACGTGACTGGTCTACAGACAATGGGAGGGTATTTTGTAAAGGTTCATTTAAGATTGCTGTGGAAATTTTGGCTATTGCTAGGTGACAAGAAAAAATGTTTTAATCATCTATAACTGTTTTTGAAGTTATAATTTCATTTAGCTCACAAATTAGCAACTGTATTGGATTCATATTTATTTACCATGGCTGACTAGAGGTCCAGTTGGGTGTTGATGCTATCTTTTTGGTGTAATATTTATACAGCTATGTGATGCCCAAAAATGATCAAATAAACACCTAATTATGTCTACCACTGTTCAATTTGTTTGTTTGCTGTAACAAAAGGGCACTGATAATGAATTCTGGTTTTGCTTAATAGTAGCCTTTTAGAATGGGTGGACCACTCATTCTTTTAAAACAGCTATTGACATAAAATGTTTCTTATTTATAATGCATGGGCCAAAGTGAAGTTTTCTATAAAAATTATATACATATTTAACATGATTTTAATTAATAATTATATATAAGGAATAAATTAAAAAAATAAAATGATACCATTGTTACTACCTATTGTCTAAGCTCTGATGGTCTGAGACTTGGACACTTAATAGAAAAACAATCCAGAGACTTCATACCACTCAAAGAAGTATGGAGAGATGCATGCTAGGGTAACAAGAAGAGATCGAATGTACAATATATGGGTAAGAGAACAAAAGATGTTACTGACATTGTTGAAAGAATTAAAAGACTGAAGTGGAGCTGGGCTGGACATATTGCTAGAAGAGATGATAATAGAAGGACAATTGAAATCTTAAACTGGATTTCAAGAGATTTCAAAAGACCCAGAAGGCAACCACATGATGGATGATGATATAAGAAAGTGTGCAGAGACTAGAGATCAGAGGAGATGGATTGAACTTGGAGAGACCTTCATCCTGCAGTGGAGTGATAATGTTTGTCAATGATGATGATGATATATTATGTTGTTTCTCATAATATACAAAACTAGTGCATTATAACTTTTACGATTTTGCTATAATAATATTTTTAAGAATCATTAATTTGGAGTTATTTTTTTAAGTAATCATTTAAAAACGTTTAAAGCGGAATCATTATAAAATATCATACCTCTTGATTACAAAATAGAAATTAAAAGAGGTTTTTTCTACATTAAAAAAAATGTAGCAATAATGTTTTTAATAAATATAGCATTAAAAATTTATAAAGTAGGATTTAGAAAAACAAACTGCACTTATCTAGTCATTAGATTAAATCTTTGAAACTATAAATTAAAATTTGAGATAGAAACATCTTTTAAATAACATTTTATATTCCTTTTTCTTTAAAAATTAATTTCTTAAAATAAAATAAAAATAGACAAAATAATAATAGAAATTTTTTGACATTTTTTTAATTTACTAAACACTAGATCGAAGTGAAGTATTCTTTTACATAATTCCTAAAATTATTATTTTTAAACATATTCATATCATATATTTTATTACTTATTTATTAATTATACTTATATATTCGACTATTTCCATCATCTAACATTAAGTCACGAATGTCTTTAGAAAAATTTTAAACTTTATTTGAATTTTCCAACAATTACACTCAACTGTTAATAACAGCACATATTGTTGAATTTATGGTAAATCTATAATAAATGTTTGCTTCAATTTTTTACACATTTTGTGAGTAGATTCTCCCTTTTGCTTTCTTTTACCTAATATACATTTTTCATTTCAAAATTTAACTATTAAATTCAAAATAATTATTGTCACTGTACATTCAAGTACTTAATGCCGTCATTTCTTATAGATTTTCATTTCTGCATATTTTTTATTTGTTACCAATCTATAAAAAAAAATGTTTTTTTTTCCATATGTCAAAGTATCGGCCAGGAAGCCGTCTGCAAGCAACTGCTTACTTGCAAGGCGACTGCGCTGACCTCTCGGCTACTAACCCTTGACATAGCTCAGACAAGCTGCTATACCATACACTATATTAGCACTGTCTTTAATTGGACATTGTAAATATAATTACATGCTTAAAAAGTATACTTTATATTTACTTTGTACTTAAATTTACATCTGTGCAATTTTTTATGTACTTTATATATATATCATGCAAAAAATATGCCCCATCCATTATTGTATTGACAAATGTAATATGCAATTATTTTACATTTGCTAATTGTTATCAATATTTCAATAATTTCACTTCCTATAAAAAAAGTTTTTTAATTAAGATGTAAATAAACTTAAAACAATGTAAAATATTTTTGAAAGCAACAATTTATTGGCTAGATTGAAGCTCCACCTATCACTTCGGCTGTTTAAATGTCACATGACCATATGAAGAGACTAACCACTCAGTTATTGTATTTATTACTATAATTTGAGATGTGATAAATAAACAACTTCTTAGTCAGAAGAATGAAATAGAATTTTTAACATCACATGACAATTTGTAGTTTATTTCTTCTGAATTATGCAACAGTGACATCTATTTTCATTCCCAGCCTCAAATGAGCATTAAATAGTCATTACAGACTACATAACTAAATTTAAAACAAAACACAGTTCATTAATTTAAGCTGACTCTAGTCATTGGTATAATAAATATCCTTTAACTTTAGATCACAGCAAATATGCTTTGATACTGTTTTGTAACCATTTATATGCAATTATGTTTGTGCTTCTTATACAGAAAAAATGTAAAGAATATTAAATATAATCTTATTGTATTTTTCATATCAACATCGTCATCATCAACCATTATCAATCCACTGCAGAATGAAGGTCTCTCCAAGTTCAATCCATCTTCTTTGATCTTTAGCTTCTCTTCTCTACATCACCCCTGCACACTTTCTTATTTCATCCATCCATCTCACATGCGATCTCTTTCTGGATCTTTTACAATTTTTTGGAATCCAGTTTAAGATTTCAATTGTCCATCTATTACCAGCTCAACTCCAGTTTTTTAATTTTTTTCTCAAAATATGAAAATAAAGATTGATTATGATGAGTTAGAAGAAGTTAACAGTTACAAATACCTTGATCAGATTATTAATACAGATGGAAACATAATGGATGAAATTAATCATGGAATTAAACTTGGTTGGAGTGCTTTTGGTAGAAATAATTTGATACTAAAAGTAAATATACCTATGTGTTTGAAAAGGAAGGTTTTTAATAAATGTGTTTTACCAGTTCTTACTTAAGGATCTGAGACTTGGACCCTTAATAGAAGAGCAGTCCAGAGACTTCAGACCACTCCAGGAAGTATGGAGAGATGCATGTTGGGAATAACAAGAAGAGATAGAAAACACAATATATGGGTAAGAGAACAAACAGGTGTTACTGACCTCATTGAAATTTTTTAATATGGAGCTCCCTTTTCAAAGGCGTATGCATAAAGGTTATATATTATGTTATAAAAAGTGATAATATAATTGTAATTGCATAAAAATTATTATAGTTCAATGATGAATGAAGTTCTTCATAGTTTATTGCAGTAATACTTTAGCAAACATATCTACTCCTTCCCTCTTTTTGTAAGTCCTTTCAATTCCGAGATCCGTTTATTTCATCTTCAGTCAAAGATAATATTTTTAAAAATTCTTGCTAAAATTGGGTATTTTTTGCATATATTTTTAAACACTTTTATTTAACTTAGAAATTCTTTTTTGTGCCTGAAGGTGTGTTAAGATGCTATATTAGATGTGATAATATGTTGGACTATTTCCATCATCTATCAATAAATGTTGAATGTATAGGAAATTTTAAATCTTTATTTAAACTTTTCAAATGCAAAAAACTTGTTAGTAATAACACACAAATAGACAACACAGGTTGTAATTACACAACATTTCAGGTAGTATTATTTTCCACTCTTCTTCAGGTGTTGCTGGCCTGACCAGTGACAGTATTCACACAGGAGTCAAACTTGTCCTTTTAGATTCTCGAATATCGAATTTAAGGCAAATACTCCAACCAAGTTACCCTGCCACAGGCAATAAATAGTAGAAATTTCATATATATATATATATGAGGATTGGTTCAAATCCTTCTGAATCCTTCATGTTTTTTTCCAAAAGCAAGATTAATTAAGAGGATTTGAACCAACTCTTATATATAAATATCTGAAATCTCTACTATCTATTGTCTTTGACAGGCTAGCTCAGTTGGTTAGAAAGCTTGCTTTAAATTCAATATTGAAGAATCTAAAGGTACAAATTTGACTCTCATGTAAATACTGTCACTGGTCATGCCAGCGACCCCTGAAGAAGAGTGGAGAATAATACTAATCAAAACATTATGTAATTACTAACCTGTGTTGTCTATTTGTGTGTTATTACTAATAAGTTTTTAAATTTGAAACGTTTAAATAAAAGTTTAAAATTTTCTATACATTCCATATTTACTGATAGCTTATGGAAATAGTTCAACATATTATCACATAGAAAATCTATTTGTTTGTTTGTTTATTTGTCCAGGACAAATCTTGTAATCAATTTTTAACATATTTCTATTGAATGGATTTTATTTAAATTTTGGTATACATATTACATTTTGATCAAAATATAATATGACCCTAAAATATTTTAGGGTTGTCTAGTCTAATATTTTGTTAATGGACTCACTTTCAAAATGATGATATCAGTTCAGTAGTTTTCAGTGATGCACACTAGATGGCAATATATTTTTAAAAATACACTAAAATTGACTATTCACTAAAAGGTATTTGCAGATAATTAAAATAGAAAGAAAAATAAATGAAGGATGAAATGTTAATTTCTCTTGATTGGTTGACTAAAACTTGGATTTTTTTAAATGTTGTCTAAATGATTTTCAACACACATGAATTTCATTTCAAAAACTAGAAAGACAGTAACATTGTTTACATTCTTAGTATTTAAATGTCAATAAAATAGTTATGTTACAATAAGATTGTTGGGAAATATCCTGTGTTCAAAGACAAATATCAGTAATTACTCAGGCCTATAATAGGTGGCTATAGAGTATGATAAGAATTATTCTTGAAAGCATATGAATGATATAACACTGTATCATCTGGTATCTGTTGATTACTCAGACTTATAGTAGATGGCCCTAGAGTAGGATGACCTGTTCTTAAAAGCATATAAATAATATTATAGCACTATACCATCTATTGTCTATTGGTTACTTAGTCTTACAATAGATGGCTTTAGAGTAGGCTAAAGAGACCTGTTCTTAAGAGCATCTGAATGATATTATAGCACTATACCATCTGGTGTCCATTGGTTACTCAGGTTTACAGTAGATGGCTCTAGAGTAGGACAAAGAGAACTATTCTTAGAAGCATAAGAATGATATTATAGCACAAGACCATCTGGTGTCCATTGATTACTCAGGCATATGCTAGATGGCTCTAGAGTAGGGTGAAGAGAATTGCTCTTGTAAACATATGGGTGATATAACAGCACTATATCATCTGGTGTTCATTGATTACTCAGGCTTACAGTAGATGGCCCTGGAGTAGGATGAAGATAACTGTTCTTAGAAGCATATGAATGATATTATAGCACTATACTGTCTGGTGTCCATTGATTACTCAGGCTTACAATAGATGGCTCTAGAGTAGGTTGATGAGAACTGTGCTTGGAAACATATTAATGATATTATAACACTTTACTATCTGATGTCCATTAATTACTCAGGTTTACAGTAGATGGTTCTAGAGTAGAATGAAAAGAACTGCTCTTGGAAGCATATGAAAGATATATGTCAAAACCCTCTGGTGTCAATTGATAACTTAGACGTACAGTATATGTTTCTAGAGTATGGTGAAGAGAACTGCCTTTGGAAATATATGAATGATATTATAGCATTATTACATCTGGTAGCCATTGATTACTCAGACTCACAGTAGATAGTTCCAGATTACAGTTATGTAAACTGCTTTTGGAGATATATGAGTAATATTACAACTCTCTACCATCTGATGTCCATTGATTACTAAGGCTTACAGTAGATGGCTCTAGGGTAGCATGAAGAGAAGTACTTTATAGAGTAAGATTTTGACAATCTTGTCATAAATTTACACTAATTGAATTCTAAAGATTAGAAAAGCTGTTTACGATTATTTTACCAATAAAGGAATAGATATTTTTTTCTAAATTGTATTCTTTATTTTCCCCATAAATTATCTTTTCTTAATCTACAAAAAAAATTTATGGAAGAGATTTAGGGCATATACGTTATAATAAGATTATTTTAAATAATACAGTGATATTCGCAAAACGCTAAACTCATTGGCTATTATTTTAAATAGTTCAAAGGTTATTAAAAAGTAGTTTATTCTTAAGACTTTTACATATATATATATTTTAAAAAAAAAAAAACAATTATTATATTTGAAATCTAATCTTTTAACGTTTACTTAATAATCGTTAATCAATTTTCTAATGAAACTCACCAAGAGTCAATCTATTCAAATCTAATCTCTTATTACACTTTTCCACCGCAATTTAATAGTTATACTCCGAAACAGTATTTTTTTAAATAATAATTTGACCTTTTAAAGCAAATAAAACTTGTATTTACTTTATAGATGTAATATTTAACTGGAAATTTTGGATTAAGCATAGGAAATAAAAAATTTCTCGCAGTAAATGAAAAAAGATTTTTAAGTAGAAGGAAGGATGTAAAGACTGTGATTATATAACCATTTAACATCACGTGTCAATGCATATACGTTTGACTTTAATTTAAATTAAATGCAGGTAGTGAAAAGCAAAATTGCACTGTATCACTATAGTACTAAGTATGTATTTTAGGAATCGTACATCTTTTTCACATGTCTTTTATCATGTGTTTATAATTACACCCCTCCACAAGGTATTAAAAGGGGATAGAAACCAGTCTTTACCTTGCGTGAGAATGTGTAGTGAAAATTACCCTACAGAAATTTTCATTTAGTGGATAATCTCTAGTCTAATGAATGGGTAATAAAAATGATTAATATACTTCCATTACAGAGTGTGTCAAAAGTTGTGAGAGCAGAAAGCTTGATACATTAATTAACTGTAATAATTGGTTATATATGTATACTGAACAATTATAAAGATAAGTGTAAGAGATTGTGATCTGGGCCAACTGATGAGTGCTGGTTCAGCCTGAAATATGCATCTTGGGAATCATACATCTTCTTCACAAGTCTTTGGTTATTCTGGCTTGCACTGAGTAGCAATACTGTATGGAGAGTTTTGCCTGTTTTAATAACAGTTATAAGCAAGCTTAAGAAATGGTGATCATGTGGTGTTTATTGGCTTAAAACCAATCCTTCCTAATAGGATAGTGGTGGCTATGGTTATTAAAGAACCAAAAACACCAAAATGTATAGGTACTGAATTGAGTTCAGATCTATATGACTATATAAGCTAATGAGCTTGGATTGAAAATATTATTGTGTTTTCAATTTGACTCATAATTTTGTAGTTAAATAGAGATAAAAGAGGGCTACTGGAGGGTTGCATTAGATCCTAAGATCTATATGCAGTGCTCTCAGATCCAAGGGTCCTCACTGACAAAGGCCACAATCCAGAAACTAGTCTGGGAATATTGGATGAGTAGGCACTAGATGGAGATTTTATGCACAAGCCTTCTGGAGGCCATTGATTTACTCAACTTTGCATTGAATGGCAATAGTGTGTGTGGAGAGTTTTGCCTGTTTTAAGTCTTTGATCATGTGTTTATAATACCCAGCTCTGTGAGGTGTTAAAAGTGAATAGAAACCAGACCCTACAATGCATGAGAGTGGTATAATGAAAATTACACCACACAAATACTTTAATCCAATAAACATCACATGACCACCACTTCTTATGCTTGTGTATAACTGTTGTTAAAACAGGCAAAAATCATTATACATATTGCCACACACAGCAAGCTGGAGTAATCAATGGATGCCAGAAGGCTTGTGCTTAAAATCCCCAACTAGTACCTACTCAGCTTAAAACCAATCCTGCCTAATAGGATAGTGGAGGCTATGGTTATTAAAGAACCAAAGACACAAAAATGTATGGGTACTGAACTAAGTTCAGACCTGCATGACTATATAAGCTAATAGGCTTGGATTGAAAACATTACGGTGTTTTCAGTTTAAGACTCATAATTTTGTAGTTCAGTGGAGATAAAAGATGGCTGCTGGAGGGTTGCATTAGATACTAAGATCTAGGTGCAGTGTTCTCAGATCCAAGGCTCCTCACTGACGAAGGTCACAAGCCAGAAACTAGTCTGGAGATATTGGATGAGTAGGCAGTAGATGGGGATTTTTTGCACAAGCATTCTGGCATCCATTGATTATTCTAGCTTGCTGTGTGTGGCAATATGTATAGTGAGTTTTGCCTGTTTTAACAAATATTTTCATTAAGTGGATAATCTCTATTTTAATGAATGACTAATAAAAACTATGTGTTTTTTTGTAAAAACTAGTAAGAAAATCAAGTCATACTCCAAGTGACTTAACTTAACATCTAGTGTCTGATATCCTAGGATGCCTCACTGATGAGAGACATTAGCTTGAAACCAGTTTGGAGATAGGGATACTTCTAGATAGAGATTTTAAATGTTTTCTCTTTATCAGTAAAACTTGTTTAGACATATTATCATACTCTTTATATTTTAATTGTGATATAAACTTATTAAGTTATGTCACATGATGTATGATTTGATTTTCTTTATATTATAGTTTGCTTTTTAAAGCTTTGGTGATGCTATATTGCTAAAGATATTAATATATGTTGTATTTGAACTTCGTTCAGTCCCATATGGCTATTTAAGTTAGATAGCTGGATTTGAAGACATATAGATGTCTAAAAATTTCAGATTTTTCACTTGGCATTTTAGATCTAGGGTCTGAATATCCTAGTGCCTCACTGATGAGAGCCATTAGCTTGAAACCAGTTTCGGGATAGGGATAATTCTAGATAGAGATTTTAAATGCTTTCTCTTGTTGCATTTATCAGAAAAGCTTGTTTAGAGCTATTAGCATGTTTATTATATTATCTTTTTTTAAAAAAAATAAAATCTAGGCTTTAATGTTACTTTTTAAATTGACATTTGAATTTGATAATGAAATTTTAATTCATCATTTTTCAGGGAAATACATGATGGGTGAAAAAAATAATCAATAGTATAAAAATTCTTTAAAAATTATTAATATAAAAAACAACGTAATAGTTATTCATTGAAATAAAAGCCTTTGATAAATATAACATGTTAGATTAGATTCAATATTCATGACTCTAAAGATCCCAAGTTCAAACTCCTGTGCTAATACTGCCGGTGATCAATCCAGAACATCTAAAGAAGAGAGGAAATTATTACTACTTGGAATATTGTATTCTATACTAACTTGTGTGTTATTAGTAAAAGTTGAATGTATTTAGGAACCTATAAAGCTTTAATCTTTTTTTTAAGCATTTAACAATTCAACTAAATAATATATGGCAGTAATGTCAGTTCTAATATTATTTTATTAGTCAAGCGTTGGTGGTCGAGAGGTCAGCGACAGCTGCTTTACAAGCAGTTGTCCTGGGTTAGCAGGGTTCGCTTCCCGGCTGATGCTATGACACATGAGAAAAAAAAATATTATTTTATTAAAAAAGTGGGGTTAACATAAAATACTGTATAGTGTATCCGGTATTTGCAAATCTTTTTATGTTTACATTAGGAAACAATATTAATTCTAATTTTACATATAAGTAAACATAATTAGGGATTTTTTTACAGTCTATAAATTGGTGAAGATTTTTAATAAATCTTACAAATTTTGCTACTTTTGGGAAAAATCTTTAATTGATAATTGTTTTGAGCAAACTTGAATCATTAACACCTTTTTTAATAATGTGTAAAATCATGTTTAAGATTTATACCTCAAAAATGTTATTTATAAAAGGTGTTTTTTATTCTTTTTTATTTTATAACATTACTAAGCCATTGGACTCTGATTAAAACTTTCGAACATCAAGACTCAAGCTAGGGTCAAATTCTAAATAATATTTATTCAAATATTGCATGATTAACTGAAAAAATTAACACTGATAAAGGTGTAAGATTGGGGTAATCCCATTTCTCCAGAATTTTTGTAGCAGTTTTGTGTATTTTTTTTTTTGATTAAAATAGCCAGCTAAAGAAACAAAAATAAATAGAAGTGAATTAAATCATCTCAATTTTAAAGATTGTGTGATTGTTTTACACTTTAGTTTGCAGCCACTTCCAATCGGAGATATCCATATTCCCAGGGAATGAAAAAAAACTAGTCCATGGGGTACAGTGAATAACAGGTAAATAAGTATATTATGCTATTAATATATTTCAAAAATAATTATGCTATCAACATTTCCAGACTATTCCATGTTGGTAGTGTCACCAGCAGCATTTTAGGTCTCTTTTTGAACATGGAAACAGTGAGGTTGCATAGTTCACATCTAAATCAGTCTAAATTACATTCCAAATTCTTGGTTAGGTTCTTGTGGAGTTTATTTATTGGATTGGAAAACCAGTTATTATGCCAGGTTTTCTAATTACATTTCAATTAGTAATTCAGCAAATCATATCATAGTCCAGGTCACCATTTCAGGGAATTATGCAGGCAAAGACTATCATTTAGAACTTCTAGGTCTCACAACATGGAATCCTTCATCTCCAAGATACTATATAGCATAATATTTGGCAAACTTCTACTGGTTTTCAGCAGAAGCATATTAAAGATTATAGCAATGTAAATATTGGTTATCATAGGTCAAGTTAAGGAGTATACTTTGAAATACTTTTCCCAGTGCAAGATGTTTTTCTGTGGAACTTAGTCATAAGTACTCTTCTTATCATCGTAGGGGTTCTATGTTAAAATCAATTGATGATAATTATTGTTCCTATTGGCTCTCTAGTCTTGAATCATTCTTTGTTGCATAGTTTGCTCTCTAGTCTTGAATCATTCTTTGTTGCATAGTTTCCTTTAATTTCCAAATACTGACTGGAATATTTGATGCTTCACAATGAATAACTAAGAATGAACTGATTAACATACTTTTAGCCTCTTTATGAGTTGCATTACTTGTTGACCAAACAATACCTTCTAGCTCAATAACCAATTTTAAAAGATAGAGAAGATTAAGATTGCTCTGATGAAGACTGCAGGACAGTCAAAACTTTCAGAAAAATAAAGAAATCATTATAAAAAAATTTGCATTAAGTGTATATGAAGGAATTTATTGTAAGCTTCTCATCTAATTAGACTGTTTTTATAAACATATTTAACCTTTTAATCCTTAAATATATGATTTAGTTATCTTATTTTTTTGATTTATGTATCTTATAAAATATATTTACAGGTTTCACAAAAATTTTATAAGATACAATTTTATTTCTTTACTTTCAGTAATTATATGCCATATTTATTTATTTATAACAAATAATCTGATCATTACTATTTTTTAAAATTATTTTATCACCTTTTGATTTACATATTAAGCAAATATATAAATAGCCAAACTTTATGCTATGCAACAGTACTATACTGCCCACAAAACATGAACATCATTCCTAATCAGAATGTTTTCTTAATGGTTTAGTTTTTGAAGCGAACAGCGAACTTATAGTTTTTACTTTTTTTTTATTACTAAATTATCTATTTGCTGACATATGCATGCATTCAAGCCAAGAATAGTTCAAAAATTAATTAATATCCTTCTTCCTTGTTTTAAATAAGGATTTAAAATATTCTGAATAAAATACATATAAGTCACAGAGAAATTCATAGCTATATACTTGTCCTAAAAAGTACAGAGTGTGTACCAGTAAAAGATAACTGGTTCTCCAAGCTGCCTCTATTGCCATCTCCAAATTAATGCATGTTACGTAACTACATACTTTAGCTTAGCTATGTATCACAAAAATTTTAAAGTTATGTCTAGATTATGAAATTTGACCATGGGTTTCATACCTTTACTAGTAATCTCCTGCCATCGCAAGATCTTGAAAACTAGTTTGTCATACACTGTGGGAATTATTTCCAATGCATCAGTAGCAGTTTTTGCCCAATTTAAAATAAAATTCCATGTTCGACACAGTATCATATTTTGGGTCGTAACTGATCATCCAGAAATCTTAAAATCTCTGTTGGGAATAGCTACATAACACCATGTGTTGATTCACAGATGGCTCTGCAAAGTGTTATATGGGATAGTAGAATACATCCATTAATATAAAAAAAATAGGGAGTTGGAGAGATGGAGAACTAATATGAAAAGTAAAAAGAGTTTATAAATAGAAGTAAACCATATTGGGTATGTGTTAATTTATGATAATAATAAGGAAAGTAGTTTACTGTTTAAGACTCAACCAGGATCATTAGCAACAAGAGCTTATACACATAAATGGAGAAATGTGAATGATTTAGTTTGCAAGATGTGTAAGAAAGGCACGGAAGATTTTAGGCATCTATTAATTGAATGTAGACATTTATAAGCAGAAAGGATACATATAATGAAGTTGTGAGAGAATAAATATAAACAAAGTGATTATACAAAAAGTAGGTTCTGGGTTTTTATGCTAGGTTTGGAAAAATATAAGGGGGATCTTGATATAAAGGCCATTGAATGGACAAAGATGATGCTGTGAAAATGTGATGGAGTAGGATAGAGAAGAATATGGGACAAACTTAGAGTGGGTATTGGAAAGGGAGGGTGGCAAACAGCTTTATCTGGGCATAGTGGCTGAGAGATTCCTTATTTCGATAAAGGAGAACTTAGGGTGGGAAATGGAAAGAGAAGGGAAATGTGGTAACAGGTTTCTCAGGGCATCGTGGCTGAGAGATTCCTGACTTTGATAAAGGAGAAGCTGTAGTACAACGCATTGCATAACCAGTCGTCTTATTTATTATCATCTATTTTTGAGCATGATACAACAATATCAACACTACTGGACTGGTTTTTTTAGGCTTGCTAACCTATATTTATCCCTAAACTATTTGAGATGTTTCTTCTAATCATTAGCATCGCGCCCCTGTTTTCAATAGTGATTTAATGTAGTCGAAGAATGTCGGATCATGGAGTCGAAGATACTTTAATCGATTCAGTTCTTATACTTCTGGGGCTCCAACTTCGTATGAACTCCTAGAAATAAAGCCATGCGATTATTTTTTTCGAGTGACAATCTATATATATATTCCGATTGTATTCTCAAAAGTCGTAATCTATATAATTTCGCATTGCATTTATTAAATTAATATACACTCACGTGTATATATATAGACAAGTAATTGTAACATCATTTAGAATTCTTTTTTTTTTTTATAATTTGTATATCAATAGAGACTGAAATGCAATAACCATAATAAATCTCAACAAAGCTAGTTTTTATTGATTTATTGATTTATATGCGCTAGGGGCTCCAGAGTGGGAGTTGAAGAAGAAAGTACTTCTCCGTGCGTTTCTAGATAAATTATTAATCTTCAAAATAAGCTTTTCTTCTAAAGTTTACTTATTTTTTTATTGCAATATGTTTCTTTAATATTTTTGGGTTAAAAATACATTTATTGATATACAATTCTTGAGTGAGTTTTAAAAGCATCTACTTATTTATATTGTCGCGTTTTTTATTCGTTAACTCTTACTTTACTAATATGCACCGACGCTCAGGTAGATATAGTATAATTAGAAGGAATTTTAACGCCCTCTAGTGCACATTTAAACTTTATATCAGTACGTACTATACATAAATCACCAACTCTGTTCCAAATGTAAATATCCAACCCGCAAGTACTATCTAACGTTAAACAGTAATGCAAAATAGACAGATTGGTCTCTTACACCAGATGTAGTTTAACTGCAATTTAGCTTCAGTGGGAAAAGCGGAAGATCAAATATCTGTCTTTCATGTTAAAATATTGTCCAGAACTTCTTATATAAGTAAATGCATGCCATTTTATTTTTAAAGTGTAAATATACTGTCGCCCATTGCATTTTCCAATGTGACAAAACGTATATATAATATTAAATATCCATTATTTTTTATATTTTTTGATTAAAAGTAAAAGTTAAAATAACGAAAGTAATGCTCAAGGGATTTTCTCAAAAGAAGAAAGTGAAGATTGATAATGATGAGCTAGAAGAAGTTAACAACTACAAATACCGTGGGTCAGACTTTTTACTACAGATGAAAACAATTAGGATGAAATTAATCATAAAATTAAACTTGTTTGAAATGCTTTTGATAGAAATAATTTAATATTAATAGAAAAGGAAGGTTTTTAATAAATGTGTTTGGCCTATTCTTACTTATGGATCTCACACTTGGATACAGAGACTTCAGACCACTCAAAGAAGTATAGAGAAATGCATGTGAGGAGTAATAAGAAGAGATCAAAGATGAAATATGTGAGAGAACAAACAGGTGTTACTGACATCAGTGAAAGAATTAAGACTTTGAAATGGAGTTGGACTGGACATACTGCTAGAAGAGATGATGATAGATGGACATTTGAAATCTTAAATTGGATTCCAAGAGATTGTAAAAAGATGTAGAAAGAGACCACATGTGAGATAGATGGATGAAATAAGAAAGAGTGCTGGGATAATGTGGAGAAGAGAGGTTAGAAATTGAAAAAGGTAAATTGAACTTGGAGCGATCTTCATTCTGCAGTGAATCAATAGTGGTTGGAAATGATGATTATGATGAGCCACAATTTTAGCTAGAGACAATTATTATCTAATTTACCATTGTGAAGAAAAACTGTTTCTTCATATACCATATGTTCCTCTTTTTTTTGTGATTAATTTTTCATAATGAATTAATTAAATCTGTGCATTTGTCACAATAAAAACACAGTTATCGGCTTTATGTCTAACTGAACATATTCAAGGTTTTTGGTTGTGGCTTTGTATTGTGCAATGGCAAACTAATGAACTTGTAAAAAAACATACTAGTCATTGCATATTCTAAAAAGTGCACATGTCATCTGATTCATTCAGTGTGAAATGTTTGATTATGCATGATTACCGCAATTGTGACGAGCTGATTTTTGCCTGGTATTTATAAATACTAAATAAATGGAGACATGTAAAAGAGATTATGGCTACCAGATAGAGAGTGCTGTTCAGTAGATGTGTCTAATGTAGAAGACATGTATATACCAATGGACATATGTTTGATTGGGAAAATACAAAAATAATGGATAGAGAAGAAAAGGTACAAAGAAGAAAATTTAAAGAAGTTGCTCACATGACAATAGCAAACAATAACATAAGTCAACCGAGTGTGTCTATACATAATGTATGGAAACCACTAATCAGAAAGTGGAGAAATCAGGAGGAACATCCTAGATAAGTATATGAAATTTCTACTGACTGTTGCCTTTGGCAGGATCGCTCAGTTGGTTAAAGCATTATCTTAAAATTCAATACTCAAGAATTTAAGAGTCCAGGTTGGATTCCCATGCTAATACTGTCACTGATCAGGCCAAAAACACCTGAAAAAAAGGAGAATAATACTTTTTTATCTTAAAATTCAATATTCAAGAATTTAAGGGTCCAGGTTCGATTCCCATACTAGTACTGTTACTGGGTAAGCCAGCAACGCCTGAAAAAAAGGAAGAATAATATCTCAAAATGCTGTGCATACTAACCTATGTGCTATTACTAAAAGTTGAATGCATTTGGAATATTTAAATAAAGTTAAATTTTTCTAAAGTCATTCAATACTCAGACACTAAACTCTCCATACAGTAAACAGCTTGTGCAAGCATAATAAATGGTAATCATGTGACATTCAATATTCATATTAGATGATGGAAATAATCCGATATATAAATACAGCAGTATGATTCTTTTTTTTTTTTAAAAATTATTCATCTTTTTCAGATATCTTTATTCAAATGCTTCAAAAAATGTATTAATGGAAGAGAAGATTTAATTATATCTGAATATATTTTAAAGGGAATTGGAATTATGGGAAGGTATGGTCGTATATACGTGTTGTGTTACTTTGAACATGAGAAGCCTTCCTTAGCATGGAAACTATTAATAGTGGAATTGTAATTTAATTTTTATTCATGATTTAATTGTTTAAATAGTATGAAAAAAGTTTGAAGACTTTTTACGCTAAAAACAAATGTTATTTCACGCCTTTAAGAAGCAATATGACATAGTTTCAATACAAAGATTCAATTTTATATTTCATCAATATCTCAGTGTCTTTGCATCATTCTTTAGTTGCCATTTGAGGTATGGTTCTGCATTTTATTTTAGCATTAAAACTTTTACTCTATATTGTGAATCCTTAGAAATACAAATTTGCAAATAAGAAACATAAAAATCATATATGAACTTTACAAATGTGCAAAAATAAGAATACCGAGATACAATATGATAACTTTTTCTTATTGGATGATTGCAATGTTGATAAAAAAATATAAATTAACAAAATTTTCTAGCTTCAACTGTAAAATTTGAATAAATTATCATTAAGTTCAAGATTGCATTTATAATTATTAAAATATCATAAAGATTCTGTACTATTGTGTTTATCATAACATTATTAGTCATGGTTTAATTTTATGGTTATGATGAATTTCTTAACTTATATTTTTCAAAATAAAACCAAGTAACCCCTACAATTATGATATCACATGATCACTATTTCCTATGTTTATTTAGTGCCTACTCATCCAAATCACCAAACCAATTTCTAGATTGTGGCTCATCACTGATGAAAGCCACAGGCTAGAAACTAGTCTGGGAATATTGGATGAATATGCATTAGGTAGGGATTTAATCTACAAACCTTTTTGTATCCATTGATTACTCTGGCTTGCACTGGGTGGCACTGCTGTATGGCTCTGTATTAACAATTACGATATTGTCTATATTGCCAAGAATTTTAAATGGAGAAGTAATCCATGTGATTAAATCTATGAAGTTAGGAAAAGTTCTAATAAATGATGAAATTATAACATCTTACAAGAAGCATGAAGAAATAAAAAAAATTATGATATTGTACCAGGGTAATTCAAACAATGCAGTAGTCATATTGTATTTAAGAAAGTAAAGAAGATATTAATGACTACAAACCTATCAGTCTTCTATTGGATTTATACAAAATTTTTACCAAAATAAAAACAGCTCATCTATAGTGAATTTTGAATTCAAACAATCAAAAGAACAAGCTAAATTTAAAAAGTTCTTAACATGGCAGATCATATCCAAGTATTAAGGGAGTTATAGAAAGGACCAATGAATAAAAATTGCTGTTATACTTTGGATTTGTGGATTACAAAAAGATGTTTGATTCTATAAGTAATTCCACAGTGATTTAAGCTTTGAACCATCAAGATATATA
Organism: Epiperipatus broadwayi; assembly: GCA_028023455.1. NCBI lineage: Eukaryota > Metazoa > Onychophora > Udeonychophora > Euonychophora > Peripatidae > Epiperipatus > Epiperipatus broadwayi. The sequence goes on from JAQFVV010000172.1 coordinate 1,635,934, forward strand.
TCTAGGATACTGTCATATGTTGAGGAATATATATAAAAATGCAATTTCAGTAAAACACTACAAAATTAACATTAAGGAGAATGTACAACAGAAAAAATCCATATTTCAAATATTTTTAACAGCAGTTTTTAGCAGAAATACTTTGTGGATTAAAATGGGAGGCCAAGATAATAAAAATACATGGAGATTATTTACATAATCTAGGATTGTAATAAACTGATAATCAGCTTTTTAAGCTAATGCACATGCTCTTTGTGGATCTTAACAATAAATTAATTCTCTCATTTTCCAATACAAAATAAATTCTTTGTGAAAGAATAGAATGAATCACCTATTCTTTCAACCCAAACGTTTAAGTATGGGTGAATGATGTAGGTGCTTTTGCCAATAATGCTTCAGAGCTTCAGAAAATGTTGCAAGAGTTATCAGACAAAAAAAGAAGGGGTTCCCCTCACATTTACTTGGGGTTTCCCTCTTTTCTTCCAAAGAGTAAGCTTGTGGTTTAAGACCTGTAGAGGTCCCTACTATCGCATTTTATATGCATGTGCTTGAGGCTACAGCCTTGATGAATATTACAGACAGAAAAAGATAAATATGAACAAATTAAAAATATTGTTGAATTAATTTTCTGAGAAGATAATAAAAATTGACAATCGTAAATTAGAAAAAGCTAATAATTACAAATATTTGGTCAGCTTATTAATGAAGATGGAAATATAATGGAGATAGAATTAATTTAATATTAAAAGGGAGTATGTCTATGTATTTGAAAAGGAAGTTGTTTAATAGTTATGTTTTACCCATTCTTACTTCTGGATATGAGATTTGAACACTTAATAAAAAAACAAGAGAGACTTCAAACCATTCAATGGAGTAAGGAGATGTTGAGATTGTCAAGAAGGGATCAAAAACGAAATTCTTGAGTAAGAGAACAGATGGGTATAATTGTTATCATTGAATGAATTAAAAACTGAAATGGTTCTAGATTGGACATATTACTAGAAGAGATTATTATAGTTGGGCAATCAAAAGATAGGTTGAGATTATAAAAGGTCTAGAAAAAGGCTACATTGGTGTATTGTTGAAGAGTGGTTGTGGATCAGAGAAACTGATTAAAATTAGAAAGTTTAATTATTTTCCAGTGTATTTATATAGGTCGAAAATAATGATTATTCTGGCAGGATGATTTAAACTCTTATCTATACAAATCTATGAAATTATTTTATCAGAATAAGTTTCATTTATTTTTTTAAAATGACATTAAACCTTTTTATGTTGACCATAAAATTGTATTGTTCATTATTTTCCAGAATATGTATAGTTAGATATATAGATAACTAGATAGATTACAGATAAATAGTTACATATGTTGACAAATAAATAAAAGTGGGAAAAGTTAGGTAGATAGGTAGGTAGGTAGGTAGGTAGGTAGGTAGGTAGGTAGGTAGGTAGGTAGGTAGGTAGGTAGGTAGGTAGGTAGGTAGATAGATAGATAGATAGATAGATAGATAGATAGATAGATAGATAGATAGATAGATAGATAGATAGATAGATAGATAGATAGATAGATAGATAGATAGATAGATAGATAGATAGATAGATAGATAGATAGATAGATAGATAGATAGTAGGTAGATAGATAGATAGATAGATAGATAGATAGATAGATAGATAGATAGATAGATAGATAGATAGATAGATAGATAGATAGATAGATAGATAGATAGATAGATAGATAGATAGATAGATAGATAGATAGATAGATAGATAGATAGATAGATAGATAGATAGATAGATAGATAGATAGATAGATAGATAGATAGATAGATAGATAGATAGATAGATAGATAGATAGATAGATAGATAGATAGGTAGATAGATAGGTAGGTAGATAGACAGATAGATAGGTAGGTAGATAGATAGGTAGGTAGGTAGGTAGATAGACAAACAGACAGACAGAGAAAATAATATTTTTTATTGAATCATAGTTGTGCACATAAGACTAGTCTAATTTTTTCAACCTTGAAATTTTAGTTGCAAAAAACAGAAATTGTAAAATAAATATACACACGTTAAAACGTTCTTAGATATAAAACAATATATTATCAAAGGAGTATGGAGAGATGTATGTTGGGAGTAACAAGAAGAGATCGAAAACGCAATGTATGGGTAAGACAACAAACAGGTGTTACTGACCTTATTGAAAAAATTAAAAGATTGAAATGGAGTTGGGCTGGACATATTGCTAGAAGAGATGATAATAGATGGACAATTGAAATTTTAAACTGGATTCCAAGAGATTGTAAAAGATCCAGAAAGAGACCACATGTGAGATGGATGGATGAAATAAGAAAATGTGCAGGGGTGTTGTGGAGAAGAGAAGCTAAAGATCGGAGAAGATGGATTAAACTTGGAGAGACCTTCATCCTGAAGTGGATTGATAATGGTTGATGATGATGATGATTCTCGTTTTTAATTCAAGTATGTTTGTAAAGAGACCTTATGCGATGGTAATTTATATTAAGAATAATAAAACTTGAAAAAAAATTCATGTTAGAATCACGCTATGAAATATTAGTTAGTAAATAAGTATCTGATTAGGGTAGTTTAGCTAGAGTATTGTTTTATACTCACAATAATCACACTGATCACTATGCAGCCGATTGTGAATAGTTAAGTTACCACTTTGACTTAATTTATAAATATATGTTTATCACCATGATAGAAAAATAAAAATAGAAAAATACTGACACATTCCTCATTATCTAGCCTGGTCAGGATTGCATCCTCTTCATAGTATTTCAAGAGAATGGGTGGGGCAGACTTTGTCATGTAAAGGATTTTTTTGCATTATTTTGCAACTGTATATGCTTTGAAATCTTTTTGCCATTGAATTTGAATAGAAATATTTATGGATTCTATATCCATGAATAAGTTACTTTTATCTTAGCCGGGAACCATTTACAATAAGCTTGGGTAATCAGTGGACACCTGGCAGAATAATGGTATTTCAAGATTAACTTGCTTCTGACCTTTGGCTTTGTAAGTGAAGATGATTCAAATTTGGAACTATCGCATCTATACTAAAAGACAACTTTTAGTCTTTTATACTATTTGAACTAATAACCTGAAATTTTATAGACCTGTACAATCTAGCATTTATTGTTTACTCAATTTTATTGTAGATGGCTCTAGAGTAGAGTAAAGACGGCTTCTCTTGAAAGCATAGAAGTAAATATATGAGGTCATGTGATATTATTACTTATATTAACATTGCTAACTGAAGGATAGAAGGACCTCAGATATCAATTATACTGAAGTCTGTGAAATATAATTGAATTGGTGGAGAAAATATTAAAATGTAAATGAATTTTCCTGAGTTCCAGAATAATAGTTTGAATAATACAAAGAAATAGATGGCAGCTGTAAGATGTATTAATTCCAGCTTTGAGCATAGGCTTTGCTGAAAAAGGCAAGAACTTTAACCAGATTGAAAGAGAGACTTTTATAAAATTATGTTGGCATTCATTGATTACTCAAGCGCACACCAGGTGGTACTAAAATAAATGAAGATTCTTACTTTTGGAAGCATAGGAGTGAGAGAAGTTACATATGGTGCTATATGTAAATGTTATTACCATTTTATTATGGTAAATAAAAAAAATATTATTTCAATATATAGATGTGAATATGTTAAATTCATTATCCAAAGAAATGTTTAGCAATCAAACTAATAGTTGAAACAGTGGCTATTACCATGGTAGTTCAAAAATGTTTATTACCATCTTAACACCTTCCTCTGTTCGTATATGTGCATATCAATATTATAAACATTAATGAATATTCAGGTTTGAACCTCAACATAAAATTACAAAGATCTTTACACAATTAAGGTATTTTACTATTAAAAAAATGCACGAATAATGAAGTGTGATTATGTTCAAATTTTAATGATGAAAATAGATTTAATAAAACAAACTTTTACAAATATAAAATACAATTATTTCTTTTGGTAGTAGTATCATGCTAGTTGAGTATTACTTAATACAATCCCAGATAGAGATAATTTATAGAAATGCAATGAATCTATTTCTGTTGCTCCTGTCCTGACACCTAGTGTAAGCTTGAGTAATCAATAGGTGTCAGATGGTAGCACTTAATAAATTCCTATCCAGTGGCTGTCCAGTTACTAAGTACTACTATCCAGGATTATTTGATTATTCAAACTTCCAATAGGTGGCAGGATTGTAGTAAAAAGAATAGATTTCCTAATAAAAAATATTGTGTAAGTTAGGGCTATACAGTGTTTGTTGATTTTATTTGTAAAAATTAATTCATATAAATTTTTGAATGTTTTTCACTCAGTGAAATTTTTTGCTATAAATTTAACGATTTCTGTGCCCTATGCTGTTAGAGTTATGGTAGAGAGGTAGACTGAAAAATTAAAAAAAAATGTATCATATTTGACATTCAATTGTCACACGACCTCCTGAGTAATGAATCATTTTTTTATTATTTTATTTCTGACTTTGTACAGAATCATAGATTAACACATCATACTTTTTTTTCTTATACAATTCATTTCTTGTGTTATTATTTATAGTTTTAACTAGTTATCAGTTTTCTTCAGAATTCAATCAAATGTAAAATTATTAAATTTGTGACTAATATATGGGACAAAATGAAAGCTGAATATGGTTACCACTCCACTTGGATAGATGCCGCAATTTTTTTTTTTCAAATTAGCTTATAAAGCCAATGTTAAAAATATTTTCAGTCTGGATAAAAATCCTGTAAGGGCGATGAGATCTATTGTCAGCTCTTCCTTTGGGAACTTTTGCAATCCATTATGTAAAATAAGTAATAGCTTACGCAATCAAATATTCAAAATTAGTAGGCCTTAAAAAGATGATATTATTAGTACATATTTATTATGAACTTCAATTTAAACTATCAAATAAGTTATAAATACAAAATAGGAATTTATACAAATTTCACAAATTAAATATATACATACATTAAGCCAATAAACATCACATGACCACCTCTTATGCTTGTGTATAACTGCTGTTAAAACAGGCAAAACTCACTATATATATATTAACACAGCAAGCTAGAGTAATCAATGGATGCCAGAAGGCTTGTGCATAGCACTAGATGGGGTGTGTGGCAATATATATATAGTGAGTTTTGCCTGTTTTATATACATACATATTACATGCACATGTGTATAAACTTTCTCGACATGAGACGCAATAAAATGCTGCTTGAAACGTAATAATAGACGTCTAGCTGTCATATTAAACAAACTTGAGTTTTATTAATATAATATTAAACACAATATTTATTTTAGTTTAAAACTAATTAATTATTATTAATAAAATAAACAAAAAAGCGCAATTTCCAATTATTTTTTTTGATAAATCGGGATATTCAACATCCCAAAACGTCTTTTCGAACGTAGGAATTTGAGTTCCCGCATTGGGACAATCTCAGAAAACTGCGTCATCTGGCAAACCTAATTAAATTTCAAAAATTATTAAGCTATGTTGACATTATATGTAGTAATATTTATGTAATAAAAGATGTCTATTTCTTATAAATATAGTACACGCTTGCAAATATAGTTGTTATTAAACAAAAATACAATTATAGCGAAGATTAATGTTATAATATTGAAATAGCATTTAGATAATAAAAGGAATTAAAGTCGATGTTTGTCGAGAGTTACCACTCCCTATCCCACCCCCTCTTAATTCATATATGCTTTTCACATTTAAAGTCTCATAACAACTTTAATTATTGTTACAATAATCAAATGAAAATCTGTTTTGAACATTTATTTATTTAGAATTTTATTTACAATTTCGAATTGCTTTAATAATCGAAAACATAATCACCCATAAACGTAAAAAGCATTACAATGATATTAAGTTTTCTCAAAGTAAATTATTAAAATCAACATTGCTATTTATAAGCGAAGTACATTATTGGAGATATTAAATTATTGAAGGAAAAAAAAGCAATTTTATAATTTTTTTTTTTAATTTTTAAAAAAGTTATTTTTATATATTTTAATTAAAATCGAAATTGAATTTGAAAAAATTTACATCAATATGTTATTTTTGAATACACAATATATATATATATTAAAAGAGCAAGATAATTTACTTATTTAAAATAAGGTAATTGATATCAATCTGTCCATTATCAGTATTTTTAACCACTATTATAAGATAAAGCTTTTTTCCAAGTTTATTCCCATTTTAGTAATTCATAATTTTTCCACATCACACCAGCAACTTATCAATTGGTCTCTCTCTCTTTACATCTTTTACAATCTTTTAGGATTTGGTTTAAGATTTCAATTGTCCATCTATTATGATCTCTTCTAGGGTGTAAGCCCATAAACAAACAACTATTAGTAATAACACCCAAAAGATAACATAGGTTAGTAATTACACAATGTTTCAAATCGTATTATTTTCTGCTTTTCTTTGGGTGTTGTTGGCTCAACCTTTGACAGTATTAGCATAGGAGTTGAACCTACACCCTTAGATTCTTCAATGTTGAATTTAAGGTGGCAATCTAACCAATTCAGTTGGATAGAGCATTGTCTTAAAATTTGATATTCAAGAATCTAAAAGTGAGTTGATTAGAGCGTTACCTTAAAATTCTAGAATCTAAAGGTGTAAGTTGAACTTCTATATTAGCTTTGTCATTGGTCAGGCCAGCAACATCTGGAGAAGAGCAGAAAATAATACCACTCAATCTACTAACATGTGTTGACTTTGTGTATATTATGAATAGTTGTTTGTATTTGGAAAAGTTTAAAGTTTAAATTTTTTTAGACATTCAACATTTAATGATAGATGATGGAAGTAGTCCAACATATTATCACATCTAAATATAGAACTGTTTATTTTCCTAATTTATTGTATAAAAATGTGATCATAAAACTAATTATTTTCATCAACTTACTGGATGCAATAATACAGAATTACACTTTCATTGAATTTGTATATGTAAAGCTAATGAATAATAGATTTCTAAAAACATGCTGAATGATTAATTTGAACATGATTTTCATGAGAGGGGCAGATCCCATTTTTATTTTATAGTTATTCTAAAAACATGTAATGTTGATGGATTTGGTTAGAAAGATATGACAGAGGACAGAATAACTTGGCAAGCAAAGTGATGAAGTCTTAAACCATCAAACATCACATGATCACCATTCTTTAGGCTTACACAATCTATTTTTCACAGAGGCAAAACCCTCCCTACAGTAGCACCACTCAATGCAAACCAGAGCTTTATAGTTAGATCTTGGGATCTGGTGTGGCCCTCCATCAGTCACCTATTACTTTTAGCTAACTATAAAGCTCTGTTTTGCACTGAGTGGCACTAATGTAGGGAGAGATTTGCCTCTGTGATGTAAGTCTTTCCAAAAGAAGAAGTTAAAACACAAAAGAATAATGAACCAGCATGCTTTATATGTAGTTGTATTTCTATTTCAAAGTTTGGTTGTATAGACATTGTAAAATTCAAATTAAATTACTACTATTATTTAAATAGAGGAATTTGAACTCAGGAATTTTCAGTGTATTTATCCTCCACTCTATCTTAAGAAGCCAAAACCCACGACCACACACATGTGAAAAAGATATATGATCCCCAATATGTGTATTTCATGCAGAATCAGCACTCATCAGTTGAGCCAGACCATAATTTCCTATATATATATACAATGAGTATTTGGTTTATATTAACATAGCAATTTCTCAAACTTTAATGGTCAGGCTTCAATCTTTTCACCCTTCCAACTATTCAACTGTACATTTCATTGGAAAGCTGATAATGGGAGGTTCAAAGCCTTTAATGGATTTGATATTATAGTCATACCCATGTATACATTACATCAATCTAACCCCTCATATTATTGGACATTATATATAACATATATAATAATAGGAGAGGGATGGGCTTAACTTATACTAAGATGAAATCTATTTCTCAAGCAATATGTAATGCTAAGGCAGTATGCCATTTGTTTGTGCTGAATGTTTCCTATATATGTAAATAGAGGGATTTTATCTCAAAGATTCTTTTTCTTATTATTACTATTAGTATTCTTGTTGTTGCTATTGTTGTTGTTGTTGTTATTATTATTATTATTATTATTATTATTATTATTATTATTATTATTATTATTATTATTATTATTATTATTATTATTATTTCTCTCTGGAATTGGATTGACTATATTAATTACAATTTAATGTGCATTAATCATAAATATGCCCTAAGGACATAAAAGAAATTAAATCCTTTGTTTAAATTATAGCTGTATTTATTACCCTGAACCACTGTTGCTTATCTAATGAGTATAGTATTTGCATGACATATCTATTTTAAGAGTATTTTGTTTCTTTTCTTAAATTTTCTCAACTCAGTCCCTTTTACACTTCTGTTTGAAGTCAATGAAATGACTATTAATCATCATCTATATTCTGTTTTATGAGATTTTTCTTCCTCAGTTATGATCATGTGCTCTGAAATATCTTCTCTAGACATGTGCTTTGAAATAAATGTGAAGATGTTTAAAATTCAAAGAAATTCAAGAAATAATAGGCTTTGATGTTTTGAGTTATTATCACTTCTTAATCTTCAAAATATAGATTATGATGATAATTTGAAGCAAAAAACCATATTTGTATTGGGTGTTAACTCAAAAAGTTGATTCAATTAACAAAAAAGTATTAATTACTGCTTAGATTGGAATATAGATATTTATATAATATTAATATGATCTATGTTCTTTATTATGCTTTTTTACAACTATTGATGTTTTGAGTGCCCCAGCAATCAAAACTGTCAATAGTGGGTTGTAAAAGATAATAAAAAACATAGATGAAATTAATATTATATGGATTTGGCAATGCAATAAGAAAGATAAAGTTAAATATAGATACTTATGTTATTTTCCTATTGCAAATTTAAGTTTGAAAAAATGATTTTAAGATGATTTGGAAGTGGAAAATATGTTTATATCCATGGTAATTAAAAAAAAATGATTCAATTAATAACAAAGCATAGACTGGAGTAACAGTTACTTTATAACCAGATTTTTTACCTATAGAACCCCACTTTTCACATGGGCCATTTTTCGCAGGATATTCCAGTGCTATAAATTAATAAATTAAATTAAAAAGTACCAACACCCAGGGACAAATTAATAATGAAGAACTACAACATTAATTTTTTTATAATTTTCAATTAAATATTAAAAGTGAGTAAAGAAAATTAGCTATTTGTAAATCTATAACAATTAAAAATACTGCATAGCAATAGTTTAATTATAATATCTAAAGGATAAAACTGTTTAATTTCATTTTCAATAACTTTTATTCAACTTAGACATCATATTTGTGTAGGATGAATTTTGCAATCAAATTTTCACAAACTTCTACCAAATGAATGTCTTTCAAATTTTGTACATGTGCTAGAAATTATTGATATAGTAATATGACAATTAAGTATTTCAGGAAGTGGTTTATATAATCTAAAAGAACAAACCAAATGTCAAACATGTCAAGTAAGTTTTCAATGATGCACACTAGGTGGCAGTATATTTTTAAATGTTTTTATTAAAAAAAAAAGTTGCACTAAGAAGTGTTAATGACTAACTGGATCCTATTTTGAGATGTTGGACCAGCTTCTGAGATATCTAGAAAGTCTCTCAAGTTCTACAATCCTGGGTATCCTTTATATATTTTGCGATCTCAAATTTTGCGAGATTACTTTAAGAAAATATTACGATGCCCTAAAAAATTAAATTTTTGAAAAGTTTATGATTATATTTGTATCATAATTGTGTAATAATTATTAAAAATAAATATTATTACATATTTTTTACAGAAATGTTTTATTTTTAAATATAAAAGAATATATTCTTCTGTCTATTGTAACTATAGAGATTATGGTTATGGAAAACACAGCTGTCTAGAAATGATGTTACTCAGTAGACTGTTATAATATTTAGCAATATCATAAAAATTACAAAAAAAATTAAACTTTTAAAGCATAAATTGATAGATAAAATAGTTATTAAAAATAATTCATTCAGCTTTTTAAAACAAACATCAAACAAAGAAGAATTTGTTCATTTTGCAAACTGAATTGGCTCCACTTGAAATTTGATGACATGACATTTTGTTTCGAGTAAATCTAATTTTTAAAATAATTCTGAAAATTAAATGTGATTTTTTTTAAATTTATTTAATTTCTAAACAAAAATATCTATCAAATGAAGTCAAATTTATTATATTCTGATAAATAATAATGGTTTAATATTAAAATATATAATTCTATACTTACTTCTTACTTCTTTTTCTTCAGTAATTTTGCTTATTCATATACAACTATATATCTTATTAAATAATCACCATATTTTTATACCTTTAAGCAAATAATGTTTATTATTATAATAACAATTATAATATTTGAATTGATGTATATATAAGTTTTGGTTGTACTGTTATAATATTTGAATTTTTGTAGATCTGAAGATGACTGCGAGGAACAGTCGAAACTTATAATAATAAACATTATTTGCTTAAAGGTGTAAGAAGATGGTGATTATTTAATAAGATATATACTTGCTTAATATTAAAATGAAAGTTGAAAGCTTAAATCTAGTAAGATCAAAGAAATCTGTCAAAATACTAGTGGAATGCAGGAGAGTTAATTGAAATAGATATAAAAACAAATCTTAATTCTAATTGATTGTAAAAGTAACTTCTTTTAAAAACACTTTTTTTCATAATATCAGAATCATTTTTTAATTCTCCATGAATTTTCTTTAAAATGTTAGATTGTTTTTATTCTTCATTATAAATAGGAATAATTATTAAAAATATCTGAATACAAAGAAGTTAAAGACAATATATATATAAAAACAATATTTTATAAAAACACTTTCATTTATCCTGTAAATACTAAAAACTTATTTTATAATAAATGTTTTTATTTATCTGTTCACTAAAAGTCAAAAAATTAATTGTTTTATCAACAACAGTTGGTGTGGAGAGGGTTATATTTAACTTGAAATAAAAGCATGGGGTATCAAAATTAATTCAATTAGTAATTTTTACAAGTGATTGAATTAATAAAAAAAAAACATATATGGTTTTATTGCTCAGAAGTTCGTAAGACATTTGAGTGCTAGAACTGTGAGCACTAGAATTGATCCTGGGAGCACCTGAGCTCTTACTAATAGCACCAAACCACATAGGGTATTGAATTACTTAATTTCTAGGTGTCCCATGCTTTTTATTACAAGTTAAATACAAAAACTCCAATTGTAGTTGAAGAAAACAAATATTGTTTAACTTTTTAGAATACAGTAAATAAAAACATTTATTATAAAATATTTATATATTATTTCTAAAAAAAATAAACTATTTTTTTTTACATTTAGATGTTTTATGTGTGCTTTACTGAATAAATTAGTTTGAAAAAAATGTTATATTTTAGACAGCATTTCTCAAACCTTCTTAAATTTCACAGTCAATTAAGAAAACATACAGAAAAGGAGTTCAAAATGATACTTAATGATTTAACTTCGTTAATGAGGAAAGAGAATATTTTACATCTTTCATTGAATTCAATCTTACATCTTGAAATGAGTATTTATTTTTTGTATATATATAAATCAGAACCAAGTGAAATTATTTAAAATGTTATTAATAAATATTAAGCGTTTTAGTATTATAAAGTAATAGGAACAAACTTCCGGTCATGCGCTTTTAGAATTTACAAGCATGGACGAGTGCATATAAATTCGTAAAAGCGCATGCGTGGATATTTGCTCCTTCTTTGTAATATTATATGCGTAGTCTGCGCTATATAAATAATAAACTATTTATTAAATGTTTTAGTATGTAAAAAAAGATAATTAATTATATTTAAAAAGAAACCAATAAATTATTTATAAAAAAAAATAAAAAATATGAAAAATTAACGAACCAATTAATATTTATAATTACATATTAGACTATTTCCATCATCTAATACTAAGTAAAATGTTTTTAGAAAAATCAAACTTTATTTAAACTTTTCAAATACATTCAACTGATAGTAATAGTATATCATCATCATCATCAACCATTATCAATCAACTGCAGGGTGAAGGTCTCTCCAAGTTCAATCCATCTCCGATCTCTAGCATCTTTTCTCCACATTACCCCTGCACAATTTCTTATTTCATCCATCCATATCACATGTGGTCTCTTTCTGGGTCTTTTACAATCTCTTGCAATCCAGTTTAAGAATTCAATTGTCCAGCTATTATCATCTCTTCTAGCAATATGTCCAGCCCATTTCCACTTCAGTCTTTTAATTTTTTTAATGAGGTCAGTAACACCTGCTTGTTCTCTTACTCATATTTTGCGTTTTTGATCTCTTCTTGTTACTCCCAACATGCATCTCTCCATACTTCTTTGAGTGGTCTGAAGTCTCTGTATTGCTCTACTATTAAGTGTCCAAGTTTCAGATCCATAAGTAAGAACTGGTAAAATACATTTGTTAAAAACCTTCCTTTTCAAGCACGTAGGCATATTTTCTTTTAGTATCAAGTGGTACTATTCTCTTCTCTTCTGGTGTCATTGGCCTGACTAATGACAGTACTACCAAAGAAAGTGGAGAAACCAGGAAGACCTTCATAGATAATTATGTGACATTTCTACTGACTGTTGCTTTCGATAGATTAGCCTAGTTGGTTAAAATGTTGCCTTAAAATCAATATTCATGAATCTAAGAATCCCCTTGCTAACAATATTGTCCTTAGTATGCCAACAACATCTAAAGAGAAGAGAGTAATATCATATTAATATTATTTATCGTCTTTATTACTGTTTTCAATACTTTTACAATCCACTATTGATGGTTTCAATTGCACCAGCAATCTTCTTCAGAACTATAACAAACACAATACAAATACATGAATACAAATATACATGAATATATGTCAATAGTGGTTCTAAAAGCATTGTAAAAAGTAATAAAGAACATAAATGATATTAATATTATATGGATTTGGCAATGCAATAAGAAAAAAGTTGTAATACGTCATAAAGGGTATAATATCACTTTAAAATTGTTATATACTAATCCATGCACTATTACCAGAATATATTTGAAAAGTTTAATTAAAGTTTGAAATGTTTTAAAACAATTAGCATTTAATATAAGTTATAAATAATAACATAGCTTAAACCACGGTACATGCTCTTTACAGGTGGAACCCTATTTAAACCGAATACTCTTCTTTTCAAACACAAGATAAAGTATTTTTAAAAGATAGATTGGATCTAGTGGATCCACTCCATATTTTTCACCCAAGCTATATGTATGGATCAATATGATAGGTAATTTAAAGTGATTAATCAAAATCTTCACGCTCTCAGTTCCAAATGCTTCAGATTGGCCCATACATATAGCTTGGGTGAAAAAGATGGAATGTATCCATTCTATCTTTTAAAAAGACTTTATCTTGTGTTTGGAAAGGAGAGTATCTCATCTGTAATGCACATGTGCTGTGGTTTAAGCTACGTTATTATTTATAATTTATATAAAAATATCACGCTATATAAATAAAATATTTACATTTAATATACGATAATGGAAATAGTCTCACATATAATTACAATTACAATACTAGCATCACACAATAATTAATATTTAGATTAACTTTAAACTTAACAGATTCTATAGTAGTTGAAGACATAGATTTTTTTTATATAAGAATAAAGAATATAAATGCTGCTATATAAAGATTGCAAATGTTATTAAAATGACATACTATATATCTGTAACTTTACAAAACATATAATTAAATTCAAATTTCATAAAGAATGCTTTATTCAATAAAAATGTTAATTTAACATGCAATATCTTTTCATAAATAGTTTGTATATTTAATGGTATACAACTGACCCAGTTAGTGAATGAGTATTTAAACATGCCCTTGGTCTTCATGGTGGATACAGCTTAATTCTTTGGTATTTCTCTGTGAGAAACTCCTGGGAATATTTCCTGCAATTGAATGTTTATCAAAAAGGCTTTTTTATATAATTTTTTATGTGTGTTTTCTAGTGTAGGGTGAAGAGAATGGTTTTTGAAACAATATGAGCTTATGTATGACACAGTCATGTAACATTATTTTTGTTATTAACCTTCCTAGACAAATGGTAGGAGATGATAATTGGCACAAAAGTGAGATCTCTAAAATATATAGAAACTGACCTCTATTATATCATTATAACCATTCTTTATGCTTACACAAGCTGTTTACACAGAAGCAAAACTCTCCATACAATAGTGTCATTCAATACAAGCCAGAGTAATCAATAGATGTAGGAAGGCACTAGATAGGGATTTTATGAACAAATCTTCCTGCATCCATTGATTACTCTGGCTTGTACTGATTGGCACTATCGTCTAAATAATAATAATAATAATAATAATAATAATAATAATAATAATAATAATAATAATAATAATAATAATAATAATAATAATAATAATAATAATAATTCTGTGCTAAGTAGCAATAATAATAATGATAATAATAATAATAATGATAATAATAATAATAACAACAACAACAATAATAATAATAATGATGATGACGATGATGATGATGATAATAATAATAATTTTAAAAAATCATTTGTAAAAGAGTAGCCATTTCTGACTCCAAAAAAAAACAGTTCTAGAAAGAAATGGAGGATAAACTGTTCTAAAATAAATATGTAGTGACTATGCAAGCCAATACGTGAATTAAAAAGATGTCTTCATATAGAATATGCTGGTTCATTTTTTTCTGTTTACTAGATATTTTATGATGTTGTATTTTAATTCCTTCTGCAGAAAACTCTTCTTTTTGAAATACTTTAATACCATGTTTAATTATAGCTTTATGTGTTCCATTTTCTTCCATATCTTCCCAAAGAAAACAATTGATATCACATTTATTTAGAATGTTTTTGAGACAATCCTTATAATGTAGAAGGTATCTACCTCTCTCGTGGAAACTATTGACAAGTTCTCCATAAAAAATTCTCTTATGAAGTTTTGCAGTGTTTGCTTATTTTAGATGTCTAATCGAATAAAAGTATGTTTTTACAATGGTGGAATATGTAATATCTTATCCAGAAAGTTGAAAAATGCATTATATTTTTAAAATTTTACAGAGTAGCCTTAAATAAAATTTATCTAACGCTTTTATATTGCAACAGTAAGATATTCACTTCCATACAATAAAATGGCAAAATAATAGTTATATATACATGTAATTTAGTTGTAGTAGTTATTTTGTGATTAAATATCTTTTCTGTTAACTTGTTCAAAGTAGCAATGGTATAGTGGAGTCTGAGTTGTACTTCAACATCTAAAATCCCTTTTCTATTTAGAAAACCACCAAAGTATTACAATATATGTATGCACATCACACTTACCCAAGCTGTTAAAACAGTAATGTGATGATGTGATGTACTGTAGCTTCTCCTTAAATGAAGTCAAGAATCTCTCATGCGATGTGATGCATTGTAACTTCTTATATGGAGTCAGGAATCTCTCAGCAACTATGCCCAGAGAAACCCGTTAGCCACTTTACCTTTCCTTTTCATTCCCCACCCTAAACTTTCCCATAATCTGCTCTATCCCACATCTGCAACATAATCTTTGTCAACGCTATGGCCTTTGTATCTAACCCCCCCCCTATCTTTTCCCAAACCCAGCATAAAAACTAATAACCCACTTTCTGTATAATCACTTTTTTCATATTTATTCTTCCATAACTTCATTATTTTTACCCTTTCTGCTTTCAAGCATTTACATTCAATCAACAGATGCCTAATACTTTCTATATCTTCCTTATACAATTTGCAGACTAAATCACCCATATTTTTCCATTTACATGTATATTCTTTTATTGCTAAAGATCCCGGCAAACTCTCTATATAGTAGTACTATTCAGTGTAAGCCATAGCAATCAATTGATGCAAGAAAATTTATACATAAAATCCCTATCTAAAAATTCCTATCTAATGCCTACTCATCCAATATCCTGATTAGTTTCTAGCTTGTGACTTTGATGATAGAGAATTTTTGGATCTGAGAGCACTGCACTTAGGTCCTAAGATCTAGATTAGTAAAGTCTGATTCCTCTGCTTAAAGTTATTTATGACAATCTTCTTTATAATTAAGGAGAATTTAATAAAAGTCTGTTCTTTAATATATATTGGTCCATCCTTTTATTATGCTAGAGGGCATATCAGTTACTATAGAAAAAGATACTATAAAATTATAATCGTTAATATTATATATATATCAATTTAAATAAATTATTTACATTTTGCTATAAACTATAATTTCTTGCCAAATTAAAAACAGACCGAAAATCAATACAATTTACAGAAGCACTCCGTGTAACTAAGCAAATTTGAACAGATGTATTGATTTTTACATAAATGTTAAAACTCGATATCAACATGCAACAGACATCAGAAAAGTCAGTTTATAAATCAATGAAAGTGAAAGGTCGTTTTGATTTGGAACATACTATAAAAACTTAAAATGATTTAAATCTTATATAATAATATTTTTAAAAGATTAAAGTAACAATAATAATAATAGTAGTAGTAGTAGTAGTAGTAGTAGTAGTAGTAGTAGTAGTAGTAGTAGTAGTAGTAGTAGTAGTAGTAGTAGTAGTAGTAGTAGTAGTAGTAGTAGTAGTACAGTATTAGTAGTAGTAATAATAATAATAGTTAGTAGTAGTAGTAATACTAATAGTAGTAGTAATAATAATAATAATAATAGTAGTAGTAGTAGTAGTAATACTAATAGTAGTAGTAGTAGTAATAATAATAACAACAACAACAATAATAATAATAATAATAATAATAATAATGATGATGATTATGATAATAATAATAATAATAATAGTAATAATAATAATAACAACAACAACAACAAAACAAACAGCCACTCAAAAATGAACATGGCCATTCCAATTCCAAAAAAATAGAGGGGTGGAGAGAGAGAATAGCCACTTAAGAACTGAATTTTGTGATGATTATATAAACCAACTGTGGACTACAGATGGGCAACATATAAAATATGGTGGGCCATTTTTCTCTTTACTTGATATTTTACAGTTGTCTTTTAAGAATTATACAATCTTATGGAAAATAATAAATATTTGAGAACCAGGCACTTCACAAACATGGAGCTTAATTGTAAATATAGGGGATTTGAACCCAGACTTTCAAGCACCTTTCAACTATCTACACTATCTCATACAACAGATATACATGACCACATATATGTAGAAAAGATAAATAATCACCAATATATGTATTTTGTGCTAAACCAGCACTCATCAGTTGGTTTAGATTATCATCTCCCATATATATATATATATAATCAATGCTCGGTTTATATTAAGATAGCAAATCCTCATACTTTAATAGACAGGCTTCAATCTACTTCCACCACCAACTTTTCAACCATTCATATCATTGAAAATCTGAGATGGAAAGCCCAAATCCCATGTTGATGGATGGTTGAAAAGTTGGAGGTTGGATTGAGGATTTGATATATATATATTGTGCCAAGCCAATTTGGCACATGTATATAAAATAATTTTGTCTAAAAAAAATTATTAAAATAAAAAAAAAACCTTTTGTAAAAGAGTTTGAAATAAAAGATTAAAAGTGGGAAGGGGGTTTTCTTAAAGTCAAACTAAAAGTGTTATAAAGGAAAGTCGAGTTTTTTTAAATTAGTATTCGTAAAAATAAGTAATTTAAAATTTAAAAAAATATAAATCTCTTTTCATTCAAGCTTATTATAATAAATTATATATGTGCGTGCGAGTGTAAATAAATGCATGCATGTTAGAATAATATTAAAATATATATATATGTAAATGAAAGTTAAAAAAGAAATTATATTTGGAAAACACAGCGATGGCTATTAAGTTAAATAAAGATTTAAAAAAACCACACCAGCGGTGGGCTACTAATTAAAGATATAAAAACAATACGTTTATGAAAGCTACTACTAATTAAACAATCTTCAAAAACACGTCATAGGATTAATTACTAATGGAATTTCGACAACACCTATTGCATCTATTGCTGGAAAATATTAAAATGAAAACAATTCGGATACATAAATAGCCAGATTTTTATTGGAGTTGGGTTTTTTCAGTCTAGTTTGCAGTGACAGTCTTGTTTCCGTTCAGATAACAGTGCAGTTTCTATTATGTATTCAGAAACAAAAATGCATTGTTGAGCAGCTTTTGGAAATATACACTCATGCTTCAGCCTTTTTGTCCAACAAGATCATCAAAACCTGCCTGTGAAATAATGTCTGCATAGCAACTCAGAAATCTTCCGTCAAACATTCAACTGTCTTCAAGAATAAAACCAATGGATTCGCATAAAATCTCTTCAAGAAACATCCAAATCTAACCGGTTAGATATACTCCATCAGAAGCAGCCAACAACAAGCAATATCCATGTTCCAAAAATCCTAGGTAAACATTTATTTATTATCATTTATACATAGTAGCCACCGCTGTAATTCGTCAATCCTACCGAGTAAAGTAATTTGAACTCTTAAGCATGCATAAAATGAACTATTGATGTGTGTGTGTGTGAATGTGAGATAATTTAATGATGTCACATATTATTTATGCTTTTCATCAGATATATGTTATAATGTGTTACTTTTAAAATGTGCATGTGTTAAATTGGATTTATAAAGATGTTTAAATTTAGTCAGTTAATGTTAGGTAATAAATTATCTTTACATTTAATTAATGTTAATTAAAATAAAATGTCTTCAAACTTAAACTTTATTTGTCAGTCAATTCTTTTTACCAACCTTTTATTAATTCTTTCCACCACTAATTTTGTATAATTTTGTTATTGAATTAAAATTAGACTAAGCTAGTTTTAGGGAATGTTTCCGCTGGATTATGAGCCAACTGCCCAAATACATTAGTCATTAGACTAGCTGGCACCCCGGGGTTTATCCCAAAACAAACAAAGTATTTGGATAGTAGGGGTTTGAATCTAGCAGCCGAGGTGGGCCATTGTTGATAGTTAGTCTATCAATAAGATCTCCCACTTTGCTCAAATGTGCCGGATTGTTCACATAACATTTATAAGAGTATAAATGTATTATGAAGGAGTTTGAAACCGGCCAAAACTTATATATATGTATAAGTAAGTGGTTTCAGTGGTTCAATCTGGTACATAAATGGCTTTCCCAATGTTTGGGGCTGGACCTAAGAAACAATAGTAAATAAATACTTTGTTTCTTGTTTAAAAAAAAATTTTCTATGCAAAAGCTAAATTACGTATGTCAAAGCATTTTAATTTTTTTAAAAAAAAAAGAATTGACCAAAAACTTTGTTTTCTTTAAATGAAAAGAGATTTACACTATTTACGTTATCTAAAATAAATCATTATGTCAAATCAGAGACAGTTGGATGTTTGGGCGGAGTTAAAGCATTAAGATCGGGTGGAGAAAATGGACAAAGGAGGAGCGGAGTCAGCGTGTATTTCCAGTTTAGTAAGAAATAAATAAAATAGAAATTAGTAAATAAAATATAATATTAAAGAAAAATAATATTAAAAAGTAAAGTGTTTAAAATTATAAGTTATAAAAAAAAAAAAAAATAAAGCCAAAATGGAGACTCAAGGTAAAAATATAGAAAATAACCCCAACAAGGAAAAAAGAGAAATCATAGCTTTACTAACCAGCATGTTTGAAAAACAAAAAGAAACAGCCAAAGAATATAAAAAAATAGCCGAAGAGCTTAAAAACCAAAATAATGAAATGAAGAGTAAATTGGAAGGGCAAGCTGAAATGCTTGAAATGTTAAAGGACCAGATCAAAATGCACCAGAATAAAATAAAAGAAGAAATTAGGGAAGAAATAGAAGAGATTAAAACACAAGTAGAAAATCAAATAGAGACTGCTTATCAAGTAATAGAAAAAAATAAGATAGAAGATAGAGAAATAATTGAAGAGATAAAAGTTGAAGTTACAAATTTAACTGTAAAAGTAAATCAGATAAATCGTAATCAAAATAGCCCACAAACTGAAATGAAAAAGCCAGACCAGCTGAGTGCGAACATGCACATTACAAATAATCCCGTGAGTCATCCTCAGAAACACATTTATAAAAAAATTCAGATGATTTACAAAAGCCCATATAGTATAGTCCCTCAAACTGACTTCAATGCCTTTGTGATAGCCAAAGAAAATATAGAAAAAGGAACATGCAACACTAGGTCACTAAAGTTATTTGGAGGCTGAATAATAAAGAACCACCAGACAAAAATTAAAAATATGCAATCTGACCGATTCGCCGGCTTGACCTAGTTATTAACAACCATGGACTTGGAATAATGGAAAATGTTTAACAAAGTTTAATGAAACAAAAATAACCTATAGTTTTTTTTAAAAAAACAAAATGTAAAAATGAGTATCAAAGTTCATTTGAATAATGAAAAATGATTAAAGTTAGTCTGAGTAAAATAAAATAACAATCTTAGAGTTTTTAAAATATCAAAGCAACTTTAAAACAATTTATGTCAAAACCCTCGATTATGTCTTATCGATTATATTGATATCCCAGCTCATAAGTCTAGAACATAGCGGAACATGACGCAAACAAAATAAATATGTAAAATCAAAATAGACAAGCAAAACGAAAATGTTTTTTTTTAAAAAAAAAAAAAAAGGGAGAGTAAAAATAACGCTTTAAAAATAAAAATGAAATAAATAAGTGTATAATGAAAGGATTAATGAAAATAAACATTATCAAATAAAATTTTAAAAAAAAGTGTATTAAATTAGGATTGAGGTATGTGCAAGTATTTGGGCAAAGATATAAATTTCAGGCCTGACTTTTGTTGGATTAAGCCTTTTCTTGCGGTGACTTTGTTTCTACAGATGGATAGTGCGAAGAATAAATAATACTGATGTTGATGCATCAGTAGAAAAGTCCTCGCATATCAAAATTAATAAATCTGGAGGAAAAATTCCCAGTAACCAAATAAAATAAATATTTTAGTAAGTCGAATGTGCAGTAGAGATAGTCCTGCCATTCGCAATCTTAAAGTCCCTTTACATGATCCGTTGTGCACAACAGTTGCCCATGCTGTAGTCACGACTTCCGCAAGAAATTAAAAGTTGGTCTAAATCAGCACAAAATCTATATGTGTGTTGAATTGCCTTATACTTTGCTGCCTACTTCTCTTAACATTACATTTATTACCGAATGATGAAAATAAAAACTAAAAATGCACTCTAGAAAAATAAGAATTTGAAGTGGTCAATATCTGATTTACTTTTACAGTTAAATTTGTAACGCACATATTAATTAAGAAAAATGTTCGTAAATAAATAATTAGGTCAAATAGTTAAAATAAAACCGATAAAATCAAGTTAAATAAATAAGCGTAAATATATCTGTAGTAAACAATAATAAAAAGTGACTCGAGATAAACTAGTAGATTTTTTTTTTTTGGAATACACGCATGCTAATAAAACTAAGTAAATAAATGATTTAAAGTCAAGTCAAATATATATATATATCAGTGTAATAATGAATCGTAAAGTAAGTTGTTTTTGAATATACGCAAGTTAATAAAAGTTGAGTAAATAATGAATCGTAATAAAGTAAAATAGTTTTTCTGAATACACGCACATAGATAAAAACATTGAGTAATGGTTGAAAATAATATTCGAGATTAGATTAATATAAATAAATATGAAAACTGATGTCCGTGGTAGTTTAGAATAATATTGTGAGATTAGATTAATACAAATGTTAGAATAATGTTCATATAAATTTAAAAATAATGTTGTAAGATTGGTAATAAAAATATAAAGTCAATCTAAGGTTTATTAAGAGTGTATAAGTATACATGTGTATATACATGTACATACACTGGTAATATTCAGTAAATACGATACCTCATGATGCGTATCTTAAATGTATTTACCCAGATATCCTTTTAGGTTATTTTCTTGGCACTGCTGCACCTCATGATGTGTACAAAAAGGGATTTATTTATTATAGATTCACTGTAAGCAAGTCCAGTAATAACTCGATATCTAGAATATTAGTAGGTATAGAATTATGCTGCACGTATACACATGTGTAGGAATTTATCTAGAGCAAAAGGGAATGAGGGTAGTATAGAAATAAATTTAGTTAAAGATACATTTAGAGCTGCTGACTGGATAAATTTTAGTACCCGTAACAGACTTGTCAGACATCATTCCTCTTTCCAAAGCATAAGTCGAAAATGGACAGTTGAAAATTTCTGCCATTTTGCAGCGACCCTTTCTTTTTCCAAGTTCGATCAAGAGAATCGGCAAATGAAGTTTCGATTTTATACACGTGTAAGTCAGTGTAAGTCAGTGAATCTGCTTCCGCATCGTTTCCAAAAGATCCCTGTGCCACAAAATTAGTTTGTCCCGGTGGTTGTTATCCATGATTTAGATCATTGTGAGCAATGTATTTGGCATAGATAGAAGGAAAGGATAGTCAAAACAGATTGCCCTTTGTATGTTAAGTAAAAGATATTAAAAAGCTATCTTAGAAAAATAATAAATTAATAAATCTTTAGAGTCAAGAATTAAAATTGCAAGAGATAAAATGGTCAAAAATGACACATTTTACTCTAAAATGGAGGGGGGTGTAATGTGCCAAGGCCAATCTGGCACATGTATATAAAATAATTTTGTCTAAAAAAATTATTAAAATAAAAAAAAAATCTTTCGTAAAAGAGTTTGAAATAAAAGATTAAAAGTGGGAAGGGGGTTTTCTTAAAGTCAAACTAAAAGTGTTATAAAGGAAAGCAAAGTTTTTCTAAATTAGTATTCGTAAAAATAAGTAATTTAAAATTTAAAAAAAATATAAATCTCTTTTCATTCAAGCTTATTATAATAAATTATATATGTGCGTGTGAGTGTAAATAAATGTATGCGTGTTAGAATAATATTAAAATATATATATATATGTAAATGAAAGTTAAAAAAGAAATTATATTTGGAAAACACAGCGATGGCTATTAAGTTAAATAAAGATTTAAAAAAGCCACACCAGCGGTGGGCTACTAATTAAAGATATAAAAACAATACGTTTATGAAAGCTACTACTAATTAAACAATCTTCAAAAACGTGTTGTCATAGGATTAATTACTAATGGAATTTTGACAACACCTATTGCACCTATTGCCGGAGGATATTAAAATGAAAACAATTCTGATACATAAATAGCCAGATTTTTATCGGAGTTGAGTTTTTCAGTCTAGTTTGCAGTGACAGTCTTGTTTCCATTCAGATATATCAGTGCAGTTTCTATTATGTATTCAGAAACAAAAATGCATTGTTGAGCAGCTTTTGGAAATACACGCTTGTGCTTCAGCCTTTTTGTCCAACAAGATCATCAAAACCTGCCTGTGAAATAATGTCTGCATAACAACTCAGAAATCCTCCATCAAACGTTCAACTGTCTTCAAGAATAAAACCAATGGATTCGCATAAAATCTCTTCAAGAAACGTCCAAATCTAACCGGTTAGATATACTCCATCAGAAGCAGCAACAACAAGCAATATCCATATTCCAAAAATCCTAGGTAAACGTTTATTTATTATCATTTATACGTAGTAGCCACCGCTGTAATTCATCAATCCTACCGAGTAAAGTAATTTGAACTCTTAAGCATGCATAAAATGAACTATTGATGTATGTGTGTGTGAATGTGAGATAATTTAATGATGTCGCATATTATTTATGCTTTTCACCAGATATATGTTATAATGTGTTACTTTAAAAATGTGTGTGTGTTAAATTAGATTTATAAAGATGTTTAAATTTAGTCAGTTAATGTTGGATAATAAATTATCTTTAAATTTAATTAATATTAATTAAAATAAAATGTCTTCAAACTTAAACTTTATTTGTCAGTCAATTCTTTTTACCAACCTTTTATTAATTCTTTCCACCACTAATTTTGTATAATTTTATTATTGAATTAAAATTAGACTGAGCTAGTTTTAGGGAATGTTTCGAGCACTGGATTATGAGCCTACTGCCCGAATACGTTAGTCATTAGACTAGCTGGTGCCCCGGGGTTTACCCTGAAACAAATAAAGTATTTGTATAGTAGGGGTTTGAATTTAGCAGCCAAGGTGGGCCATTGTTGATAGTTAGTCTATCAATAAGATCTCCCACTTTGCTCGAATGTGCCGGTTCGTTCACGTAACATTTATAAGATTATAATGTATTATGAAGGAGTTTGAAACCGGCCAAAACTTATATATACGTATAAGTAAGTGGTTTCAGTGGTTCGACGAGTACAATATATATATATATATGGGAGATGATAATCTGGACCAACTGATGAGTTCTGGTTCAGCATGAAATACATATATTGGTGATTATTTATCTTTTCTACATGTACGTAATCATGTGTATCAGTTGTATGAGATAATGTGGATAGTTGAAGGGTGCTTGAAAGTCTGGATTCAAATCCCCTATATTTTAAATAATAGAATTATATGCTTTTTTATAGTTTATAGCTTTTTTTCTATGTTTATTCTTTGACTGATTAAAAAAAGGATTATGTAAGACACATTATAGTTTTAAAAACGAACATTTATCTATTTCTATGATTTTAACACTTGAAAAATAATGTAGAGACACAAAACATTTTTTTTATTGGCCTGATAAGGGTTTTAATTTTTTTTTCCATATATTATAGCATTGGCCAGGACGTGAACCCACAACCAACTATTTACTTGCAAGGTGGTTGTAATGACCTCTCAGCTAATTTGGTGATCATAGAAAAATGTTTCACTATCTCTGAATTTAACAAGAACTCCCTAAGAGTACTAAATGTTATTTAAAATATGAACCCAACCTTTTAAAACAGTAGAAAACTTTCCATACAGTAGGGTCACCCAGTGCAACCCATAGTGATCAATGGATACAAGAAGCTTTATGCATAAAATCATTATCTAGTGTCTACTTATCCAATATCCCTTAACCTTATGGCTTTCATCAGTGAAGAGACTTGGATGTGAGAATACTACACCTAGATCTTAATATCTAATGCAACCTTCCAGAAGCCATGGTAGATGGTGATCATGTGGTTTCAGTGGGTTTTAACCCAACATTTTGTTTGATAATTATCCATCTTCTGTATTTGAAATATATATATGTTATATATTATGTGTTATTTCTCTCATTCGCTTTGCTGTCTTTTTATGATATACATTTAAAAATACTTTAATGATATTTTTTATGAGACTTGTCTAAAATAAAGATCTCCTCTCTGGGTTTTTCCATGTAATAATTAGAAAAAATATGTTCGCTATGATGTTGCTAAGCAACTATCAATTACTATTAATAGTTTTTAAGTTGAACTATTTGCTTTAATAGTCCACAATAGCTTTTCTAGTAAACAAAAAGTGTTAAATCCAAGACAAAAATAAACTACTGTGGTTTACTTGAACAAATTGTTTAGCTTAATGGCTGTCAATACAAATTGATAGTTGCCTAGCAACACCTCTGCTAATATTTTTCTTTAACCACTTACATAAAAATAATCCCAGTCATTTCTTTGTTTTCAATATAATTAATCCATGAAAATATTTAATTTGATGCAAACACAGACATATATATATATATAGAGAGAGAGAGAGAATAGAAATGAGGGGATAATATCTATGTGAACAGAGATAACTCTTTTAGTTTTTGATTTAAACTAAGCAAGTTTTCTCATTAACCTACAATAGTCCTTTTGTTGGAGTTTTTTGTTGAAATAAAATGAGGTTTTCAACAAAGAAACTCCAACCAAATAGCTATTACAGGTTAATGAGAAAAATTGTTTACCCTCAGTGATTTTCAATTAGTAATAATTGATAATTTCTCAACAGCGTAAAACGTTAAAAAGTTATTGTTGTTTACATGGATATAATGTCATTTCTATTCTTTATTATATCAACAATTCATGGAAATATTTAATTCCATATATATTCTGATACTTCTTAAACATTTTCTTTTACAAACATATTTCATTTGAATCATTTGTTTCCAAATGTTTCAGCTATTATATATGATTACTTTTAAGTATTTCCTGACTAAAGAATATAGAAAATAAATTTTGTTATATATTTTAAAACATAATCTCACATATATAATTTTTTAAGCTATATCTATCTATCTTTCATTACATATTTTATTGCATTTATAAAAAAAGAACCATTAATGTAATAACCCTAAAAATTAGTATGTCTTTTTTATAAATTAAAATATATAGTGAAATAGAAGTATGTCTAGTGGGAATAAGTAATGTATATATAAGATCATAGTTTTAAAATATACAAGATTTTTATTTTCTATATCTTTTAGTTAAAAGATCTTTCAAGGCTCTTTAGATTACCAGTATTTTTACTGGACATATGTAATGACTAAAACATTGGGCAGCTAATTGTGTTAATGATTTGTGATTTTTTTTTTTTTTAATTTTTTTAATGAATAAATTTATGAACATGTGTGACATTTTTGGAATATATATAGTAAAACTCTCTATACATATTGCCACTCAGTGCAAGCCAGAGTAATCAATGGATGCCAGAAGGCTTGTGCATAAAATCCCTATCTAGTGCCTACTCATCCAACATCAGACTAGTTTCTGGCTTGTGGCCTTCATCAGTGAAGAGCCTTGGATCTAAGAGCACTGCACCTAGATCTTCTGGCATCCATTGATTACTCTGGCTTGCACTGAGTGGCAATATGTATAGAGAGTTTTGCCTGTTTTAATAAGTTATGAACAAGCATAAGAAATGGTGATCATGTGATGTAATATATATATATATAGTAAATAAAAATAATCTAATGATTATTACTAATCATTTTAGCCCAGATATCAACACTGTTCTCAATTAAATATTAGTTTATTTATTTTATTAAATACAACCACATAAGTATCACCCCCAAATATAGACTCATCCTTTAAATTTATAATGACATGTGACAAGATAAATGGCCTCCAATATATATCACTGGGTAAAGGATCATTCTTCAATTGGCCCAGATTCCAAAATCTCACATTTTTATTATATTTCTTAGTATTTATCAATATAAAATTATCATAATTGAATATATAAGTCCCACATTTCTTGTATTCACACATTAGACAACCTTCTCTTTAGATAAATTATTTAATAATACTAATCTTTTACTAAGTTATAATAGTTTCATGAATAAAAGATATGAAGTTTTACACAGTTTTAGAATCATGAGATTTTTTTCTGTATTCAGCTCTATTGAATAATTTATATCCATCTTTCCACATATTATTTAAATTTCATCTGCAAACAAATTGCATTAAAACAGTTAATTTCAACATTATATGACTTTCCCATACGATTATCTGTAGGTTTCCAAAAGTGGTGTCTTCATTTTATGCTAGAGACATCTAACCTGAGTAATCAATAGCTATTAGATAATATAATGGTCAAAAATTCATTTTTTCAAACCAGTTTCTGTCTTTTGGCTTCATCAGTGAAGACTAGGATTCAAACCCAAGACTATTGCATGCATGCACTTAGCAGTCGTCTTTTACTTCTTTATACTATTCAAAATAATATCCTGAAATTTTAAAAACTTAATGCTGTAACGAGTACAGACGATGTTATATTGTTTTTTTATTATTAAACATGAAGTTAAAATAAGAAATTCGCATTTAAAAATTTTCTTTAAGAATTAAAAATCGAAATTAAATATCATCTTAAACTCGTATATATAAATCGCACAGAAAAAAAAAAATTATTAAAATAAAACTTTATTAAAAATAGAAAGGTATTTTAAAAACAAAAACTTAAGATTTAGAGATAAAAATATATCTTTAATCTTGGAAAACACATTAATTAATCAGAAATGGAAATGATTGTTTTAATTAGCTAAATGTAAACTAGCCTTGGGCATTTAAATGTAAAAGCATCGGTCAGATAGGAAAACAATAGAAATAAATAGTCAATAAATGAAAAACAATGGAATCGGACCTCAGCGAAAGGACCATATCATCATCATGACGTAACGTCCATTGGATCCTTCAAATTAATATAAAAGGACAAGTTTGAAAATTATTTGGGGATTAATGATTATTACGATGTGACTATATGTATTAGTACAGAGTTGGAGGTGAAGGGATTGAAAGACACACTTTCAATTCCTTCAGCTGTTAAAGAGAAGGAGAAATGAACTATCATTTTCTACATTGAGGACCAGTTAAAGCAAAAACCTCCGGATGGATAAATAAATCGGCCAACAGAATACCAATCTTAGGACGGTGTGGGAATTCACGTTCATGGCAAGCAACGGATAAAATTGGATGTTTTAAAAAATCATAAGAACTTTATATTCATTTGAACAATAAGAACTCTAAATTTTAAAACTTTTTGGTAAATACTGCAATAGAATCCTATCTGACCAAACTAAAATATTTATTAATTAGTTATAATTTTATTTGATGTGTTTCTTTTGTAAAATCATTTCCATTTATTTAGTTATTTTTTGTTCTTTAAGTTTTATCATGATTTTTGTTTTTCATTAAATTAATTATATAAATGTTAAACTTAAGTCGGGCGTGAATGGCTGTATAGATTTGTAAAGTTATATTAGGGGAGGGTAATTTTAGGTTATTTGTGTCGTAGTTGAATTGGGTCAATGGATGGGATATATTGGTGTGATTAGTAGATATAATATCAGATTCACTACGGGCAGAATCGTTTCATACGCCGCACTCACCCGTTTGCCTATGGAAGGAATTATAAGATGGAGAACGCAGTTCCTTTCTATGGAGTTTTTTTTTTATTGCTCTTCTTGTCAGATAGATATAATATTCCTATTTGATGAGAGGCAATTTCTTCTCTTAACTTTTTGGTGCTGCCGTATTTCGTATTACATTGAATGCATCGATATATCAGAAAAATTGACACCAGTTTTGGCTGCGAACCTTTAGCCTAAGGTTAAATAGGGATAGAATGTTTTATTTTCAAATGCAAATCTATGTAGTCTATTCATACTCGACACTAAATAAAAATGCATTAAATTTAAGTTGTTTATAGATGCTTGCATGGATTGGTTATCGCTTAAGTATGTTTTGGGTTTTCATATTTGATCAAAATATATAGACATTCGATAAATAATGATACCTTACGGTGAGTATCTAAAATATATTTATTCGGATGTCTTTTAAATTATTGGTGACAATGCAAGTATCTTATGGTGAATACTATTGGGTTACTTATAAATTTCCCTCTGCAATTGTCAGTATCAATGATTTTATATTTTGATCGTTTATGTTTATTTTGAAATGATTTTTAACCATTGTAATCTATGTAACTGATCTATACTCAACATTATTAAAACAAATTTTTATAATTCCATCTGTGCGAACTTAATTAAAATGTAAACTTATAATATAATAGAAATTAAAATGTAAACTTATAATATAATAGAAATTAAAATGTAAATTAAAATCTAAAGTAAAGTTAAAAATAATGTTAAATGTTAAAATGTAAACTGATACTAAAACAATTTTCAATCTTATATATATGTGCATAAATAAATGTTTGTATGCTAATTACTGGCAGTGGCTTATTTTATTCTTTTTTTATATACTCTTAGATTATATTATTTAATCTCTGCTATTCCACTGAGCTAGTGACATGGGCTAACGACCGGATGTCAAAATACATAAATAAAATTAAAAAAAATTTTTTTGACTTACGTATCTGCCTACTTTATAAATTTTTCTAGGTTCAAATGCCTAGATGGCGCTCTGTAGTGCAGATCATGTTAAGCTCAATTCTCTGGATCGTTACAATGTCTAACAGCACTAGTTACAACTTTGTATCCTAATTATCATAACAAAAAAAGCAAAAATTTATTCTGGACATGGGGATTTTATAGCCCAATATCAACTGTTGTCCAGTGATTACACAAGTTTACAGTAGATGGAACTACCATAGAATGAAGATAATTGTTCTTGGAAGCATATGAGAAAATTATGTGATAAGATTGAAGTTGGATGTATTATTAGTAATCATGGGAGAGAAGGTCCTTCTGTTTTCATGAAACTGAGATCTCTAAAATATATAGAGCTTGACCAGGAGTTAGATCCATATAAACACACAAACAAGTCAGTCTGCTGGACATAGATATATTAGTCTAACTTTGAATTCTAATCTTCCCTTATGAGTGCACAATACAGAAATTGGTCTGAAAATAGGAATTTTATGTTCTCTGTTATCTAGTGACCATTTCTTACTCAAGCTTACATCAGATGGCACTAGGGTAGGATAAATACAAGAAAGAGCAGTTATGGTAAATGTAAATTTTGACAATTTATTAGCTACAGGTTCTGAAGATATCAATGCAATGGAAATTTCAGACTTTTGTTGCAAGTATTTATTAACTTCTCCTAGTCCAGTGTAGACATTCAGATAGTAAAATTATTATTTTCTTTAAATGATCAGAATTTCAGTTACAGCAATATGGCACAATTTTATACATGCTGGCTATTTTGTGTTATATCTTTCTAGATCCTCTCACACTGCTGAAAAGTGTAGTGATTTTTTAAATGGGCTTGAATAAGAAGCATCCAATCATTTTCCGAGTATCATGTATGTCCCACAACCAGTTTCAAAATGCATCACTACTTATTGCTTTACTCCAGCTAAGAGTTCCACTTTTCCAAATCTATCCCATCCCTGCTTTCCCCAGACTTCTGATTTAGTATTCTTATTAGACTCAAAAACATCTGCATAGCACCTTCCTCCCAAAACAGATTGAAGCCAGAATTGCTATGCATTTTATTAAATGTTATAAATATTTTTTACGTAAACAGAAAATCTTATCACAGTTAGTATAGAGACATAATCAGTAGCTTAAGAAACTATTTACTACTAGATTATCTGTATTCTAAAAATGTAAAGATATTAAAGTGATAAAACAACACACGTTACAACAATTCACACAGAGAAAAGATAGCAAAGATTTCTTGTTACAACATTGACAAACTCTTCATACAGAAGTGCCACCCAGTGCAGGCCATAGTAATCTATGGATGCAAGAAAGTTTGTACATAAAACTCCTATTTATTGCCTACCTAACCAATATCTCCAGCCCATTTTCTAGCTTGTGGCTCTCATCAGTTAAAAGCCTTGGGTCTGAAAGTACTGCACTTACATCCTAAGCACTACTGTGGGAAGAGTTTGTCTCTGTCAAAATATCTTGTGTATGAAATAGTGACCATGTAATGTTTAGTGGTGTAAAAACTGCTTATATCAGAACAGTAATTAACCATAGATAGATCGGTGCTTGTATTATAGATAAAGATGCCATTGGATGGTGCCGTTTTCACGCAAAAACCATAAAATATGAACATTCATGGGCCGTTGATTTTAATAATTTTTCTGTGCTTTTTTGTAATGCGAAAATAAAAACAAAACAAAATCGTCTTTTTTAAATATTATTTTTTATTAACGTATACAATTTAAATGATAATAATAAATGTAAAATAAAATCAACAAATTACAATTTGATTCATGTTTTTTATATCGTATACTTTTGAAATTGTGTTGCGGCTTTTTTTTATCAATTTTCTATCAGATATTTTTTTACTTGTGTTACGACTTTTTTTGTTGTTGTTTAACTAAAAAATAATAATCGTAATAAAAGTAAAAGTTGTTACGGTTAGATTTAGGGTTAGTTTTAGGGTTAGTATTAGGGTTAGGTTTAGGGTTAGTTTTAGGCTTAGTGTTCTGTTTGTTTGTAATGCTAAAATAAAAAAAATTCAAAATCGTAAGCGTACTCGAACAGAAGAAAGAAACTCAAACTTTTTTTAAACAACAACAAACACATACAAATGTCTTCTTTACTTATTAAACATGTTTATAATATTTGCTTTTTATTAAATTTACAAAAAAAACCTGTATATTTGGACTTTTCTTACTGGATATTTTTTTCATACCGCTGTTTTTTACTTCAAAAATATACACACGCTGTCTCATGGAATGTTACGAACAGCACGTTACTTGACGCGTTACCTAATTGCAACTCACTAAAAACATAGATATTTAACATTTTCCTAATTAAAACTTCAATACAGTACGTTGTAAAAAGTCTTATAATTATTGTTTTAAAAAATCTGAACATTTCAATAGTTTAAAATAAAAAAAAATCCAATGAAAACAACACTTCAATACAATTCAAATACAAACTCTCTCATCAAGTTGTAATTATTTTATAAACTGTGCGAATTCAGAAAATGTAATTGCTGCTTAGCGTCATACATGCTGTACTGCAATGCGACATAGCGGCCTGCATTCTGTAGCACAACAAAAAAGTTGTATTATAGAAAACGCGGGTTCGAACATGTCGGCCGCGGAAACAGCATATTTATGTGTTTTAGCACAAAAACCGCACCATAGAACGGTGTCTTTAGCTATGAGTACCGATAGATCAATATCATATACAACAAGGCAGAAGAATTGTTTAAATGCTACTTATTAACACATAATTTTATTATCAGAAAATCGTTCCATTATTTTTCATCTATGAACCCTTTGATAATCCGAGTTTGACATCTTTTATATCTTCCCTGAAATTTCATTGACTTATTTATATAAATATTACATATTCACATACGGTTGAAGAGCTGGAGTGTGAAGTAGATTGAAGCCTGTCTATTAAAGTATGAAGGTTGACTATCTTAATATATATCTGAGCACTTATGGCATATATGTGTAGAGATGGTAATCTGGACCAACTGATGATCGCTGGTTTAGCATGAAATACATATATTGGTGGTTATTTACCTTTTTGACATATATGTGTTCAAATATATCAGTGTTATGAGAGAGTGGAAGAGTGGTGGGTCGTGTGAAAGTCTGTGCTCATATACCCTATATATAAAATAACTACAATTTTATAAATATCATTTTACTATTTTAAATAATTATAATCTTAATATTTTTTTTTTTGTTTATTTCGTCTATAATAAAACTCAAGAATTATCTTAAATATGATTGGGCGAAACATATTCTCTTTTTCTTTAATATTTAATTGAATTTTTTTACTCTTCAAAATGTTAATATTTTTTTAGCAGATTAAATTTTTTAATATCTATAATAATTCAAAAATAGAGAAAAAATACTTGTGCTATTTACTATAAACTATATCAAAATGTTAATTCTATATCCAAACATTATTCAAATAATTAGATATTAAAAAAAGATATTACACATATAAAAAAGAGAGTTGAAAATTGCAATATTCTATGAATTTATATTTAATTAAAAACAGATAGGTTAATCTTTAACTGATGCAAATAAAAATTATTTATTTTTGTAAATACGCACGGATTTCTTCACTTTAATAAAATTCCCTTTATTGAAGAAATTTACTTTAGAAATTCGCAGGAGAGATCGTCCCAAAATTATACATTAAATTAGAATAGAATTATTTTTTCTCATGTGTCATAGCATCAGCCGGGAACCCGGAACAACTGCTTGTAAAGCAGCTGTCGCTTACCTCTCGACCACCAATGCTTGACAATTAGAATAGAATTTATATGCAAATAAAGCTACTTGTATACAAATTAGATCGTATATATTTATCTCCGGGTAAATAAGGAAGAGGGAGGAAGCTATTAAAATGGTTAGACTGGATTAAAGTTGGTGTTGAAATGAAGTGATAACAGATCAGCAATAAAGAATGATCAATGATAGACTAGTAAACTGATCAATAGTGATTAAAGACTAAAATGGAATAGTAGCAAGCAATAAGCCGTTACTTGTTTGTGTATTGGAAAGGTTATTACCAGCGAAAAGTAATTAACTGAAGCTTAACTAAATCGCAAGAGACAAGTTGGAAATGGAGATGGTCAGAATATAACATGTAAATTGTGTGAGCCAAAGTAAACACTGATATTGCTAAATTTAATAGATTTATTCTGTGCGTGAATTTAGATATTCTTATTTGTATTTCAAGAGACATTTGATTTGAAAATACAAATAATTAATAATTAGATTACTCCTGGCGCGAACAAAGCCTGTTTTCACCCTAGAAAAATAAACAGCATATGAATTTTAATAGACTATTATATTTTTATGCTGTTTTTACCACATTATTATTTGTTATTAAATAAATCTTATTATATATATTTCGAAGTATAGTTTCTTTATTTAGCTCCCTGACTGGTCTTTAGAGACTCTCAGGACACAGCAGTATCAAGGTTGAGTGGAGAATTTTTGGCCCTTATAAACCAAATGATAGTAATTTGATATTGGTAAATACTGAGCAAATGATGAAGACGTCTAAAATATTGTTGCCTGGACAACTGAAAAGTACTAGTTCGGCACGAAATGCATCGTGGGAATTATTTATCTTTTTCACATGCCTTTATTCATATGTTTGAAAAGTGTGTTATGGTGGAAATTTTAAGTACAGTATATTAAAAATATATATTATAGAATATGGACAGAATAAAAGAGATGAACTTGAATAGTTGTAGTTCTATGAATTTTCATTTGCTAATATATATGTAGTGGCAAAGTGTGAAAAAGGATTATATAGAATGCTTAGGGATTTTTACACAATGCTTAAAAGTGGAGATGCCAAGTGCCCAAAAAAGAAAAACAATTAATTAAATTACGTTAAATTTGTAGTCAGTAAACTTAATGTATGTAAGTGTTAGTAAATCTTATGTTCTCATTTTACAATTAGTTAATGAAGAGTAGAAAGATAATTGAGAAGAAATTCCTTACATTCTCGAAGATTTATAAGATTTTAAAATGCTTTACTCCCAGCGCTTTACTTCAAAAATAATGGTGTAAAAATATTATTATTTCTTTCCTGGCTTGCTTGATATTTATATAAAATTCAGCATTTTATTGTCATCATCACGTGCTACGTTGTTAGTATTATGTTTTGTCACCAGAGGGCTTGTCGATAAGAAATGATGATCATACCGTAATTGAAATTGAGAAATTCCATCGAAATATCAGAAATTCAACACGTTAATAAACATTGATTATTTATTAACGAAAAAAAATCTTTTTATAGTTTCTTTTATTATATTATTTTATAATTTAAATATAAAAAATCCTATATCTTATATTTTATATTTCTTACATTTTCGCGTACTTTGCCAAAAAACTATCTGCTATTCCTTATAATGCCTAGATATTCTAAATAATATATAAGATAAGCGTGTAAAAAATTAAAGTGAAATTTTATACTTTGCCTAAAAACGCTATGGATTGTATAGAATGCCTGTTTTTTACACATTGCTGGTAACACTTATGATGTGTCCGCAAGTATGACTGAGCCGCCAGCAAATGAATACATATGATAAAAGACTCATAATATTTTTAAGTAATCAGAATAGCGAATAGTCCACAACAACTCTATCTCTACAGTTTGCTAATGTTCAATTACCTCGATGTACATTCGGGCTGGCTGCTACAAAATGGTTCACCATGGGCTAGGTTTATGCACACCTTGGCCCCAGTCCAGTTTAGCTGCACACGAACGCTTCGTAGTATAGCACTGTGACAGACCTTAAGATCTTTACAGCTTCTGTCTCTGCAACAGTCTACCAGTAACTCCACTTGAAAACCACTGGAAACTCAACTCTTTATTCAGCTGCTATCTGGACAGTTTCCTCAAGCTATGGTCTCCCAATCTCTGTGGGCCCTTTCAGCTATACCCGTGAACATACATTTCCACTGAGCACTGGACATTAACCGAAACACTGATGTGAGATCTCTCCTATCAGAATTGAACAGGAACTCTACTGGAGATGCACTTGAATTGCCTGCTGTAGTTGTTGTATACTCTTTTTATAGCTTTCTGATAACTGCAACAATTAATTACATTGTCCAATAAGGTAAGGTCTCTTATCTAGAAATATTTGCAATCAGCAAATATTTCTTGGAATTGTCGATCACCATTACATTAATGCTTTAATTAAATTCCTCAGTTATCAGTACGTGATCTAAAAACAACCTCTCGTCTAAATTGTAGTTTTTCTGGAGTGCACAAACCTGTATGCAATTTTTACAAAAATACAACTAATCTTTAACTGAAATTTATATCTGAGTTGGAATAAAATAATCTCTAACTTAGAAATAACTACAACAGTCATCTGAACTGGATGGTGTCACGTGTGAGTATAAATATATGATACTTCTAAATCAAGGACCAATAAATTAGCTCCCTATTTTCCCATGTAAACAGTATTAGGTCCCATTACTTAGCGTCCTGAGTTTTCTATGCCAATTATGAGATTAATAAAACTTTACAAGAATACTGCCTCTCATAAACCAGTTTTTGGCATTTGCACATGAAAATATTAATATATGTGTATAAAATTATTTTCATCTTAGAGACCCCCTATTTAAAAAAAAACATATGATCTTTTGTTTTCAAAGCAATGCCTTTCTACCAGCTTTTTTAATGCTTTCTTTTAATACAATATATTGTCTTAGTCTTGCTATCTTATACATTTATAATTATTAAGATGAAAGTCAAATGGACTTAATCTATTTCAAAAAAGGTAATCTTAATGCAGTATTCAAGGTCAAGCAAGGTATGTACATATATAAGTTGTATAATAATAAGAGTACAATAATAAATGTAGAATAAAACTAATAACTGTAATGTATAATGAATATGTAAAACAGGAATAATAATTGTATAATAATAAGAGTATAATAATAAATGTAGAATAAAACTAATAACTTTGTAATGGATAATGAATATGTAAAATAATAATAACTGTATAGTAATTATGTATAACATGTAAACATTTATATTATATAAATAATTGTAACTGTAAAATGTAACTATCATTAAATTACAATGTTATTAAATCATAGAGAGCCTGGCTGACCTTATAGGGTCAGAAAACTGTATAAAAGACCATATATGGTGAGAAATGTAAAAATACTGTGTGTATGTGAAAACACCATATATGGTTAGGTACGTAAGAGACTCCAGAAGTCTTGAGGGATATATAAACCCCCAGAACCTGATCTATTTGTTCTGAGTATTAATTGTAAGTCAGAGACTCCTGCCTCTGTAAGTCCAAAAGCAGGACTAGGGTTATTATATGCAGGTCACCACGACCTTTTATTATTTTATTACACCTTATAATAGGCAATGTATATAGTATTAAACTATAAGCTTACCATCTCAGTTCTGCCTTTGTCCATTTATTACTTGCTGGTCATAAGACACAGCACTTAATTACTTAAATTAACTCTAATTATATTGATCCCTCTGTATTTATGGTGTATGGCTCTAAATCATAATGTGTATATTGAAATATGTTGATAGCAGTGAACTATATATATATAATATAGATTTATTTTAGAGAAAGGCTTTAACCTTTATTATATGGGCCTTGAACGTTTATAATAGTCAAACGATGTTGTTTTTTGACTAGAGAGATTAAAGCCTTTGTCTAAAATATTTACATACTTCCTATGCACTTAATAAATAATTACAACTTTATAATATAGATTTATAATATGTATATACAGATGGCTAAAAAGAAAGTTTTAATTAACAGATAAAATCATTTTATAATTTCAATTTTTTGTCAAAATCGTCATATTTTTATAATTTTACATACAGACAAGCTACTATTAATAAAAAAATCCTGCTTCCTGGGCTTATTTTGGATTGCCAAATTTTTCGGATTTCAGCAATACCCCTCTCCCCTCTATTACAAATTCGCACTTTGGTGAAAATTTAAATAAACATCAATTTTACTGTCTGTAGTTTCTATATATTGAAATATTTTTCTTACACTAAATAAATTTACTATATTAATAATAACGGAATACATTAGGTTATAGAATATGTTTATATTTATATCTCACAAAAATATTATATAACAATAAATGAACCAATACATCAAAACGATACTTTGTAATTTTGTCACTGGTGTTCAGATCAGAGTTGGCTTGAGGAGAGTGAATATTGCAATAACGTAAGGCTCTCTGTTTATCAAGTCATGGGACCTGCAAGATTTATGACTTTTGCAAAAATCAGAATTGGCAATGAAACATTCAAATATATATATATTGTTTGCATTTTAGGTATTTTATTTTGTTTCCTGGAATATTGATTCAATAAAATTGCACAAATTCATATTTATAATTTATGAATATAGCAGCAATTTTTTTCTCACATAATAATGCCACCTAGTGCAATCTTTAGAAATTAATACATGATATAAGGTTATGGCTTTTATCAGGAAGAGTTTTGAATCTGATAGTGGAGCATCTGAATCTTTGGATTTAATGTATATTTTCTCCAGCAACTATTTTTCACCTTTTTGCGTTATCAGCCCAAACTGAAGACATACTAATGTTTTCAATATCAACGTTAATTTTCTTGTATAGTTTACAGATCTGAAACCAGTTCGGTATCTATATATTTTGGTATCCTTGACTATACAGGCAAATTATCTTGGATTGAATAGCCTTATAGTTAAGTAAAAGAGTAAATTGGGTTTTAGAGAAGTAATGCATTAGATCCACAGATCCAAATAAATTGCTCTCAGATCCAAAACTTTTCACTGTAAAACCATAAGTTAGAAACTACTCTGAGGATATTGGATAGGATAGCACTGGATAGGGATTATGATACATGTCCTTCTAGTATCTATTAATTACTAGAGCTTACACTAGGTGGCACTACTATGCAAGATAAAACTTTTGCTACTGTATTTATAAATTGTAAATAGGAATTTATGCAATTTTATTGGATCAATATTTGAAAAACAAAATAAAATACTGTAACGTTTTTTCGTCAATTTAGACTTCATAGATTATAAATTATTAATGTATTTGTTAATCAAGTTACATCTGTGTTTATTCATTCTGGGTAGTAGAAAGTTTCACAGAATGTAACCACATTTAGTGATTAACTTGTTTAATTTTTTATTCGGATTTGCATTGCCAGCGAAATCTGTTTTTTATTTATTTGAAAGGGCACCATGGTTTGTAGACCCACTGATACCCATTGCATTGCATCATCAATGTGAAACAAACAACTAAAACTAAGATCAGGATTATGTTTTCTTGCCACTTAATTAATCTATTATATGAAATTTCCCCAAACTTTAGACAAACATATTGGCATAGGTAATTTATACCTTTATCAAAACAACTTTTTAATAGTAAAATCTAATAAACTAAAATTTAAGAATGTACAATAAAAATTTTATATTAATGGTAAATATTTTATTATGACAAATTAAAACATTTGAATGATAATTATTAATAAAAATAGAAGGAACATAGACACACTCATCCAGATAATAATGTTAATCAAATAATTAATGCTAACAGTTCATATTTCAATCCTCTTCTTAAGTTTCTTCTAGAAAGCAATCCATGAATAAAATGTCCCTTTATTAGTATTTGGAATTTGTAGTTAAAGTATATAGTAAAATTTAGTTTGCAAACAAATTGAAGCAGACACAAGTTAGGGTATGAATTATAACTTATCGGTAAGTTATGCAGGTTTATGTAGATTTTAGATTATTGTAGCATACATGTATTTCTTGAGATGAACAGCTCATTGTTAGTTAACTTTGATTTCTTCTGTCTACATTTTCATGTTCCGGGTCTGTTTTAAGGCTAGAGTCAAAAGCTTTTTGGAGTGACCTCTTTATGACAAAAGAAAGTGTTTGCAAACACTCGTTTCCACTCTCACATGACAACTTGGTTCAGCAAATGAGTAGTTTTGGGTAGAGGCATTTTCTCTATCCAGGATCCACATAAAATACCAACCAAAAGAACAAGACAAGATCCTGCTTGAAATTATTTCTTCTTTTTATACTCTCGACCAGTTTTGAGATTTATCTGTTCATATATTTTTTTTAACTTTTCTTTTGTTATCAGAAGGCAAGTTTTGTACATTGTTTTTTCATTTTAGCTAGTAAGTTCTCTTTTTTATATATAAAAATTTCTTAGGTAACA